>VMDR010000090.1:0-451345 GCA_007922815.1 Macrotus californicus | reverse complement strand
AGCCTCCCTGTGTTTTTCTGTGTATCGGGAAGAGCTGCTTTGACTCCGTGTCTTGGTAGAGCGGCCTCATGTAGTAGGTGTCCTATAGGGTCCAGTGGCACAGCCTCCCCTGTCACCCAAGCTGGGTACTCAAGGTGTCCACCCTTTGTGTGGGCTGAGTACACCCTTCTCTTGTAATTGAGCCTTGGGTGCTGTTGGCAGATCAATGGGAAAGATTTACCCAGGCCAGTCAGCTGCAGGGACTGGTTGTGACCACTTATCACCAACCTTCACGCTCCCTGGAGGATGAGCTGTTCAGGGGCAGGATGGTGATGCTACAGTGTGGTCTATAGCTATCCACCGGGGCCTCTGGCCCTGAGGTTTCCCGGGTGTTGCAGGCCAAGGTCAGCCCCCACCTGTGTTTTGCCTGGGGTCATCCTGCCTGAGCTTTGAAGCAATCTGAGATGGCTGCTACTTGTGCTGGGCTTAGAGATTCCCAGGTGAAGCCAAGCTGTGAATCTAGGCTGCTAGTGCCAGGCCTGGGGCTCACTGAGGCCAGCTGCTGCTTGTTTGAAAGGATTTAGGAAGTTGTGCAGAATGAGCCAAGACCAGCCATTCATATGGAGAAGCAGCTAGGGTGGGCCTGTTTTTGGGTGGGGTGGAGTCTCAGGGGATCTCCAAAGCGGTCAAAACAGTGTTAGCCAGGTTGATGGAGTCTCAGATATGATACCAGCTTGCTGGCTCTGTGGTTCTGTGGAGGGAGGGTTTAGATAAGGGACGGTGGCCTCTGCTCATCTTGATGCCAGACCCTTCAGGACCTCCTTGTATGCCCTCTGGTGCCTTTCAAGCTGTTACCCCGGTGCTGGAGTCTGAGTAGGTGAGTCCGTGTGTGGGTTCTTTAAGAGGAACTGCTCGGGGCTCCAGCAGTTTTTTCCACTGACTCAATGCCCACTGGTTTTTGCAGCTAGAAGTGGTGGGGTCTTATTTTCCTGGCACTGGAACCCTAGGCTGGGGGGGCCTGGTGTGGGGTTGGGACTCCGCTTCAGAGATGTCCCTCCTGAATTTTTATCCACCGCATCTGGGTGTGGGAGCAGCCCATTCCACATCTGCGCCCCTCCCTACCAGTCTGGATGGATGTGGTTTCTTTGATTCCGTAGTTGTCAGACTTCCATTCAGCTTGATTTCTGATGGTTCTGAGTGATGCTAGTTCTATATTTTAGTTGTAATTTTGATGTGGTTGTGTGAAGAGGTGAGCCATGCCTGCCCACGTGGCCATCTTGACCGGAAGTTATTACTTCTATTTGAAACCACACTTTCGGGTAGACACAGATGAGGAAACTAAGACACAGCGAGTTTAACAGCTTACCTAAATTTGCACAAGATTTAACATCTAGAGCTGTTATTCTTATTTAGAGGCTGGCAAACCTTTTCTGTAAAGGCCCAGAGAGTAAATATTTTAGACTTTGTAGACAAGAGGCAAAATCAAAGATAATGATGTAGAAAATAAAGTTCCATATTTTTTAATTGATGAAATTCAATTAAATATAATAATAATAATAATAATAATTGAGTAACCCTGGCCAGGTAGCTTGTTTAGAATGTTGTCCAACACACCAAGGTTGTGGGTTCGATCCCCAGTCAGGGCACATACAACAGTCAACCAGTCAATATGTGAATGAGTAGAACAACAAATTGATGTTTTGCCCTCTTTCTACCTTCCTGTCTCTCTCTCTCTCTCTCAAATCAATAAATAAAAATTTAAAGAATAATCATTGAGTAAATGTTTTTGTAATACAGGTCTACTAATGAGAAGAACAGAAGTTTTTGGAGGGGCAGCATTTCGTGTTCCATACCATCAAATTGGTGGTGCCTCTGTGTGGAGACGATTTCTGGCTTGTGGGCCACACAGAAGCAGGCAGCAGGCTGGCTTTGGCCTGTGCTCTGTAGCTCGCCAGCTGCTGTCATCACTGCTGCCATCCCACCTGCACCCACTAGGCTGTGACTCCATTCAGGCGTTGGTCACCTGGCGAGCTTTCAGTGAGAATTTCTGCCAGCTGTTGTTCTGGGAGCTGGGGATGCAATGACAGAGTGCAAATCCTGCTTTTATGGAATTGGCAGAGGGGAACATCAAATGGTTGCTTCCTGCACACCCCCAACTGGGGACCTGGCCCACAACCCAGGCGTGTGCCCCGACCAGGAATTGAACTAGCGACCTTCGGGTTTGACGCTCAGTCCATGGAGCCATACCAGCCAGGGCTGTATTTTCTTTATTAACAACGAGATAAACACTTTTCATAAGCTTATTGGCCATTGTGTTTCTTCTCTGAATTGGCAGTTAATATAGTTTGCCCATTTTTTATTGGATTGTTTTCTCTTTCACTGATTTGTAGGAATTTTTTGGATTCTAATCCTTTTTTTGGTTATATGTTCTAATATAATTTTCTAGCCTGTGATTTGTTGTTTCATTTTTTAAAAAAAGATTTTATTTCTAGAGAGAAGGAAAGGGAGGGAGACATATTGGGAGAGAAACATCAATGTGTAGTTGCCTCTCCCATGCCCCCTACTGGGGACCCAGCCCACAACCCGGGTATGTGCCCTGACTGGGAATCGAACTGGCAACCCTTTGGTTTGCAAGCTGGTGCTCAATCCACTGAGCTATGCCAGCTAGGACTATTGTTGCATTTTTTTAAAGTATATTTTATTGATGATGCTATTACAGTTTTCCCAGTTTTTTCCCCATTTATTCCCCCTCCACCCCGTACCCCCCAACCTTCCAGCCTTCATGTCCATGCGTTGTACATGTACGTTCTTTGACTTCTCCGTCCTTCCTACCAGTCTGGTGAAAGTCTTTAACTTCTTCGTTGTCGGAGTTCCATGCAGTTTGATTTTCTGGCAGGACTGGTTGTTTGTTGATTTTAGATTGGTTGTTATCTTCCTTTTGGTTGTGCGAGGAAGCAAAGGGTTTCTACCTACACCTCCATCTTGGCCCGAACTCCTGTTATTGCATTTTTTTAAAGTGGACTCTTGATGAACAAAAGCTTTTAATTTTAATATTGTTAGATTTATCAGCCTTTAAAAAATGATTTGTACTTCTTATTAAAGAAATCTTTCTCTTTTCCATGTTCATCTTCTCTTACATGTTCTCAAAGGTTTAAAGTTTGGTTTTCACATTTTGATCATCAGTCTACCTGGAACTGACGTGTGTGGTGTGAGCTCAGGACCACTGTGTGTGTGCAGAGTCCCGTACGCAGTTGTTGGGGCTCTTTTCCCTTTTTTCTGCTTTCAGGCAGCGCCAGCTTTGCCGTGCGTTGAGTTGTCGTGTATACCTGGGTTCTGCATTTCCTTAGACGTTTACTTCACATTCAGAGATGGTATCCGGTTTTCACTCTGGAAACACTTTTTGTTTACTGCTACATTATTGCTCTTCATTTCTTTGGATCCTGATAACAAGAAGCAGGTCTTTGGGTGCTAGCTGTATGCTAGGTTAGCATACTTAGTGCTTTGACGCATTAATTCGTTTGGACCTTGTGACAGTGTATGAGCTGTTTTTGTTCTCATTTCAGAGATGAGTAAACTGAGGTACAGAAGCCTGCTTAGAGCTGGGAACAGGAACCCAGGCCAGGTGGCTTTAGGGTCTCAGCTTAAAACCACTCTGCTTGCAGCTGCACGAGTTGGTGACTTTTCTGACTTGAAACATTTGAACAGAAGTTGAGAGCAGCGTCTAGTCAGATACAGCCTATTGAAAATCTGCCCTGTTACTTACGCTTAAGGACATAATTGTCAGAATGAGTCACACCAGGGCCACATAGATTTACATAGTTTGTTTTTAGAATTTAATTTGGCCTCCTGGAATGGTCGTGTTTGCACCCCTCTCTCCCCCCATCACATTGCATGTGAGGAAATACAGAAAGTGACCATTTGGGGGTTTCTGGATTTTTCCTTTAGGCACCAGTAGGGGACCTCGGTGCAGGAAATGGGCCGGTGAGCACAGACGTCTATAGGTCAGACATAGGTGCTCTGCAGGGCTATTTTTCTTTTTAAATCCAAGATGTATATGATTTTTAAAAAAGATTTTATTTTTAGAGAGGCGGGAGGGAGAAAGAAAGAGAGGAGAGTAGCATTGATGTAAGAGAGAAACGGATCAATTGCCTCTCACATGTGCTGTCCTGTGGGAGCCCCAACCCGCACCCAGGCATGTGCTGTGACTGGGAATCGAACCAGCGACCCTTTGGTTCACAGACTGGCACTCAGTCCTCTGAGCCACACCAGCCAGGGCCAGAGGCAAATTGAGCTTACATTTTGACTGCTTTATTCGACAGAGTTGTTTAAGTACACACTTGATTCAAAGAATTGCAGGAAACAAAAGGTGAGTCAGAAACAGTTCCTGCCCTCTAAAGGAATAGGCTCTTGGGTCAGTTTACAAATTATAAATACAGTTGTTTTCATGCACATATGTACCCATTTAGTTTCACAGAAGTGGGCTAGAGGCTGTTTATACTTGGTTTTAATTGGGGAGATCAGTTATGTTGCTATAACGATTTGACTAGGAAGAAGCCATTCACGGTGGGCTGCAGGAAGGTGCAGAGCTGGCAGTGTAGGCAGCCGTCGGAGAGGGAGCTGGCTCCATTGTGTCCATGTGGAGGGCAGGACAGATGAGAGCGGCAGGAACGAGGGGCTGGTTGTGCCTGAGAAAGGTGGAATTTTGACGGGTGGGTTGGGAGTGGAGGGTGCCCCCGCCTGGCAGAGGCAGGAAGCGCTGGGAGGGGGGCAGTTTGGCTTGGCACAGCGGAGGAGAAGGAGGGAAGTTGGGGCCGGTTTGCGCAGGGTTCTAAATGCCAGGCCACGGTGTTGGGTTGGTTCAGCAGACAGGACAGTGGGGGCCACTCGGGTTTTTTGCGTCGTGTGATCTGAGCCATGCTTTTGGAAGATTAATCTGGTTGAATTGCGAGTAATGAATGAATGGGAAAATGTAAGTATTTTCCATTGTTGGGTCACGTTTTTGTTTTCTGTATAAATTAACTAAAAGAAATGAAGGCTTAATTTAGTTGTTAATAATGGTAAGAATATTCATTAATTAGTGTGTAATAAAAATGTGTATATATGTGTATGTTCTCCTATCCAGCTGCCCTTTAAAACTAGTCAAAGCCCTGTTCACCTGTTGGACCCTCATTAAATTTTTGCGTTCAGATTCTTCCTCAGTTAGTTGTGCATCACAGACGGTGCCCCTCCGAATACACGGATTGGATTGTGCGCTCTGCTGCTCAAAGAGCCTCCGTTGGGCTGCCGGGATAGATCCAGACCCCTAGCCCAACAATCCACGCCTTCTCTCATTTCCGTCTCCCACCACACCCTGCCTGCCTCGGGAAAGCTGTCCTGAAGACTCCCCATGGTGTCTTCTTTCTCTGTCTCATTTACTGTAGTTTCTGTGACCTTAGAGTCCTGAGGTGAAGACTGCGTTGAGGGCCTGAGGACCTCGGTGACTCGCTCCCGTCTGGCAGAGCTGGGATGAAAGTTCTGTTGTCTGTGCAGGAAGCATGTTTCTCACCGTGTCTGCGCCTGCGTTGTGCCACACCCTGAGGATGGGACAGGGAGAGAAACAGAAGTGGTCCCTTCTCTTTACAGCCCGCGGTTTCGAGGGACAAACACTGACCATTTGGTAGAATGAATTTGCAGTTACTAAATGGTGTGGGTCCTATCAAGGAAAAGTACTTGAGGGAACTCGAGAAAATGGATGGGGGACGGGAGTGAGGGCAGTTTGAGTGGTGCGGTGTGGGAGGTCCCTTTAAGGAAGTGAATTTCAAGCTGAGAACTGAAGTGTGCGAGCAGGGGTGGACAGGCAAGGCCAGGAGTGAGAGGCCCTTCCAGACAGAGAGCAGTGTGTGCCGGGGCCCCGGGTGGAAAGGAATTTGGTGGCTGAGGACCTGAAAGGTCAGCATGGCCGGACACGCTTTGATTCCCGCAGTCAGATGAGGCGGGAGGGCTAGGTAGCTCACCGAGAGCCAGAGCTGTGTGGGCTGTCTTCAGGATTCCTCATTTCACACGAAGTGCAGTGGGAAGGGGGGCGTTTGAGGGCCATTTGAGTCAAGGAATGACACAATCCATTTTATATTTGAGAGTGCACTGTGATTGATAATACCCCCAAATCCAAGCACTCTCACCTCGCTGTCCATGCTGGTCTAAATCTCCCGTTCCTGACACAGGGCCACAGCGGCCTGCTGCCCTCTCGGGACGCTTTCCCCAGGCGTCCTCGTGGCGGCTCACTTCCAACTTCTTCAGGTCTGCATAGCACTGGTGAACCCATCCCAGGCCACTGTGGGTGGCGCCAGGCCCCACCCCGCCCGTCTCCCCACTGCCTTCTTCTGAAAGGTACTTACTGCCCCGCTGACACTGTCCGGAATTTCAGTGTCTCCAGGAGAGGGGTTTTGTAGAGTTCTGTGCACTGATGTGTGCTCAGTGTGGAGTGTCTGGCACAGAGCAGACACTCAGCGACTCCTAGTTGGATGGATGGATGGACGGACGGATAGACGGATGGTTGGTGGGCAGGGGCCTGAAGTCTAGAGTGGGAGCCGAGAGAGCAGTTAAAGCCTCCTGGGGTGAGAGGTGCTGTCGGCTGGCGTGAGAGCTACGGGCGCCGCAGAGCAGGGGTGGGCCAGGGTGTGGCGTGGAGGCAACAACAGGCTAGTTTGCAGTGGGCAGGACGGCCGGGCCCGTCTTGACAGATCATGTCAGAAATTACGATAGTGATTAGATGAGTCGGTGTTTTCGTTTCGCTCTGTGTCTCCGGGCTGCCGCCTTCACTCATGGGGCAGTGTGGTGAAGGGTTATAAGAATTTGATAACTGCTTTAGGTATTTACAGCATTTGTGAACTCGTGAAACTGAACTTACAAGTCAGTACCTGCAGGGCTGCAATGTATATGATGGTTCTGTTAGTGAGCCGAGGGTCGTGGTTCTCAACTGGGGATGGCTTTGCCCTGCAGGGTACACTTGGCAATGTCTGAGGACACTTCTAGTTGTCACAACTTGTAGGGTGGCGCTAATGGCACTAGTCATTAGAGGCTAGTAATGCTGCTAAACACTACAATGCACAGGCCAGCCCTCCTCCCCAGCAAAGTCACCCAGGGCCAGTGTCATTCAAGGAGGCTCAGGAGCTGACACTCAGACTTAGTTACCTGTTGACATCCATAGCCCTTCGCAACTTTGTGTCTGTAGGAGGTGCGATTAGAACGGGTGCGCTGACTCGTGAGTGAGTACACTCTGCTGGCACGCGTGCGTGCTCGTGTACGTAAATCTGAGTGCTCTGTCTTCAGAGTGGAATGGCTCCTTTGCAAAGGTTACTCATTGTTTATGTGGCCCTGCCTTTCTTACAGTTGCATTTGAGACCTGCAGCAAATTCTTTAAATCTCCTCATTGTACACAGTTTATTCTAAGGGTAGATTGGGGATACCTAGTGCTTCCTGAATACATTGTGCTGAGTAATGAGGTTGGGTAGTAATTCTGTTGTAAGGTGAAATTAAATGCGACTCTAATGTAATAACTGACTCTAAAGGTAGTTTAAAAGTAATGCTTCTTCTGTAGAATAGTTTCATCAGTAAATATTGGGAATAAATGTGTTCTATTCTCAATTTGAAGGAGAGTAGTTACGTGTAAAACTTGTAAAATGATTTAAAATGAAAGCAGTTTACCAGAGTCCCACATTGAAGGGTTGCGCTCCAGGGCCCGCGAGGCACGCATCCTCACGGAGTACCAGGGGGTGGCGTGGCACCCTTTTGGAGAGCAGTTGGATAGTATTTAAATTTTAAAATGTTTGTACCTTTTCATTTAGGAGTTCTGCCTGTAGCCATTAATTTTCAGAAGCATTTACACCAGAGACACATAGTGCTATTTCTTCATGCTTTGTGACAGAGGAAACAGTCCCGAGACCATCCACAGCACACTGGTCCCCAGTCATTAGTACAGCCTTAGGGTGGAATACTGTGCTGCCAAAGTGTCTGTGGACTGACACGGAAGGAGGTAGAAAATATGTAAATGGGGAGGGGCGTGAAAGAACAGCAAAACCTGGTATGTTTGGCACCCCGTACAAAATTGTATGTGCCAGATAGGCACAGAAGAAAGACCTGGAAGGAAAATGCTGGTCTAACCATGGAAGTAGGCACCCCTCCTACATTCAGACGTGTTTGGGTGTTTTAAATGAAGGTGTGTTTTACAGTCAGGAAGAGAGAATGAATTATCTGGAAGCCATGGGACAGTCATCTTGCTTTACAGCCAGCTCTTTCACTGTTTTGAAGGTGCCTTTTGTAGCAGTGCGTCCCAGAGCCCAGGCTCTTCCAGCAGTCCGCATTTACAGTCAGGGGTACCTAGCATTGCCCGTAGGTGCCAACAGCTTGGCTCTTCACGTGAAGTTGTTCACTGCTGTAAAGATGTTGTCATTCTCGCCAAAGGGGAGCTGTGACTGTTTCTTTTCAGAAGTCTTAGGTTATGCCGTGGCCTGCTCATCTGTGTCGGTCCTGCAGGTGGCATTGGTGGGTTGGCGGTGCTCTTGGTGCGGTCATCCAGCCAAGGTCCCCCACACTGGGAAATCACGTCATGACCGTCCTGCTGGTAGGATGCCGTGTTCCCCGTAATTGTAGAGAATCAGATATTTTCTTACCATTACTCCAAGAAACACAGTGTAGCAGAAAAATATGTAACAAGTTCTTATATTCTGTTCCTTATTTGTCTGCTTTGTCTCTTGTTGCAATCTCTGGGAAAATTGAATTTCTGTCAACACAGGAAAGATACTCTCGAACTCCTTTAAAGTTCCAAAACTTCATCAAAACTGGCACTAGAACTAATTTTTTGAAATGAATTCCCTTTGAAATCCTCCCTTTCCCCTTCTCTTTGTGTGTCCGACTCCCCCTCTCTGCTCTTTCTTTCTCCCAGTCTGTCAAGTTCAAGAGCAGCTCAGATGCCGTGAATTAAGTGAAGCACAAAAGGGGGGAAGGAGACCCTGTTGGAGAACAAAGCCCTCCCGTTAGGCTGTCCTGTTCTTTTCTGAGCAAACGCGCACCCTGCCCAGTTCCTCTTGTCGTCCACATGCCCTGCACAGAAGGTAAATACGCAGATCCTCATTACCTCACGTTCCCCTCCTCTTCCTCCCAGGCCACCCACAGCCGGGAGGCTGTGGGGCTTTGATGTCTTCGGGCATTCTCATGCAGTGGCTTTAGCTCCTTTGAAAACCGCCAGGGAGAATGGCCCCCCCCCACCCCCCCCAGCAGTGCGCGGCAAGTGAAGCCCCACAGGAGACAAAATTAGCCCAAGAAGCCCGGGCAGGTGGAGGGAAGCAGATCTTACTGCCATTCTTCTGCTACTCTGTGCCTTTTAATGCCCTGTATTTTAAAAATAGTCACTTTGATTTACATTCACTATCGACCGGTGTGCTGGCTTCCCTCTCGGTAACGAAACAGACACATGGGGGTAGGTCAGACTGTGAGCACGGTCCCTGTCGCAGTGGGAAACGTGCTCATCTGTCCTGCGTCCCCTTGGGTGTCGGCTCTCTGCTGTCGTGTGGATGGCTTGGCTGTAGGAGTGCTGTCTTACGTTACTTTTCATTGGGATGGAGCTGAGAAATGACAGGAAGAAAGATTTAAATGGCAAATAAGAAAAGGTTAACCTATGTGGTACCAAACTTAGGCTTTGGGAGAAAAACTGTTGAAGTTGCGTGGTGTCCACACTGCCATGAGCCTGCTCGTGGTGCAGTGCGTTACAGCCGCCGACAGACAGACAGCTGTTCGCAGGCAGCGTTGGACCCCGGCCCCTTGCCTGCAGTCGCAGGGACTCGGCTCAGCACCGACGGGGGGCACCTGCACTGCCACGTCAAAACACCTGATCTTTGGGGATTTGTTTGTTGTTGTTTAAGATTTTAATTATTTACTTAGAGGGGAAGGGAGGGAGATAGGGAGAGAGGGAAACATCAGTGTGTGGTTGCCTCTCATGTGCCCCGCACTGGCGACCTGGCCCACAACCCAGGCACGTGCCCTGACTGGGAATCGAACTGGTGACTCTTTGGTTCACAGGCCGGCACTCAGTCCACTGAGCCACACCAGCCAGGGCTGATCATTGGAGATTTGGGCTATAGTTTTATTTATTTTTATTCTTTCAAAGAAATTGGATAATAAGTGGTTTGCCGGGTTAGGGTTTGGGAGTGACAAGAGATGGATGAGGGAGAGTGATGGAGGGAGAAGGAATATTATTTTCTCTTTTAGTTTCATTTTTAAATCAAAACTCTTAATATAGTGAAGGGCAATACTTGAACTTCTGACAATGTGTTTTCTGTTTATCTGATGCTGAGCTAATGGTGGGTGACTTGTGACTGAAACATACAGTGAACGGGCCTGCCGTTTTAGGGGTGTGGAAGTGATTCAATGGGATTTAAAAGAGTATTAAGAGGAGTGAAGGACTAATTCCTTTGTAAGAACAGTAGTAACACTGTATTTTGAAAATTTCATGAGAGTTTTAGTTTATTTCTTTCTATGAAAAAAGTTTTTTCCCACATGGCATTCAAATAAAAATAACACAGTACTCGTGTATTCAACCCCTTTCTTTTGGCCATAACGGTTTTCTTAGAATGTTGAAACCTGGCTAATGCACTTGAAATATTTTTAAAAAGTTAAATGTGTTGACTACTTGAGGAACTGTTTGCCCTTTAATGGACCCTTGATGTTGCTTTTCAGGAACTGTGTCCCTAGGTTTCTGGTTGTCTGAGGTTCAGTCGTTTGCCAGAAATCCTTTGGTTTATGTACTTGGCAGAGAAAAAAAAGGCAAAGAGCTTCTTGCTTTGTACTGTGCAGGGAGGGCGGATGTTCTGAGGATGCAGCCGGAAGTCTCGGAGGGAGAGGCCTGGGCTCTCACCTTGTCTGGCTGTGCATCTCTGGTCAGCCCTTGGATTGTTTGTGCGCTCTGGTTCCTGGGGAGGCACCAGTCTTCGGGAGAAACCGCTTCCCAGCCAGACAGACTGCCGAGCTGCGGTGTCCTAGCTGTTACAGCCGTGCTGAGTCCGCTGGGGACCGGCCCAGCATGGGCACATTTTTCCCCTGTCAATTATGGGGGAGGAGGGGAAGCCCGTGCAGACTGAGTGCCTGTCTCCTGTGGCCGGCACTGGCTGAGCACAGCTCCCCACCCCCAGCCCCCACCCACCCACCACGTGGCCTTGCACCCACCTCCGTGTTCCTCTGCCACTCCAAGGGCCCCGACACCCCAGGTAGGCTCACTTCAGGGAAAGGAGTGCCTTCTTGACACTGTCCAGTTCTCTGATGGCACCTTCCAAGTTAGTGCTGATTTGACCGTATTCCAACTACTGCACTCTGATGAGGTGAAGGAAGGCCTCTGCTGTTTTAATTATTTAAATACTTTAGCATTTTAGGGCCTTGTGGCTCGAAATTTAGAGATGTCAGTTTTAAAAACATCTTGAAACATTGTGCAAATAGTAGTAATTAGGGAAATTATAAAGTAAATATAAATTTAAAAAATAAGAATAAAGAAGTTCATAACTGAGAAAGTGGAGGGAGAGGCATTAAAAGTAGCAGACCAGCCCTTTCCCTGGGTTTCTTGTGACGCCAGGTGAGCAGTTACTGGCAAGATTTTAAATAGTAAGTGTGTTTGTGACTAAAGCCTGCCTTCTCGGCGGGGCAGCTGCACTGCCGCGCCCTCGGGTGTTTATAGCCTTAGCTTGCAAGGTGGCAGGAAGAGAAAGGGCATTGAGATCGGCCAGACCCGTATACGCTGGAAGGTCGGGCGTGAAAAGATTGGGAGCTTTTCACTAGTTCAAGGAAGTAGGATTTATAAAAAATTGCATAGGGTGGCTTTTTTTTTCTGACATGGATAGATTTTGGTTTAAAAGTCAAAGGGACCGGCCAGCTGGGCCCTGGGGAGAGGCTGTGTGAGGAGGGTGGGCTCTGATGCGCTGGACTCGGAAGGGTTCTGGGGCTGCGGAAACGGACGCAGCCAGAAAGGCGGCGCTGCTGTCGGCAGTTGTGGCTGGTCCTGCAGACACTGTCGGGAGTGCAGGGCGGGTGTCCCGTGGTCCTCAGCCAGATCCGGCATGCTCTTGGTTTTGTGTGGCCCAGGAGTCATGATGGAAACTTCTGACTTACATTTTTAAATGGGGGGAAAAAAGTATAGTATTTTATGACACATGAAAACTGTGTGAAATTGAACTTTCTGTGTCAGTAAAGTTTTGTAGGGACACACCTACACCCACTTGTTTCTGTGTTATCCCAGTATGCTTCCATGTTATCCTGGTGTGTTCCCATGTCACCCCGATATATTTCTGTGTTGTCCCAGTATGCTTCCATGCCATCCCTTTATGCCTCCACGTTAATCCCAGTATGTTTCCCTGTCACCCTGGTATGCCTCCGTGACACCCGGGCACACTTCCGTGTCTTGCAGGTGTGTCTGGCTGACGGTGCTGCAGGGCAGAGTGGAGGCTGTGACGAGATTCACCAGGACTAACGTGTTTGCCTTCTGGCCTCCGCAGGGCGAGTCTGAGTCTCAGAAAGGGCACCGGCAGCACATGCGCATGAGCAGCAGGGTCTCCCCACGACAGGAGCGCTCGCCATCAGTGACTGTCATCTGTGCCCTTGTATTTGTGGTCAGGAGCCAGGGTTTGTTCTTGTCGGTCGTTCGTTAGCTCTCCCCGCAGTCGGTGGCCCTGCGCCCCGGCCGCCAGAGTTACTCAGAGGCACAGCCAGCGCTGCGGTAGGCAGCTGGAGGAGCGGTAGTTGACACTGGGTTTACATGGCCCTTCGTTCTGGTTTTTTTAAGGTAAAGTTCGAGGTGTATTACGTGCCAGTTTTGCTTTTCTTTTCTTTGAACTTCATGTAGGCTTTTGTGAACACTTGGCCTGACCATGTCATTGAGATGGTTTCCTTTGCATGTTCTTTCCACAGCCTCACCCTTTTTCCTAGTCCTGCCGCAGCCTCCCCTGAAATCGGCGGTGCTCAGCTGCCAGTGTCCTGGGTTCGGGCCGCCCCACTTAGCCCCACGCGACTAAGTGTCCATGTGTGCTGGCCCCATCTGCAGTGTGGCGGGAACAGAGCAGCACACCTGGCGCTCGGCTCGGGCACATGCAGCTCCAGTGCCAGGTGACACTGGCGCAGTCCTGCGGTCGGCTGTGTCCTGTACAGTGTGTCCCCAGCCCCGTCCCACCATTCTAAGCGCCTTAAAGGCTTTAAGATGACATCCCCGTAGGAGGAGCGTAGAGTTAGCAGCCTTTATTCGGGTCTGGTTTAGATGAGGAAATGCAAGTTACATAGTTCTCCAGAAGGTTAGTTCGAGACTGGTCTTACTTAGGTTTACACAGAGCACGCGGGCGTGCTGTACCAGTAGCGAGATGTCTGTGACGGCGACCGTCTGAAGAGGGAGATGGCAGGAGAGCTGTAGTGAACAGACTCCAGTGTGCACTTGCAGGGTTATGGTTTTCACGCTGTTAGCAGGGAAAAGAATTTAAAGTTGTTATTATTTAAAGATGACAGATTGGTGCACTGTGTGGCCAAAAGACTAGTTCTTGATTTTAAATGAGAGTTTATTGAAAGCATTGAAAAAGTCTTCCTACTCTTGTACAAAACGAGTCCTCTATATTGTTTCTACTGCATAGGTGTGGACATAATGCTTCAGTGACAGATGGTCCAGAAGACGGGATGACCAAGGGTCAGAAAGACGAAGTCATTGAAGCACTCCAGCCTGGGTTGTTACAAAAACGTTGGGTGTTTCAGGCCTGCATTTACCTGGTAGTGCATGGAGAAACCACTACGTTCCAGGCCCCGCGCGGGGCCCACAACGTGGTCTCTGCCGCCTGTCAGCCGGGACACCACTGCCCTCTGCGTGCTGTGCGCCTCACTCGTTTTCTGATGCCCTCACGGGAGAGCCAGGAGGACATGACACACAGAACAGATGTAGCCCGCAGACTGTACGTGAGCCAGGTTGTGCGGCCCTGAGCAGGCAGAGCAGATGCAGTCAAATAACCGCCCTGGGGAGGCAGGGCAGCCCACGCGTGGGGAGTGGGCTCCAGAGCCAGACTGCCCGCCGCTGAGTCCTGGGCTTCCTGCTTCTCTGTGTCTCGGTGGCCTCGTCTGTAGATTGGACTGTTTTGAGGATAATGTGTGCCAAGTGCTGAGAACAGTTGTCGAGCCACAGCAAGGAAGGGCCTTCGGAAAGACTCAGGGAACCAGGTACTGGACGAGCAAAGACCCCAAAGCGCCGCCACGGGACCCAGTGGAGCACGCCTCCCGGGAGCACGCACAGGTCCCTGCCTGCGTTGAGAGTCCTGGGACACACTCCTGGTGCTTAGATTTGGGAGGGGAGGGGCGGCGGGGGCGGGTAGGACTTGCTTCAGTAATGGAGCATTGGGCTGCCCCGGGGGAAAGAGCACCCCAGGAATCAGGACTGGTTGAAGAGGAGAGTTCAAAGCTGGAGAGGGAAGCTCAGAAAAGAGGGTGCTGAGGACATGTGTGGATCCAGGGCACTGTTCTCAAGTGACACAACTTGCCCCTCCTTCGGAGATGTTTGGTGGCTGGAGACATTTTTGATTGTCACAATTGAGGGGAGATGGGTGCCTCTGGCATCTAGTTGTCAGAGGTCTGGGGTGCTGCTGCACATCCTACAGTGCACAGGACAGTCCCCACAGCAAAGGGTCGCCTGGCCTAAATGTCAGCAGGGTAGAGGTTCAGAAACAGTGGGGTGCAGTGAAGGCCCCTGGTAACAGAAGCCTGCGTGTATCATGCCATCCCCACCCCACCACCCAGCACATGCGTGTGTGCAGACCCAGCCTGACCTCTCCTTTCACTGTGCAGTCTGGAACTTCAGGTGGCACTGGTCTGCCTCCCACTGTGTGTCTTCCCGTCAGCCTGGGGGGAAGAAAAGGGTAATGAACGTGGCCTTGGATTGGAGGCTGCAGTGAAACTGTTAGCAGGGCCGTGTCCTCCTTCGCCGTGCTGCTGTCTCTTGCAGGCACACCAGGCAAGGGGACTGACGGATGGAACAGTGAGTAAGGGAGATTTAGATTTAGGTCATTACTTCAATAGAGAGAAGTCCAAGCTTGAAGACATAAAGATCCTTGGCATTCACCTGTAGGACAGTTTCTGAAGTCCCCGTGGAGGTTTAAGAGAATTGTCATCCGGTTAGGATGAGGGAGAGAGGTGCCACTTGGCAAGGGAAATAAATGGAGGGTTGCCTGGTGTGCGGGAAGGTTCTAGAGTGAGGCCTTGTGTGGAGGAGCGCTCTGGCTGGGACGGGGCAGGGACCTTTCCCTTTCACCCCCGACTGTGCGTGTGCTGTTTGCAGAACCTCTTCCCCAGGCCCACAGTCAAACACATCCAGACCCCCTCTCCCCATCGCCCTCTGTTGTCCCTCCTTGCCCGCCCCTCCATCGCGCCCCACCTCACTCGTTGGCTGAAGCCTGAAGTTGGTGGTCATTCTGGTCATCTACTTCATTTAGTGGTAAATCAGTAAAAGTGATCCCGGGCCAGAGTGCTCGGGTGGGGCAGAGACAAGCACAGGACCTTTCTGAAGGAAGGTACCGGCTTTTCAGATGCCTCCAGGCTGCTAGTTTTCCAGATACGAGCCTGGAGCCCAAATTATAGAACCCGGGAAGGAGCCAGCCAGCACTAGACTTGCAGCAAAGTAACCAACAGTAGAAGCAGACCCCTCTCGCACCAAGAACTTGAGATGACTGGACTTACTCAGATTTAGTTTTAAAATTGAAAGTATTTCAGTAATAAAAGAGGGGGTTGAAAACATGGGCAAAAAACAAAGCATAAAAATGACCAGGCAGGTTTGGCAAAGAAACAGTCTGTAGAAAGGAAGGAAATAGTTACTGAAATACAGAAACTCACTGAACAAGCTACGTAGGAGGTCAGATACTTTTGGAAGAGTGAATTGATGATAGATCTCAGGAAATTAGATGCAGCAGTAGTGGTTATAGATAAAGGACAAAAAATGAAAGAGAAGTCGAGCTATATCAAGGATAGAATGAGAAGGTTTAAAATGAATCTAATTGGAGTTCCAGAGAGAATAGAGGTAGTTCTCAGCTATTGTCAGTTCAAATACACACTGGCTGAGAATTTTCTAGAATTGATGAAAGGCCTGAGTTTTCAGCTTCAGGAAGCACAATGAAAGCTCAAGCTGGATAGATAAAAATTCTGTCCCTAGATATATTATGTGAAACTTTAGAAAATAAAATATAAAGAATGTCTTAATAGGGGACAGGAGAAACAGATAATTGCCCATAACGGAGCCGCAACTCGCCGTGCTCGGTGACGGTGGAAGCCTGCGGGCGGTGGGCTTGTGCGGTGCGGAGAAATAATAACTGCCAACCTTAACCCTTCTCCTCAGCTATGCTTTTATTCAAGAATAAAGATGAAATGACGTTTTCTCACAAATAAAACACTGAATTGGCTCCCATCATACCTACGCTAAAGGACCTTTCAGAGCATGTACTTAATGAAAGAAGGAACTTGAACTCAGCAGGAAAGACTGGGGTGCAAGAGAGAATGGTGGGCACAGGAACCAGTAACGTGAGTAAATCTCTGTAAACTCCACACACCTGTCTTAGGACCTCGGCACACAGTGAGTACTCTACTAACACGTGAGTGATTCGTCAGTCTCCTGAAATAGTGTGCTTTCTCGTCCAACCAAGGCGAATAGAGGAAATGACCGCTTATTCTGAACTTTTCACAGAGAAGCTGGAATCTCAGCAGGACTCCCTCCAGGAGTCGCCCTGCTCTGCCGAGTTCAGAGGCCCAGCTGCTTTCTGGGGCTCTCTGGGATGTGGTTTGGAGTGGCCAAGTTTCTTAGAAGCTTGGTATTTATTTATAGGCTGCTGAGCACATTTTAATTTAGGTATTAACTAAGTTTCCCCCATTTGCCAAGAACCTAAATGTCAGTCTGGATTTACAGTTGGAATCTGGAATTTCTGCTCATCGTGTTCTCAGATTTCACATCAGTGAACTAGGAGACTGTTCTAAATTTACTGCTTCTGGGAGCCCATGCTGATGTAGGGGAAACCTAAACAGAATGAGTAAGATAGAGCTTCGCACTCTTGAAGTGGCCAAGGATATCACAAACCAGAAGCTACTCCTTCTCCCTTATGGCCCTGACTCTACAAGAGAAGTATTTGCTAGTTAAAAATATTTTTAACTGTTGAAATTCAGATATGCTGTCAGGAGTAGAGTAGGGTTTTGTTAAAGGGGCTGCCTATACTCAAAATCAGTGGATGGGTCCTCTCAGCACACACTCCTGTCTCTCCTGGAAGTAGTTTCTTTCAGGGAGCTTTCTGGTAGGCTTCGGCCGACACCCCTGACCCAGTGCTGATTGACTCTCTAGCTCCGTTTGTCCGCTTAACACCAGTTCGGGGCGCCTGTCGGGCCCTCCTGTGCATGGAGGTGGTGGCCTTGGTCAGGACTGCTGAGGTGCCTGTGCCCAGGGAGCTTGACATTTTACAGTGAGGAGGACAGGGAGTGAATAAAGCAGGGTGACATGGCAGTGACTTGGGAAGGGGATGCTTTTTAGACTGACTGTTTGGGGAAGGTCTTGGGGAGGAGATGACATTCAGACAGAGGCTCGAATAGCCAGAAGAAGCCACCTGGGCAGGAGCGTCTGGGGTCGAAGGAGCAGGACCTGCAAGGGCTGTGAGGCCCGGAGGGGTGGGGTGCATGTGCCTGTGGTGCCGTCTGCGCTGACAGCGTGTTCACGGGGTGGCTTTGCTGGCCTGACCTCGTGTGGAATAACTGGTCTTCTGGTGGCACAGAAGCCTTTGGAAAATCGTCAGCTAGTGATGTGCTGCACGTGTGCACGTGTAGAGCCAAACTGATGTGCAGGGAAGGGTCCAGTTGAGACTGAAACAGTAACTTATGCCACGTGCGGGTCACAAGATCAAACTTTGGAAATTACAGCTTGTCTAGGATGTGCATGTGCAATGGGAGTTTTGCAAAGTTGCCAAATATTATGTGGCAGCCACATGTTTTAGCAGAAAACAAATCCTTATATAGTCTGAAAACTCTAATTTTAATTTATGAGCACCAAATTAGTCTTAATAATTTACATATTTGTTATTGGTGGGTCGCTTTTAGCTTCGGGTAGTAGAGACTGAAACTGGCTGAAACACAAGGGAGTCAACTCGGCTGTCAGACCGAGAGGCCAGAAGCTGCAGGGACAGTAGGGCTGAGACCCAGGTGTCGCTTTGCCCTCAGGCTTGTTTCCTCAGGGTTGCAAAACAGCTGCCAGCAGCCAGGGAAATAGGCTTCCTGCTCATGTGCAGAGAAGGGAGAGTAGCCACTTGTTCTCTGTGCAAAGTGAGGGGCGCCACCCAGAGAGGCCCAGGAGCTCTTTCCTTGATCTGAGCAGCCAGAATTGAGTGAAATAATAACTGCCATTCCGTTCCAGAACATTTCATTCCAGAACTAGTCCATTCCAGAACAACTCGATAGCTGTGGGGCTGCGGTTAGTCACTCAGGTACTTCCCTTGAGCTGAGGTCATTGGCTGAATGTCATTGCCCTTCTCCAAGCGGGGAGAGTGGGAACGGCGGCCAGCGTGCACTGCGCCTGTGCAGCCCGCACTTGGACAAGATCAGCATTTTTGGATCAGTTTTGGCCCACCAGTGGCACAAAGACAGTGCTTCGAGGTCACGGTTACCGTGAGAAGGGCACTGAGGGTGTCCTGAGTGGGCCTGTGAATCAGAATCTCCGACCGAGTCCATTCTGTGTCGCTGCGCTGATGTGGAGTGACTCACAGCCGTGACCACGCGCTCTTTCTCACGCACTTCTCTTTCCCCGAAGAACCGTTACTGGAAATACATCAGGCTTAGAGACTGAGATTGGAGTCTTCTCCTTAAGCAAAAACATTCCTTGAACATTAAATTAAAACCGTCCCTAAAAATCATGCATTTTCTAATTTAAGGAAAGAAAATGACAGCCAGAAGTAAAGTCCAATACAAGGTCCAGCACAAGCAGCACCCCTTTTCAATGACAAAATCTTTTATTACAAAATCATAAGCATGTAATTCAGTACCATAACTGTCACACTCAAGCACACTGCATGACATTTTAGGTGACATGTTCGAATTAAAACCATAACTTATTACACCCCTATCATGACCCTCCCGGCCACAGTCAGGTGGGCGTCACTTCTGCCGGACCTGGCATCTCTTCTTTCTGTTCCCTGGGTAACAGCAAGGGTCTGGCCTGAGAGTGAAGCTCCCTTGGGTGCCCTATCGTAAAGCCGTCTGTGGAGTAACCCTGGGGGTGAGCGAACAACACTGCCTTTGAACTTGATGGGTTTGTTTTCATTGTGGCTGGTCTTTGATTAACTTAAAAATAGTTTTAAAAGTACATTTTGCAAATACAATACTGAAGGTATTTAGCAACTTACTTTTAATTTTGAGCTGCAGAAAACTATTCGGTTGGCTTGAGTTTGTCAATACTAAGAGCATAGGCCACGTTTGATTTACCTGGTGTTTTTCTCCATTAGACCTCTGTTCGTCTCCGGTCACTCCCATGTCACTGGCTTAGCCATTTCTTTGAAGTGCTCCCACGTCTTACAGGAGGCGGGGGGACGAAGGCAGCTTCCATGGGTGGGATACTGAGGAGAAACTGCCATCCTTGTATGGCTTTGTTTTTTTTAAGTTCTTAGTAGTAGCAGTAGTGAGGGGTGTTAGAGTTTATGACCTGAACTTCAGAGTCATCCCTGCGTACACATATAACATCTTGGAAAAGTTACTTTCTTACCATAAAGGAATAAATGGTTAGGTTGCTGCCCAGAGCCTGTAGACCTCAGCGGGTAGAAGTGAGTTAGGGACAGTAGTCGCTGTCTTGTGTGCAGGGACCCTACTCCCCTGAGTCGTCACGAAGGGACACAGATTCTCTCCGTGCCTGTCGTGTGTGGGAAGACGCGATGAGCTGCCCGTCTGCGTGTCTTTCAGACCAGGAGACACTGGCCGGCAGACGCCATTTGGACGCCGTCAGGTTCTTTGCGTTTTTTTGTCGCTGCACCTCACCCGTTCTGCGGAGTGAGAGAAAGCATTGCTTCTTCTGTTCTGTGCCTCAGTCTCTTCGGTTGGACATGTAAGTCGTGGTCCTCAAACCTCGGCCTCAGGCTCTTGTGCGGGGTTTGTGGGTCCTGGGCTGCCGGGTCTCCCATGCAGTTTCTGACTCAGAAGGCCCAGGGTGGGGCGGGGTGGGGGGGTTGCCGAGACTGTGTAGGGTGTTTCCAGGTGTGTTGGTGATGCTGATTCAGGCACCGCCCTTTGAGAGTCACTGCTGCAAAAATATGAACTTTTAGTAAAACCAGCAAATGGTCATATTCAGTTTATTTAAGGAAAAGATGCATGATATTCACTACTGTTCAGATTGGACTTTATATTGTTTCTCTCTCTGTGGATGTTGGTCATAACATTAAGTGACCCACAGGGAACAGTATCTTAAAATATTATATTTCTTTAGTAAAAGAATCATCGGCATATGGTAATTGGCATCCTGTGACTTTCTCTCTCTCTCTCTCTCTCTCTCTCTCTGTGACTTTCTCTCTCTCTCTCTCTCTCTCTCTCTCTCTCTCTCTCACACACACACACACACACACACACACACGCGTCACTGCTGCCGGACAGAAAGCCGCTTCTGGGTAGAGGGAAAGACGTGGCATTATTTTGCTCAATGTTTCAAGCAAAGATAGGTGTGTTTGTTTTTGGTTTTGGTTTTTGTATTTGTTCTTTATAAGGAATAATTGTTATTTCACTCACTGAGCATTGAAACCTGCTCAGCCAACCCGAGGCCGGCGCAGCCCCGTTGCTAGCTGTGCGCGCTTCTTTGACCTCTGCTGTAAGGGCCACACCTGGCTTATTTGCATCTGTTTAAGTTGATTTCAGAAGAGTAAAAGGTCTGTAGATGAGCCAATGGACAGCCTGCCTGGAGCAGCGTGTCTGTCTGTCACCCTCACACAGGTCTAAAGGGGAAAGGGTGGGCGGGTTTTCCTTATTAGTTACAGTTTCTGCTCCAGAGGGCCTGGGGGGAAGAGTGCTGAGGTCCAGCTCTGTTCTGTGTATTTATTGTCTCAAGGTGTTGTTTGTTTTGTTCTAGGCATGTCCTCTTACAATTTGATGATGTTTAAAAAAAATTTCTTAAGAAACTTAAAATGCATACAAATCGCACTTTTTTCCCCAAGAGAGGAAGGGTTCCATTTCTTTCCTTTCAGTTGTAGAATATCATAGCACGTCTTGGTAGACTTTTGCCCACTCTTGGAGAACCGTGGCAGAATCTCACGCTGATCTTTACTTTTATGTGCTGTAAGGTAGTATGACTCTGGTCTGCTATAGAATAACTTTTGAAGAAGGCAGTTTGAACTGCCTGCATATTTGACTTTTGCACTCTCCAACTTCTCTGGGTTCAGTCTGATGAGATCATCAGAAACATCACAAATGTATAGAAGAGTTTATATGGGCTAGTCATTGTGCATGAGCACTGAGTAGAGTGATCTAAAACATAGGTGCTTTTCATTAATTCGTCATATCACTTGGTCTGTTTACTAATGCATACCAATTAATTATAGCAATTCAAACAGGGCAGGTAAGAGTCAGTGCATGTTCTAACCCCCCTTCCTTGCTTATGGCTGTGGAACTCACTGCTGGTCCGGATTCGGGGGCCTTTTAGCAAAGAGTATGGTGGTCAGCCCATGATGCACGAATTTCCACATCTGTGTGCCAAGGAGTGACCTTCCTCACTTTCTACAGACAAAATGTGATCTGTACCTTTTCTCAGGATACTTTACAATGGTAGCAACTTGCATCAATCCATCTGTGCCTATTATCTAGGTATATGAGCTCTGTCCAGAAGGTATCCGGCAATGTAATATGAAAAATAGAGACATTTATTGAGAAAGATCCAAGATACAAGAAACATTGTACATAGGACAATGACACCTCGGTCCCCTTCAAAGTAGGCGCCTTGGGACCTCACACAGTTCTCCCAATTGCCATCGGCTGCCCAGTTGTGTTTTCCTGAGTCTCACTGGTGGTCTGAAATCTCTTCCCTTTCAAAGGTGATTTTAGTTTTGGGAAAAGCCAGAAATCACGGCACCAAATCTGGGCTGTAGGAGGGCTGAGTCACCTGGGTGATTTGATATTTTGCCAAAAAGTTCTGCATGAGACGTGATGCATGAGTGGCATGTTGTTGTGATAAGCTGCCAATCACCAGTTGCCCTTAGATGCGGCCTTTTGAATCATCTGAATAGTTTCTGTGGAGGAATGTTCAAGCTTATTGCAAAATGTATGCAGATTTGTTGCTCTACTCAGTCATTTTGGATGCAATAGCCACACAGTGCACATGCTCACTCAGCTGTGTCTACTGCCCTTACTGACTAGTACAGTGAAGTTGTCATTGTTCACGCACGTGCATTCCAATCCACTCTCCTTGGCTGCCAGGCTACATCGATGTTGCATGACCTGTTCTTGTTATATTAACAGTAGCTGGACTTTTTCCCAACAGACTTGTATATCCAAAGCTAATTGAAGTAGATACTTGTAAATTGGAGGGAAGTTCATGTTGGGTTTTGGATTGTGTGTGTGTGTGTGTGTGTTAGTAAAAGGGACCCTTTTGGCCCTGGCTGGTGTGGCTCAGTGGATTGAGCACCAGCCTGTGAACCAAAGGGTCACCAGTTCAATTCCCATTCAGGGTCCATGCCTGGATTGTGGGCCCAGGTCCCCAGTAGGGGGCTCTCGAGACAACCACACATTGATGTTTCTCATTGATGTTTCTCTCCCTCTCCCTCCCTAAAAATAAATAAATAAAATCTTTAAGAACAAAAAGAAATGGACCCTTTAAAGAAAATAGTAAGTAGGCTGTTTTATCCAGCTTTGTGAAAGAATACCTGAGGATACATGTTCAAGGAGCTTTTCCAGTTGGCCTTCACGTTCCTGAGTAAGGGCAGCCACTAGTCCCTGTGTTGTAGGAGAGGCACCGGGCAGGAAGGGGGCCCTCCCGGCAGCTAGCATCCCTCAGGAGGCAGCCAGTCCCTGGCCCGGGGGCTGCGGGTGCTCCGCTTATAGCTTACTTCCCACAGCACGCTCAGTCTTGCCGTTTTCTCTTTGTCGTGGCAGACTGCAGAAGTCAGAAGAGCTTTCCTGCCTTCTAATCACCCAACTACTCTAGTTCTCAATGAATCAATTCAGAGAAAGATGCAGTCTTTCTATGCCTGATAAATGTTTTTCTGCTAATATAAGCTCTTAATTTAGTAGCATCTGATAGATCCAGGCATCACAATGACTGCCTTTAACTTTGTGGAACGACTATAAAAATGACCCACTACACGTAGATGTGTATGCTTCATGTCTGACTCTGCAGCACATGTGACCCGATGCGGACCGCTGTGAGGGAGCGTTGCTGGGAGTGCCAGAGCCCCGGTCCGCAATGGGGGGCAGTTAGGGTTGGCCCTTGTACTCCGGCTTCTTCAGAAAACATTGTGAAACTAGTGCCGATAGGGTTTATTCTGTGAGGGTCCACGTTATCAGTAGTCCTTGTGTGATGGTTTAACTGAGGTGCTCTGTAGACAACAGCTTTATGAGATCAGTGTAGTCATCAGAATGTGACAACTGACATTTTATCACTTTACAGATCGACCTAAGTGAAGGTCGGAGAAGTCAGGTAACTTGCGTCTGGAAGTTCAGCTAGCCAGTGTCGAGATGAGGTCAGAATCTACACGTTATTTTGCCCTCTGGAGTGCCTTTAAAAATTCCTCTCTGCTGAGTACTTTCAGTATGGATCAACGGACCTCAGAGGATAGACACACCGTAGTGACGGTTCACACGGGTTTTCCTGCTGCTCAGCTGCAAGTGTTCTTGTGGGAATGGAGACAGAGGTTTTGTTTATTCTGCATCCAGTACTTTCTATTAACAGCAGTGTAACAGCCTTCATTAACTGCCAGGTGCCACAAAAGTCTCACTTAAGCCCGAGGAGAGCCTCGCAGGGGTGTCCTTGTACGCGGTTCAAAGAGGAGACCAGGGAGGTGCAGGGTGGGGAGTCCTGGGCTCAGGACGTGAAAACTGGAGTTGAAACGCGCTTCCCTCTGGTTTCAAAGCCCATCGCTAAGTGATTAGTTTCCCAAAATATTTTAAAAACAACCCCTTCAGAATTAGTTAAGACACCTTTAATGAAAAGTTGGTGTTACAGCAAAGAGTGTTATTAAAAATTAGTGCAACATTTCAAGTGTCTGGCTTGGGCACAGATGAAAGCTCATTATCTTAAATGGAATCGTGGTGTCCAGAGTTTAAAGACAGTTCCTTCTTCTTTAGTGTAATGCCCAGAAGGCCTGAGTTGGCCGATTAGGAGAGTCTTTGCCCTCAACCCTGAAATTCACCTTTCCCCAGGAGTCTTCCATCAAGTTACCGCCTGGCTGGCCAAGAGGGTGGGGTGCACAGAATGTCGGCATGAGATATTCAGTATACATTTGAGCAGCTCATTGCTAGCAGTGTGGAGATTACATAGCACAGAATTGTAATGTGTGTGCCTTTTAATCTGTTCTGTTCAAGATGAGGAGTAATGTACATTAGGTTGCCTGGTACCTTTCTGTTTGGGGGAGTCATGTTAGGGCTTCTAAAAGGTGAGATACATTGATGGACTTTATTGTTTTTCTAGTTAAATTCTTTCTGACTAACTGGAGCTTGCAAAGATGATATGAAACTTACTGATGCTGTTGACATTATGTGGAGATTAGAGAGTTGCTTCACTACTCCCAGCATCCCTTGCAGCTGCTCATCACCTCTGAGTTAGGAGGGAAGGAGGTGGGCAGGGCTGGGCAGCTCACCGCTGTTGAGTTCCTACCCTGCTGGGCACTTGCTAGACACACCCACCTACAGGCTGGTATGGTTAGCATTCATAGAGGGGTGGGGGTCCAGGCGGTAGAGCAAAGAGAACCTTCTATCTGAAACGATGCCCTGCTTTCTGTTTGGTCAGCTTGTCAACCCTCATTATCTTGGTCACCTACTCGTGGCAGTGCCAGTACTATGGACTGTCCCAGTACCTGAATCCAGTTGGGGCGGCGTCCAGTGCTGGGGTGGCCCGTTTGGGCATTTTTTTTTTTTTTATGGAGGAGTCAAATTTTAGGTTTTCAGAAGATTATAGTAACAATACTGTATTGTATACCTAAAACTTTGCTAAGAGGGTAAATCACACGTTAAGTGCTCTTACCACATACACAGGTTTTTTTAAATTCACAAAGGGGGGCAGCAAAATGAAACGTTCGGGGGCCGTGGGTAGTTTATGGCTGTAGTGGTGGTCTCATGGGTGCGTGCTCGTCCCCAAGCTTGGCAGGTTGCACGTAGCAAACATGTGCAGCTTTTGTGTGTCAGTCTTACCTCCATAAAGTGTTCTTTTTAGGTTTTCCAAAGAAAATTTAAACTTCTTAAAAAATGTAATTGAGGACTAAAACATGAGAAGTAGGAAAAGAAAACCCACGCGTACTTCAGCCATGTTCAGGTGGTCCGCGCATTATTAATGCTCTGTTCTTCCATGGACAGTAAAGATGGTTTTCAGGCCTGTGGGTTGAAAGTTAGTTAAAAAACATGGAAATATTCAAGAGCATTACCTAAAGATTTTTATTATAACAGGAGAAAAATCTTATTAACTATTTAAAAGAGATTATATAACATTATCATTTCACTAATTCCTGATTATTTAAAAATAGCCTCATCTCAATCTCTAAAACAACCGGCAATTTTTCAGTGAGGAAACAAAGGCTCAGTGACTGTGCTGCTGTCACCGGCCACCACACCATGCACCGCAGCTGGCGGCTTGACTGGCAGAGGTGCGCTGTCTCCCAGTTTGGGAGGCCAGAGTCCACGAACCAGGCAGCAGGGCTGCTCCCTGTGAAGGCTGTGTGGGGAGCCGGGGAGTCTGTTTCCTGCCGCGCTCCTCTTCCTCTGCGTCTGCATCCAAATCTCCTCTTCTTAGAAGGACAGCAGTAGCGTTGGATGGGGCCCACCCCAGGACCTCATCCCACCTTGCTGTCTGAAAGACCCTACTTCCAGTACAGTCACTTGACAGGGACTGCCGGGGAGGCCTGTGGGGGGACTCGGTTCAGAACAGGTGCTGAGTGCTTTGTTTGGGCTCCCCTAAGTAGCCACAATGAAGGGTAGTGTCGTGAGAGTGGTAGCTTTACCAGAGCATGGCAACGGACCTGGGATGCCACACTCACAGGTATTCACCTTGTAGTTTGGGCTTATGTTGGGTAGATTTCACTTAACATTAACTGAGTTTCTAACCTTCGGGGGAAAATCTGGAAAATGGTGAAAGAGAAGTAACACCTTGCTTATGGGAAAAACAATCCAAGAGATAGTGGATTTCTCATTAGAAACCACGGAGGCCATAGCGCCCTGTGCCAGAGCACCCTGGCCCGGAGCCATTGCCCAGCCTCTGCCCATGGGTTGCAGGCACCGAAGTGGGCCACACAGTGGAAAAAAGAAAGAAAAAGAAAGAAAGAAACCATGGAGGCCAGGAGGCATTGCCATGCCATTTTTCAAGTGCGGAAGGAGCTGAAAATTCCAAGTTCTATATCCAACAAAACTATCCTACAGGAATGAACGGGAAATGAAGACATCCTTAGATGAAAGGAAACAGAAAATTTGTCAACAGCAGACCTACCCTAAAGGAATGCCTTAAAAAAAGGACTACTTAGTTTTAAATCCCACAGAACATGTTCAGGCCTTGGATGCTGAGAACTCCCAAATGCTGGCGGCAGGGGTCGAGGAGGACACGGAGGACGGAGAGATGGCGCGCTGGGTCCGCGGGCTCGAACATTCAGCGTGGGGAGCATCGGTTTTCCCCAAACTGATGTGCAGGGTAAGGCAGCTCCGACCAAGGTCCCCACAGACTTAACAGATGTCATTCTCAAGTAAACGCGGGAATGCAACGGGACTAGCGTAGCTCACGAAATTTTGAAAAAGAAGAAGAAAGTGGGAGGAATCAGTCTCTAGTTTCAAGGCTTGTTTTATCGCTGTAGGAGGCAAGCCTGAGGGTGCTGGTGGGGTGACCAACACATGGAGCAGTGGGACAGAGTGGAAAGCCTAGAAATAGATCCAAACAAGTGCAGCCGGCTGCTCCGTGACTAAGGCACAAAAGCAGTTCAGTGGAGGAAGGGTAGGCTCTTTGACAAATGATTTAAAAATAAGACTTGTAACTTAAAGCCAACACATTGGGAAAAGGGCATCGAAGACTATTTTCAGGATGTAGGGCTTGGTCCACAGTTTTTAATCATGACACTAAAACCGAGTTGATGAGATTAAAAATGGATTAGACTGTATTAAAACTGAAGAGAATGAAAAAGACAAGCTTCTCACTGGCAGAAATTATTTGCAAAGCACATACACCTGATAAAGAACTCTTCAGACTCAATGCTAACAAAAAATAAACAGCCTATTAGAAAACAGAGATTTTTAGAAAAACCCAAAAGAAAGGCATACATGTGTCACCGAAGAAGAAGCATGGATGGCACACAGGCCCATAAAAAGCCATTCGGTGTTACTGGCCCCTCGGGACGTGCGCACCCAGACCAGCATAGGCGGCACCGCGCTCCTGTGAGAGCAGCTGAATACACGGTGAGGATCATGCCGAACGCTGGTGCAGACTTGGGGAAACCAGAGCCGTCCTGTTTGTGGGGTGTAAATGGAACATTCGTTCTGGAAAATGTATGGGAACTTCTTTAAAAACTGAACATACGCTTAGTGAATGGCCCAGCAGCCTCATTTCTGTGCATTTACCCCAGAGAAGTAAAAACTGTGTTCACGTGAAAGTATGTGCACAGCAGTGCTCTCCGTGCTGTAGGTGGGAGTCACTTCTTAGTTAGATGCACTTGCACTTGCTTTCTCCCAGTGCGGGGCTTGTGCTCCTCTGCACGTCCATCCTGCACACAAAGGTTTGTAGCAACTGTATGGTACCAGCCGCAAGCTGGGGACCGCCCCCAAATCCTTCGCCCCAGTCACTGGCTAGTGAACTGTGGACATCTGCACCGGGGAGCCCTGTCCGTCAATAAAAGGAGACAAACTGCTGACACATTCAACTTGGACGGACCTTAAGGGCGCTATGCCGAGTAAAACATGCCAGCCCCAGATGGTCACGTGTGCTGATTCCATTGGTGTGACATCTTAGAATGAAGAACTGTGGGAGCCGATGACATCAGTGGTTGTCCATGCAGTGGAAGAGCACAGGGAGAGGAGGGGCGTGCCGGTCTCAGGGGAGACGTCTCTGTGGTGGAGCAGTTCTGTGTTTTGAGTGCAGAGGTGATTGTGCAAGTGCACACACGTGGCAGTGGAAGGACATAGAAGTGTACACACAGTGTGTACCAGTGCCAGTTTCCAGGATTTGGAAGAGGACTGTAGTTACACAGTGTGTTAACCAGTGGGGGAGCCGGGTGAAGGGTGCATGGGACCTGTCTTTACCAGTTCCGGTACATCTCTAACTTTCACAAGGGGAAGTTACACACAAAGGAGGGGCATTGCAGTTGTGTAGGAACCCAGAGAACCAGACAGTTCCTTTGCATCTGGGGAGCCAAGGTCTGCGGTCCTAACGTGGGAGCCTGCCTTCGTGGGAGAGGCAGAGCTCACAAGCTGGCACAGGGAGGAAGGGCACTGGGGACAGACCGAGTGCAGACGTGGAGGAGCGAGTGCCACTGCACTGTTAATGTTGTGAAGACGCAGTGAGAACATCGATCAGTTTGGAGAGCAGTGTCGTTAAAGTTCCGTGTCTCACACAGAACTCTGCGACGCTTGTCACCCTTGTGCTGCCACACAGATTTGTGAAGACCGAGAGTAAGAGAGAAGTCATCAATCACCGGCATTGGAAACAAAGCCAAACGGTTCGGAAGTGCATGGGAATGCTTGAAGCAGCGTGTGGCTTTAAATAAGACAGAGCCTGTGTCCACGGGTGTGAGAAATGGAAGTCCAGGAAGGAGCCCTAGCAGCAGCCACAGGCGTCTTGGCCAGCACGCGCTCTCCCACTGCACGGCGTGTTCATACTCCGTGACTAGTTCCTCGGGTGATTGTCCAGCGGTTCTCTCTCCCATTCCCTTGTAAGCATCCGTGGCTCCACGGCCATGTCCCCCACGTCCACGCCAGCATCAGGCAGCACTGAGGAAGCTCTTGCTGAATGCGTCAGTTCCTGGCTCAGTGACCAGGGGAGGCTGGAATGAAGGCAGACAATTACAGAAGTGCAGACGGGAGGCTCAGATGAGCGAGCCTAGTGGGGGCAGGGAAATGAAATGGTAGGACTTAGCAGAGCCCCACGGTGTTGACGCTTTCAGCACTGAGTTTTGGGATAAGACTCTATAATGATGTGTGTATGGTTGCCCAAGTGTGGGATGGAGCGGTCGGTGAGCCGTGCTGCAGAAGTACAAGGTAGCACGGGCCAAAGAGGGAATCAGAGGCATGTGCCATTTCACCCTTGCTGCCCGCCCCCGCCCGGAGTGGGGGCTTTCTCCACAAACCTCCACGTCATGGCGGACCAGATTGACGGACTTGGTGCCGTCTCCACCCCACGACCTCCTGAGAGTTCACCCTGAGCCCGCGGCCTCTGCAGACGCGCTTCTGCTAGTGCCGCCGCGGCAGCCAAGTCACGGACTGGGGCTCGTGCCCCAGGTCTGTGTGCTACTTACTTTAATTATGCAGTTTAAGTAGTGATTATATAAACCAAAGAAAGAAAGACGATGTTTCTGTGAAAACTTCACTTCAGTGCTTTGAAAAGATTTGATAAAGGGTAATTACTAAAAATGCTGTTGAATTAGACTTGAATAGAAGAGCTGTAAAATTTTAAGGATCAATTATTCTAAAAGAAAGAATGAAAAAGATTCTCACTCAGATGGCTTTATGTGTCTTTTAAGTTCTTGTCTTTTTTTTTTTTTCTTTTTTAGAATTGTTCCTGTAAACCCTCACCTTCTTGTCTTATTTTTAAAGCAGTTTTCAATCTGGGGGACATAGGTCAACTTAGTAGGTTGAAAAAAAGCGCTGTAAAAAAATGTATTGGAACGTAGCAGAGTGCGTCACACTAGGAAGTAGCATTGTTCCCTGAAACTCCCCCTGAATTTGTTTATGTTCGCTCTGTACATAGTGTACATTGTAAAATGTGAAGACGTGAGAAGCTTGGAAGACAAAGCTAAAGAAATTGAAACCAGAAATGTCAGAGTGTGTATTAAGGGTGTGATTTTTATCTAAGGTAGAAGAGAAGACGCAGTTAGTGGGTCTAAACTGAAAGCAGAGGTTTTGGTCCCACATCAGAAAATGGGGGAATGAATGTATATTTATGAATTTTGCATTAAAGTGATATGTTGAAGATGTATATAGTTGTTTTATGGTATTTATTTTAAGGTGACCTTTCTGATTGACAACCCAACCGCAGATGTATGTCATGGGCGAAGAGTTGTGGCATATTTTATTTTATTTTCCTCTCATGCCTGCTTGTTTTGTCCCAATCCCCTATCCCCACCCCTCCTTTCTCTGCCACTTAATAATAAGTGCCTAAAAGACATGGTCTAGGCCTCAGTTTACTTTCTATGAAATTAGATTATAAGACTATTTGTTGTTCTCTTTCCCAGTGGAAACAACCATCACATCACATATCAACTCCTAAACGAGATGTAAGATGAAAGCAGTTGATTTGGATTAATTCATACTGAAGTGTAAATGACTGACAGTCCCACGAACCTTCAGATCTTTTAGGGGTGCCCTTTAGGTCCTGTTTATTCTGACATTTCAGACAGAGACCGAACGTGGTGAACATTTGAGATTGAGTAAATCTGTCTGTCAGCTCCCTTCCGGCCTCGCTGTGCAGTGGCTGGGGGCCTGGACAGCCTGGTGGGATTTAAAGCTGCCCTCTGCAATGTGCAGCACGCCTAGATGAAGGGCAACAGAAAGGGCATTTTCTTGGCCTTGGCATTGTACCTGAGTGAGGCTTCCTGTCACCCTGGCTCTCTGCATGTCAGGGCTGCTTCCTCCCTTCGCCCCCTCCCTGCTCCTGGAGTGAAGAGGGTGAGTTTTGCAGTAGAGCGCAGGGGTCCTTCTCTGGATGCTAGCCCCCAGAGAGCAGCAGGCCCCTGCTGTGCAGAGTGCCCCTCCCCACATAGCACCGGACCCTGGGCCGAGCAGGCGATCATCGCATTGCTCAGGCCCAGCCCTGCATGGCGCTGGTCAGCAGACCTGCGTTGGCAGAGCCTGTCTGGCAGTGCCTCAGGACTGATGGCGTTCAGAGCATCCCTGCAGATGGCACAGAAAGGTGGCCGGGGAGGGGCAGAGGCACTCTGCATGCACAGGCAGTGTGTGTAAACACTATGAGGAGGACGGGGAGGGGGAGAAACACTGATTGGCATCTCCTGTGTTCCAGTCACATTCGTCATTGCGCCCGTCTTTCCCCACCACCGAGCCAAGCTTGTGTAGCCCAGGACGATCTGCCTTAAACCTCATCGGAGACTAGTCCTCTGCTCCATACTCTCGTCTCGCTTGTTTTAATACAAAGTGTTATGAATTGTGGTCAAATACAGTTGCTGCTCTTGGAAGCTCTCCCACGTCTGTCTCATGCCTTGAGGTTTCCCCGGGACACAGCCGCCCCGAGAGGCCGGAGTGTGCTTGTCCTAATGGCCACCTCGAGAGAAAGACCCCATCATGGTGCAGATGAGGAGGTCCGGGGTGAGGGGGGAGGAACTGAGGCCTCCGTCCCAGATGGCAGCGCTCTGTCCCCCTTGCCCTCTCCTCATAGGCTCTGTGACTCTGCACCGGAGAGACAAGCAGTGTAGACAGAGTGCCGATCTGGAAGCTGAGATTCTTGGTTCTCCTCCTTGCTGTTTTTGACTTGCAAGGAAATCTTTTAAAATCCTTTATAAAAGTCTTGTCTTTCATTTTCTCACATGCATGTCAAGTTCAATTTCAAGCTTAGTGTTGGCAAAAGTGACATATTTTTAGAAATCAGACACTTGGCGTGCTCAAAGACTGGTTCAAAATCAAAGCAGTTATTAATGGGATAATACTCCTGGGAGAGCGCCTCAGTCTGCTGCGTGCGTCTGTGTATCTGCACACACTTGACTTTTCAACACAAATCCTTGTCACCCATTGTTGGTCTCCTCGCCACACGCAACACTGAAAACAGGCTATTTTAGTCTTGCCTTATTTGAGCCCCCTGCTCCCATGCCCCACCCCCAAGTCCCTTAACCTACAACTTGTTCATCATGTGTAAGAGCCAAGAGTGCAGGTTTTCATGTCAGCCAGGCCCGGCTCTAAAATCTGACGTGTGTTACTTGTGTGACATCGGGTAGAGTGCTCCAGCTCTCTGTGGCTCGGTGTCCTTATTTTTTTCTCTTTTATCCTCACCCAAGGATGCTTTCACTGAAGGGCACTTCCATTGATCCTAGAGAGGGAGGGAGCGGGGAGAGACAGACATCAACGTCAGAGAAAAACATGGATCTGTTTCCTCCTGTACGCACCCTAACCAGGGATCGAACCCACAACCTAGGCATGTGCCTTGACTGAGGGTCAAACCCGCAACCTCTTGGTGCATAGGATAACGTTCCAACCAACTGAGCCACACCAGCCAGGGCACAGTTTCCTTATTTTTAAAAGAGGTAATAATGTCTACTTCATGTGGTTTTATAAACCTTCTGAACCACCCATAATGATCCCAGTGAGGTGTTGTCATATTGTGATTGATGTTTTACCTTGTAAATTCAGTTTAAATGGAATAGTTGTATGGTTTAGTAGGGTTTTATACATACACACATATATATTCATATCTGTTGAGTAGAATTTACTTGAAATACAAAGTAATTCCACAATTTACATGGCCCGTTTTCTGATGATTGTTGTAAGTAACTACCTGTCTTGCGCTTTAGACTGAGTGATGGGGAAGGCTCCCGCCTACACCTGCACCGTGTGGCAGTTCAGGTAACCTACTCTTTCACCGCTGGTGGCATAAAAAGAGTGGGGCCCTGGGACTGCCCTCTCCCGAGGCAGTTTTGTGGGTCGTGCCCTGCCTCTGGACCTGTGCTGTGGCCTCGTGTTGAGGAGTGCCTTCCCCTGCGGTGCTGTCAGATATGGAAGCGCCCCCATCAGCGAGCAGGCGCCCCCGCGCCCTGCGCTCTGCTTCCACCTTGCTCATTGTTTCCTTGGGATTATTTGGGTTGTGTAGAAAGTTTCTTGCAAATCCCCTTATTACTGAAGTCATTGTTGCCAGCAGGAATGAGATGAAAGGTGCTCAAGTCTGTAGAGTTGTCTCTAATTTGTACGTGTCATTTCAGTGGCATTTTAACAGGACTCCGTCTCCTGTCCCTCCCCTCTCCCCACCGCACTATCACAAGTTAGGGCCGAGAAGCCAAGCCATTGGCAGAAATCTCATTTTATCCTCCTAATTATTATGCTGGCACTCAGGAGATAATTTCTCTCTTCATGCACTGCCAATTAATATGCAAATGGACTGATAAATATTTATGCAATGATTTAAATTATGCAGGGAGTGCTTTCAGTGTATTCTGTAAATGAATTGTTCGTGGACTTCAAAGTGCTGGCTGCTGTGCTAACGAGGAGAGATTTGCATAAGGCCCTAATCACGCGCATACTGATTAAGCTTCATTATGGAAACTGCCAGCTGCAATCTTTGTTTCTATTTTATTACAAAAAGGGGAACTTTTCATGCTTCAGTTGCCTTGACAATGTCAGTCCTCGCTGGTAGGAGAGACTAAAACTCCTCTGAGCAACTGAAGTTTCCTTACTCAGTTGAAGATGGCTGCGGCATGACTGAAGCAGTGGCTTCTCCCCGTCTACTCTCCTCCCCCCACCCGCGTTCTCTTAGATTCGGTAGGAACAGTGCTGCCTTCTGACCCCGCCCCAGCCGCTACCTGTGCCGTCCTTGCCTTGGACTGTGTGAACCCAGAAGGCCTCGCAGCAATGCTGGACTGCAGTGACTTTGCTCTAGGTGGGTACTGCACGGCTCTCACCGAGGAGCTGCGATGTGGAAATAGCAGCCCTGCAGTTGACTGTGCAGAAATGCCTAATGGCATAGGCAGCCACTGCGGTGGGGGGGAGCATTGGCAAAGCACAGGCCCCTCCCTTCCACTAGCTCTTCTGGTTCAGAGGATATTTTCAGTAAATAGTGTGGATTTAGAATTCAACTTGGAGATTTTTGTGCTTTTTCTTGGAAATTACTTTTGAGAGCATTTCATATAGTTCTGAAAACTCTAGATCTGAAACAAGGTCTAAAGTGTATCTAAATAATATGTATATTAATAAAAATGTTTTGCATACTGGGCTCGAATGTCCTATATAAAAGCCAAAGGACTCGGTGAAAATAAGGAGGCCGGTGCAGGATGGCTCCCGAGAGTGCTGGCTCAGGGCGGCTGCCCTGGTTAACGCCACCAGGCGGAGGGTCGAGTTCCAGACCCTAGAGGCAGGACTTCATGAATTTTGACTGCTCTTAGCCTTTTCCTTTTTCAGAAATTAACTTCTCTTCTTCAGGAAAACCATTTTAAGTTCTGGAAAGCCTGTTTTTAGAGCTTTCCTCCTAGAACAACAGGCCTGTGGGGTGAGGACGGTCTGGCTGCAGTGTGCAAGCTGTCTTCGGTAACTGAGCTTTGAACTGCTCTGAGCCGCTTTGGTTTTAGACGGAGGATGGCTCGTGGTGGCCGTATTGTGTGTCGAGGTCGGTCTGTCGTGAGCAGAGTGGTGGCCCCTTTGGCTACTCTGGTCATCAGGAGAGCCAGTTTGACGGCGGGAGCTCCAGGACTTTGCTGTCTTTCAAATCTTTGCCAGTGATTTTTTTCCCTGTATGCTGTTTTTCCCATGTGAAAAATTGAGGCTGCCCCTGTCACCTTTGCAGTTGCCAAGGCTAGAATAAAACGATAATTCTGAAAATGTTTGAATTCTTAGGGAGAAGGCGTGGCCTAAACCCAGGGTAGAAGTAAAGTCTGCACAGCATGAAGGTGAATGCATGAACCAGCAGACCGATGTCAGGCATTCAGTCCAAGAGCAACTGTCAGTGTGTTTTGGACTCACTACACAGCTGGCCCACAGTGGCCAGGGAGTGTCAGAGAAGCAGTCACTGTGTTTTTATCTACTCTTTCACTTACTGAGTCGGGAACTCAGGAAGGAAAGGAAAATACCTTTTTGAAATATTTTTAGTATTATGTTTTATAATTAGAAATTATGTCTATTTTTTTAGTTAACAATACGTGTTTAAACAGCCTTCCCACAGTTGTACAGGTAACCAGAATTTTTATTTATTATTTTCCATGTGAAGTAATTTTGTCAAATGTCTTGAAGCTCTTGATAATCAATAAAAAACCCTTAGGAGATTCATACAGAACACCCATGACATGATCTTTTAATTTACGGGTGTGAAAATTAGGATATGAATTGTACACAATTAGGTTCATAACTTACGAGGAATTACACCTACTTTGTTTCATATGTGTAGAGAATGATCGTCTTTTTAAATGAATGTCATCTGGTCCATTATTTTTCCCACCGTTTTAAACAGTCTAAAGGAAGCATTGAGCAACATGTATGCTTAATGGTACATTCTCTTAGTTTGTTATAGTCATTGTTGACTTTCAGAAGATGTTGGTTACATCATTCAGAAAGCTGATTTTCACTAAGCCGTACACCTGTTTCTTTCAAAGCTTAGTGTGTTTTCAGAGGATATTTGCATTTTTCTGGACAGTGTGGGGAAGGAAGTTACAGAACAACCCTCATTTGTGACCGAAGACATAAGAATCTGAGCCCTTTGAACTTCTGAAGAACAAACCAAACTATGACAGAGTCACGTAAGCCCCTAGGACAGGCATCTGTCTAAAAAGCTGTGTCAGCTTCCCAGTGGGCGTGAAATTTACAGAGGGGGCTTCTCTCTGAAGCTTTCTCGTCCCTCGCGCACGTGGATAATGCCGCCGTGACAGCATGGGTGGGACTCCAGTGATCGTTTTGCTTTCCTGTTGAAACTTTAAACAGATGACAAAATGTGCTCTTTGGTCAAAAGATCAAATATAACATAGTTAAAGTGTTTATTCTCTCCTAACCATTTAACCAGTAGTTAAACGGATCTTAACCTGGTGGGAAAAGGCGGAACTTGCTTGAGAGCAGACTTGTCTGACTTATAGACGTGCTGGGTTTGAGTTTGCAGGAGACGCGAAATAAGGCGTGCGTTGAGTGTGTGCTGTGTTTTTACCTGTTGGAAGAAGTCGCAGCAAAGCAGACTTGTTCTTGGCTGTTGCATGCCTTCTGGGATACCTAATGTGGCTTGATAAAAACTTCCCACTGTGAAAATCTTCACGAAACAGACAACCCTAAAATACAGGAACCCCATCCGCAGGTTCTTTTGGGATACAAGGGTAGAATCGTTTATGAGTGGGTGTGGGTGTGTGTGGCTGTCTCTCAGTCTTGACAGTGTTAGATGTGTCTGGGATGCCTTGTGCTGCAACTCGTACTGCTTTGTGATGGAGGCGTGAACTTGACATGCCACCTTGACACATGCTATGTCTGTGGGGGCGGGAAGGAGTGCGGAGATGTCCTCAGCGGCACCTTGCGTTGTCCTGTGGGGTGTGCCGTACAGTCTGTTGGCAAGGCAAGGTTGTCAGCGGGCTGCTTTGGTCATGGTTAACAACATCTCTGCTTGTGGGAAAGAGACTTTATTTGGTAATAACAGACTTTACTTTGTGAGGGATTTTGTTTCTTTAACATATTCTATGCTTATATTATGAACCACTTACCCCTTTTGTGCATCAGACACTGTTATAAACTTTTTAGGTTAGATTTCTGCTGCCTTTCTTGGGAGAATCGTAAAAGAAATGAGACTGCTTATGAGTGAGTCACTTCAGGGTTGATGGACTCTTGAATCTCCAGTGTTTTCACGCTGACTGTCCCCTCACCCCATGGAGCTGTGACATCAGTCAGTATTCTCAAACCTTTCCTCTGTCATGGTTTTGCTCCCCTCACTGCATCCTCGATTTTTAAAAACTTTATTCACCTCTGATTTATTGCAGACTCGAGAATGAACAATCCGTCAGAAAACGGTAAAGCGTCTCTGGAGAGTGGGGACAGCAGCACAGGTAAGATGCCCCTCGGAGGCACACCCCTTACCTGGAGGCAGTGCGGGAAGGGGTGCATGCTGTCCGGCTGAGTGCTGGGTGGTCAGACACAGTTCCATACTGCGGGGCCGGGTTGTCTTTGCTCATGAGACCCGCCCTCTCCTGCAGACGGCTTCTTGTCTTCTTGCCGCCGCTTGTCAGTGAAGCGTGGAGCAGCTCGGAGCCTCGTCCTCAGGCCCACAGTTCTGGGGACGAATGATGGAGGGGCTGCTCGCTAGCTATGTGGTGGTGTCGGGCAGTCCCCGGTCTTTTGGAGACTCATGCACTCAACGGTGAAGCGGGTTGACGTATTTCTGAGGTCACTGTGAGCATGGAAGAGGAAGGGTTAAGCACATGCGCACCCCGTGCGGACTGTCCCATGAGAAGCCACTCCCGCTGCAGGTGTTAAGACAGCAGCCCCTTGCCCACCCACGTTCGGAGTGAATTATGCTAATGTTATCATGGTGTGTGTGCCTAGTTAAAAACTGCTATTTCTAACACATCCTACTTCGGGGTGATTTTCTCTAAATGATGACACTTGGTTAAACCCTCTCTGAGGAGAGAGTTAATAAATAAACGAGAAAACCGAGTTCCCAGGAGGGGAAGGCTCAGTCCCTGAGGGTGGACCGAGTCCGCAGCCCACACACTTCACTGAGTGCAGGGCTCAGAGGCTGCTGGATTCGGTGTCGGTCTGCGAGAGCAGGTCCAGGGGCAAGGGCAGACATCAGAGTGCTCAGCCACGTGGGCATCAGGGGCAGGGAGACACAGAAACTGGTAGTTTCTAAAGTCAACCAGGCTTCCCAGGTGCAGGGACCGTGGCCTCTGTGACCTGTCATTTCAAAAGGCCTGACTCCCAGGGTGGGAGGGGAGAGTCACTTGGGAAACTGGTCTGCACACCACTGGCCACATGGCCTCTTAATTCGAAGCAGATGAGTTGAGCCAACACAGCCGTTTCCGGCCCCCACAGCTTTCATTCTAGACTGTCCTGTTCCGGGGTGCTCGTTAGCCCTTCAGTCTCTGAAGGGTGCCTGTCCCTCTTGGTGATACTCCCGTGCACCTCCTGAGCGGGGAAGGGCTGCGCGCTGTCGTCTGAACTGTTGGCAGCCGCTTCCTTTCTGTCGTTTCTCGGTCCCCCTTGGGCCCTGTCTTTCATGGTTTTGTGCTGCTGGGTCTGTCTACCTAGCTTCGGTGTGGGCACAGAGAGAAGCTGGCCAGTGGGTCCCAGTAAGATGCTCAGGGAGAGGGAGCAGGACACCTGTGCCTAAAAGACACCTTCGAAGAGGAGTCATGCACACCTAAAGGACAAGAAATGCTCTCAGAGTGATTGGAGGACACCGGGAACGCGCACTACCTCAGCCCCTGGGACTCCGCCTGCTTCCTGGGCACCCTTGGCACTGAGTAACCCTCCGGGGCATACACACTGCACGCACTCTTGGGTCTCAGGGCGCTCCTGTGCCTGCCCTGCCAGTGAGGCGTTAGTATTCCAAGAAATAGGACTTTGGGGCCCAAAGCCAGCCAGGAAATGAAGGCAGGGCCGGGAGGTGCCCCTGCCTGTGGTTTCTCCCTTGGACCGCGATGAGACAGAACCACGGGTTGTAGCTGGAGCCCCTGCCGACACTGTCCCAGGAGTTCCTCGCCCTGTTTGCATGTGAAATGCGTGGCAGAGTCACCCGCACCGTAGAGCTCAGCGGTATTGGTTCAGGGATCTCCCTGTCACTGTCTCTGAAGCTCAGGCTCTGGCTGGGCACTGGCGCGCTCTCGGGCTTCCTTACCTCGGCACTGGCAGGGGCGGCGGCGTCCTCGCTTCCTGCCAGCCGTGGGAAAGCGTGCTGCTTCTCCACCAACTGCTGCCAGTGCGGCGATCTAGAGAAGCCCTTCAAAGACGAGGTGGTCAGCCACCCTTAGTCTGGGGCTCAGCGACTCACTCCATCTGTTCACGGCAGCTCGAGTGGCTTCGTAAATTCTAGATCCTTCCGTGTTATGGGCCTCTGCATTCACTGGAGAATAGCTGGTACCTCCATGTCAGTTTCTCGGCTGTCCTTAGCATCTTCCGTTGGTGTCACTTTAGTAGCTTAGGACATCAAAATGCATTTGAGTTCCAGTTTCTATATTAAGTTACTATGTTTGATATATATTAGATGTGAAATTCAGTTTATATGGATATTACAAATTGATTTTTATTTAAAACTATAACAAGCAAACCTGGAGATTGTTGTAAAGAATATGTTACTACTTTTGTGTAGACTGCTACAATTTTAAACATATCCGGAGAAATAATTTTGATTTGTAGTATTTTAAGGAGAATGCTATTATGAAATTAGTCACAACTGTGTTGTTACTTCTGTGCTTTCTGCCAGAGCCGCTTCTGTGAGCGGAGCAGCTAAGTCTGACACGCACTCGTGTACTCAGAAAGTCTGCCACGTGGGGTTGTCTGTGCATGTGTGCAGTACGTGCTTGTCCTGTGTGTCATGTGGTGTACTTGTGTCATGGGAGACGCCTTCAGTCTCTGAAGAGCTAGCCCTCACTGGGAGATGGGACAGATCCAAGGTGACGGGTCAGGGCAGAGCAGGGCAGGGCAGTGCAGGAGGAGGCGGAGCAACGTCCCAGTGGCGTGTCTTTGAGACAACGTGTTTATGGGCCAGGAGGAAGGGAGCGCGGGAGAGACAGAGGCTGGAGAAAGAGAAACGACGGCTGGAGCCAACGTGGGTAGAAGGGCTGGGATCAAAAGAACAGAGTGGAGGGTTGGCTTTGAAATGGACAGAGACTTGCCTGTTTTCTCAAACTGGGGAGTAGAAGGTAAGATGAGCCAATGAGAGAAAATCGAGGTGGAAGGGAGAAGGAGAATGACGACTAATTCACATATTAGATCGCGTCATTATTCCCATTTCCCCTGAAGTTGCTAGGGACCATCTGTGGGGAAGGCAGGGGTGCCAGTCCTGAGGAAGGCGGCACTTCCGTTCATGGGAGTCTGCGTCCGTGCGTGGCCGGCTGCTTCAATACATGCACTGCGTATCGTGGCCGTCAAAGCTCCCGCGGGGGAAGCACCGTTCTATGTCTCACTGACAAGGGATGTGAACCCACAAGTGCTTGGGAATGGTGATGGCACGGCCCCTTCTGCGCCTGATGGCCGCACACTGTCTCAGGCCAAGCGACATGGGCTTGGGGAAGGGTGGAGTGAATACCTTTGGATGCAGCTACTTTTAAGGACTGAATTAAAGTGAATAAACAAGAAGGGTGAATACACGTTTTGGAGGGCTGGATTCCTTCTGGAGGCTCTGTGGAGAAGCCATCCCCTTCCCTTTGCTGGTTTCTGTAGGCCGCCTGTGTTCCTGGGTGTGTGGCCTCTTTCTTTATCTTCAAGACGGAAGTGCAGCATCTTCAGGGTGCACTTCCTCTCTCTCTCTGACCCTTGCGTCCATTATCACACGTTCTCTGCCCCTCCTGTCTCCCTCTGTCCCTTACAGGGACTGTTGTGATGATATCAGACCCGCCCAGACGCATGAGAAGGGTCTCCCGTCTGGAGGCATTAACTCAGTCGCAGTTGCAGCGTCTTTTGTGCCGCCGTGTGAGGGGACTCTTCCGTGGCGTCCGGGATTGGATCTAGCGCCGCTTACTCACCCTCAGAGCGAGGCTCCCCCAGTGCTTCAGGGTTCGAGTGTCCATTGCCATTACCATCGCTGATTAGTGTTACTTATTTTATAATTAATGAAGGGAAAATGACATTACATTTAAAATTTTAAATATGAAATGTTATTTTTTCTGATAATTGTTTTGAAATATTACAACTTATTTTAAAGCAACTGACTCACCTGTTGATTCATTGAGTTTGTACTAAATGGAATGTAAGTCTTTTTTCACCTGAATTATGGTAGAGTAAGGCTCTCCTGTTCACTTGATTTTTCATTCAGGTTATTTTTGTCCCCAGGACAATATCAAGATCTTTGTGGCAACTGAAAAGGCCAAAGACGTTTATTAACACAACATAATGTATGTTTATCAGATATAGTCCAAAATTATTACTATCAGAAGTTCTTGGCAACTGGTGATGAGGTGCTCTGTGGGGTTTATTAGTGCTGTGGTCAGATGTCCCTTTCTCCAAGGTGAGAGGACCAGAAAGACTGGCCACTGGGAGTGTTCCTGCGCGTCCTCCAAGGAGCTGGGGCGTCCTGGCGTCCCCGGCCAGCACTGGGTCTAGAGGCTGTTTGCGGGAGAAGCCCAGAAACGGGCTGGGGAGCAGACCTCACATCATGTTCTCAACGAAACGGGAGCGATCCAGATTTTAGACTCGGAAGGGCTGTTTCCCCTTGAACTTGTGTTTATCTGAGGTCCATTTCTGATGCTCTGTTGCTTTTATTGTGATTATCATTGTAAGTTTATTACATATTTGACTGTGTGGACTACATTCTGTGCTGGCCAGAGTGCTCACAAGCCCGAGGGAGGAGCTGCCGTGCTGGGGGTCCTCAGAGCCCCATGGAGTGAGGCTGAATGGCGGTGACTGCGGAGTCGTGGACACCAGCTGGAGCCCCAGGAGCATCCGGGACGACGCGCACTCTGTCCCTGCTGGTCTGGGAGGTGTCGGCTGCAGGATATGGCCTCTAGGAGATTCTGAGTGGCGCACAGTGAGGGACTTCCCTGGCCCTGCTGGTGGTGCACATGTTTTTTTTTTAGATGTTTGGAATGAGGAGCTATAATGGTTAAATCTGTGAGAATACTCAGTGGCATTTACATTAAGATTATACTATTGTTGAATGAATGCCTGAGCAGAGGATCAAGAGATGACCTGGCCACAGATTTAGATTTTGTAGGTGGAGATGCATTTCGTGTTTATTGGTGACCAGTAGAAATGTGGGGCACCACTAGAGGGGCTGTTTCTAAAAGGCGGCTTTACACACAGAGTATGGGATTGTCTGCACTTGTCTCCCCTCCTTAGAGGGCCCCTTAGTGTCCTGTCCCATCACTCTTTGCGTGGTGTTTCTCTAACAAGCACTAAGGAGTTTTCCCGCCACGTGGAACTGGACGTCGCCGACCGCCCGGGCTACGGCTGGGGCCGGGCTGTGAGGTGCGTGAAGAAAGAAAGGACAGGGGTGATGTAGAAGGAGCACCTGCGCTTGTCCCTGCGCCAGGCTGCACTGCGTGGCCGCTGCCTTCTGCGTCGGGACTGCCTGACAGGGGAGAGACTCCACAAGGAAGTGAACATTCGGTTCTGAAAGCGTTGCATTTGGGGTGCCCTTCATTTGTGGGTGTAGAAGCGGTCAAAGGTAGCAGTATGTTCCTGAGGAAGGAAATCCGGCTCCTTCGGTAGCTGTGGAAGTTCACGGAGACAGCCTGCTGGGAAGAGTGGAGTAAGGACCAAGGACAGAGCTCTGCTGCAACCCAGTGGGGGCCCTGTAGTGCCCGCACTGCCCTGTAGGAGGCCACGGATCGCAGTCTTGCCAGCCACACTGCTGTGCCCAGGAGCTGCCTGGGGGCAGTGGCTTCCACGTCGGTCAACGCGGATGTAAAACATTCTCATCATCACAGAAATGACCGGGCAGGGGCAGCCGTGGAGATCGAAGTGAGGCTGACACGGGTCCACGGCCTTAGCATTCGGGGAGGTGGGTCCTGCAGAGAGGTTAGGACAGAGGAAGCTTAACATGTGGCCTGTGGATTGGACAGTTGGGGGGGGGGCACCTTTTAAAAGGTGTTAGGTAAGTGGCAGGGGAAGAAGTTGCGGTGGTGGAAGGGGGATGGTAAACTCAGGGACTCTGTAAGGGAAGCCATGCAGCTGCTGGTTCAGAGCTCGGGCCCTGGGGCCACAGCTCCTGGGTTCAGACCCTGCTTCTCTCGCTTGGCAGGTGTGTTGCCTTGGGCAGTCTCTTTCCTTCTGTGCCTCCGTATCACGGTGGCTGCACGGTGGGTGTAAGAGAGGGTTACAGAACAGTGACGCAGTGCACAGAATCGAGGGGTCCGTGAAAGCGACCAGATGCTCAGTAAATGCTCAGTCGGGGTGGTAATAATGATGATTATTGTTATTACTACTACTACCAGGAAATGTTTACCACTGCTCTCCCCCTTACATTCCCTTTAGTTAACATTTCCTGGTTGTTAGGGAATGTAAGGGGGAGAGCAGTGGTAAAGAGACGCAGGGAGGAGCAGCTGCACATTTCAGGGCACTGGGCGATGAGGCGGCATGGAGTAGAAGGGGCCTTCGCCCTGTAAGGGGGAGAAATGGGAGAGGGAAGGGGGCAAAGACAGACACCGATAACGAATGCCAACAAGCAAGTTTCCAGGTAGGAGGACGCACTCCAGTCGGGGTTGGGGACAGAGGCCGCTTGTGATGTTGGGGAAGTGCGTGCAGGGGCTGGAGTGTCACAAGGACGACCGCCCGGTACGTGAGCAGCACAAGCGGGTTTGTGGCAGAGGGTCATAATTTAAGCTAGGGACCCTGGCACCAGGTAAAATCAGAGGATTAGGAGTTTCACTGCAGCTTTTCAGGGGCTTCCTCGTGTTTCTAAAGAAGGCGGGAAACTGCCACCACCTGCCTGGCTCACATCTTCAAGGTGAAGCCGGGGAAGCAGTGTGTGACTAGGCGAGGGGCAGAGTGAATGTTTGGTGGGAAGTCTTTTTGCCAACAGAACTGTCATGTGCTGTTGGAATTTTAGAATCAGGACTTTCTTTCTGCCTTCCTTGGTCCTCGAAGTGTTTCCTTTGTGTGCCATGTTTCAGTTATCTGAAGACAACTTGATCACCACAGCTGGCAGTTCCCAAGTCGTTCATTTTCCTGCAGGTGAGAATAAAGTTAGTACAAATCTGCTGTATTGGGACCTTGCTCCGAAGAGCATCTGGGCCCTTTGCCCTGTGTTTACCTTTTCACATCAGTCTGTCAGCTACATGCCTCCCACCCCGAGAAAGAGGGGGAGGGGGAGGGGGACAGCTTCCTGAGATGGCACTGCGCTAGCTGTGACATGGCTTCGAATCCCTAGAACAGGTTGGGAAGGAACAGAGCTTTACAGTGTGGAGTCATCTAATAAATGAGCACTTACTTATTATGCCTTTACTGTTTCTAAGTAAGACGTTGCCATGTTTTGCTTAGAGAACTTGCTCTAATTTGATGGACTGTCAGTAGCGTTTGCGTGCTGTCACCTGTGAAGCTTCCTTATTCGAAGAACAGACCGTTGGACCCCTGCGGACAGTCTGCACACATGCACAGGTCGTCTGCGAAGGTGGCTCCCGTTCTTCCTTCCACCCTGCGTGCGTCCTCACCTGTTCGCGTCATTCGTCTTGTTCTCGGCCCTCACGATGGTGCCTGGCACACCTGGCGCAGGGAAGGGAGTTTCTTCCTATTCCTGGGCCTAGAAGGTCTCTCATGAGTGGGTTTGGGTTTTATCCAAGGGTTTTCCTCCGAGGTGATGACAGCAGCTGACTTCTTTCAGTGGGTGTGGTGAGTCACGTGAGCTGGTGTTTTTTAGCTCCACACCAACCTTGCATTCCCAAAATAAGTCCGTCTTGGTCATGATATTTTACCTCACTGCGTTATATCTGTCATCATTTAGCCTATTTCCATATATATTTATTGTAAAACTGACTTGTCTGTTGTTTTTTTTTATACTTGCCTTTGTCAGATTTTAGTGTCGAGGTTTTGCTGGCCTCATAAAATGAATTGGGAAGTATTTCCCCTCCTCCAGCTCTGGAAAGCTGTGTAAGCTTGGATTTGCTTTTCCTTAGATTTTTGGAAGCAAACAGAGGAAAATTATCTAGGCTTTTCGTTTGGCGGCGGGGGGGGGGGTATTTTTATTTACTAATATAATGTCTTCAAATGCTGTGAGCCCCTTTGGATGGATCACTTGTTCTTTCTTGGGTCCTTGTTGACATGTTCTGTGTCCTGGAGTTGCCCGAGTGTCAGTGTCGGTGTCGGTGTTGGCGTGAACGCGCTGGGTCGCAGCCCGTCCTCCCTTCGGGATCTGCGGCATCTCCTGGCAGCCTGCGGTTGTAGCACTTGCCCGTCTCTCACTCTCCCGTTTCATCCTGCCAGGGCTGTGCAGGCTGTACGGTGCTGCGGAAAGAACCGAGTGGTGTTTGCATCACAGGGGCGGGCCGACGTAGGGCTGCGGTTGTAGTACCAGTGAACACACACAGTGACTAACAGATAACACAAGCGTAACCGCTGTGCCTCCCGCACTGGCAACTGGAAGCCTACGTCTGCCCGCCCTGCGTGGGTTTTGTTGTGCTTTCTCTGGTTTCCACCTGAGCTGCACTGTTGCCTTCCTCTAGTCTCTCTGGGTTAGCTTCTCCCTCAGCTGCCCTTTCCTGCCCCTCCTGCAGCCCCCGGGACGCCTCCCAGTGCTGTCATGTGCCTCTGGCCATTTCCACCTCCTTTTCTCTGTGTGCAGGCTTACTCGGTAGCCATTCTGCGCTCCTGGTTTTAGCTGTCGCTTCTCGGGGAGTGATTAGACAGAGCCAGGGAACCCGTTCCACGTCTAGCTGCGACGTCCTGAGCAACCCACTCAAGATCCTCGAATCGGTTTCATCACCGATGAGGTCAGGAGACTGGATACAGGAACTCTGAGGGTCACTGTGATGCTGTCCTGGTGACGGGCTCGTGGCAGCTGTAGCTCTGGTCTCTGCCCTTTGTGGATGCCTTCGGGTCGCTTTCCTGCCATGTTTGTCAGGGTCTCTGAACTCTCTCTCTGATGCTAACCCTCCTTCTTGCACCACTCACCTTCCCCCCCAACCTGTCAGTTGCCCCAGTTTTTTAGGTGGGTGTTCCCACATTCTCCAGGCACACGTTTGGTATTGGCTCCCAACATCCCCGTCTGCCCTGTTATCCTCACACTCAAGTCGAGTGTGTGTGTCCCTGTTCGCTTCTCCTCTCCTCCCAGCTGAGTTCAGGTCTCTGTGTTTTATAAGACTGACTTCTGTGTCACATCTGCCTTCTTCTGTCCCTCCCCTCCTGATGCCTCATTGCCTTCCTAAAAGCAGACCTGCCTTGGCATCTCACATCTGTTTCCCTCAGCAGCTGTCTAGGGGTGTTCTTCCCACGCCCGCCGGCTGTGGGCAGACCTCTGTCGGTCTTGTATTGTTGAGTGCTTTGTGATTGGTGAGGGGCTTGTCGCCGTTTCCGTGGGGATGTGAGAGTGGAACTGGTGTGCAGACTTTCCCCGGGCTCTGTGACCGTGCCGCGCATGTCTCCAGGGCTGGTCTCTGCTTTTCCAGATCGTGTCTTCCTGACCCCCTTGATCTCTTTACCATGCCTTGAATATGTTTCTCTGATGCTGCACAGTCTTGTTTGTTTCATTTTCTAATATTTTTACTTTTTACTTTTTATTTTTGGGGGGATGTAAGACTTCCAGTACTGAAGTATGTATGTTGTGGACTAGAACACCAGGTGTGCGTGAGGACCTGAAATAGTTCTGTGAGGGCGCCTAACCACTACCCCTGGCCTTTCTGAAGGTTTCCAGAAAAAGGAGGTGAAACCTCAGGCCGTCGCACATATTATGTCCCACCTTGGTGCTAATGTGACGCTGTCGCACTGTCACAACCATCATTTGTCGAGCACTTACCCTGCAGCAGCCTTGGGGGGGCTGTATCCAAAATTGGTGCAACACAGCGGCTGCTCACTCACACGCGGTAATTGGGAAAATAGGTAAAGAGAAGTTGAAAACCAGAGTACACCATAGAGCGTGCACTCACGCGTACTGCGGTAAGCACGGTGAGATTGCAGAAGGGAAGGAAAAGTGGCCAAACAGGGACTAAGTCAGAAAGTGGGATTTTGAAGCAGGTTTTTCGACACGTACAAGGAGCTGTACAAGGTCACATTCTGGGTGAGCATAAACGTGCCCTGAGTTCTCGGAAACTGCCATACTTAAACTGGACCTGGTGGTTGACTGTACTTTTTATTTTTTAACTAACTTATTTTTATTATATTTTCCATTACTGTTCAGTCCCCTAACATCCCCCTCCCCCCACAGTCTCCACCCCATTGTCCATGTGGACCCACAAGCCCTTTTCCCTTTTTGCTCCATCCCTCCACCCCTAGCCCTCTCCCTCCAGCTGTCATCTGCCCCCCATCTATGGGTCTGTCTCCAGTTTGCTTGTCAGTTCAGTTTGTGCGTTAGATGCCACATACGACCGAACTCATGTGGCATTTGTCTCTCTGATTGGCTTTTTTCACTCAGCATAATGCTCTGCAGTCCATCCATGCTGCCGCAAAGGGCAAGATTTCCTTCTTTTTTACGGCCGAGTAGAGTTCCATTGTGTAAATGTCCCATGGTTGTTCTGTCCACTCATCTAGTGATGGGCACTCGGGCTGCCTCCGGATCTTGGCAACTGTAGATAACGCTGCTTAAAATCTCAACCCAAGTCGTGATTTCCTGCGTGGAGGTGGAGACAGGTGCGAATGACAAAGTTGCATGACTTTACGAGGGTGGCACCTCTCTAGTATGTGGCTTCTGCAAGTGACCCTGATCACTTTAGATTTGATCTCATACTAGCGCATCACTGCTGGACACAGCAGGCACTGTCCTAACTGCATTTCGTTACCTGTATGTGTCTAGGTAGCTCTGTAGGCTCCTGCTTATGGAGACTTTAGGGGGAAAAACCCTAAAAGAACAATCACTGTGAGATTTTTAAGGAGGAGAAATACACACACACTCTCTCTTATAATCATCTCAAGGAAAAGTGAGACATTTGCTAGAAATTAGGATATATAAATATTGGCACAAGTTCCGTCTTTTAGAAATATTGCTTAAGATTCTAGCTTGTGCCCTTCTCACTGCTGTGCTGTGTGTGCACGTGGAGGGGTGAAGACAGGAAGGTGGGGTGTCCTGGCCATGGGAGATGGAGGGGCGGTGCCCCGGTCACGTGTCTGAATGATTTTCACGGGCTCCTGCGGTCTGCTGTGTTTTGTTCGGTAGCAAGTATTCTGGGTGTTTCTAATTAATGGCTGGATGCGGTCATTTGAAAACAATGTGCTTCATGCCTTAGAAATTATTGAGGGTGGTATGTCTTTCCATAAGTTACCCCTAGTCTGCCATCATTTATAAAATTATAACCACCGTAGAGCCCTTGCTAATTGTTGTAGGTGCCAATCTGTACTTTGGTGTTGGAGGGACTCGTAAAACTGGCGGTTCTTGTGTGAATGGCTGCTTTTGCTTCAGGTTGGCCTTTATCAGTGCAGTGAAGAGTAAGTCTGTCTTCTCTTGTCAGAGTCACCCCTGAGTTCCTTCTGCCCACACACTGAGAGGGGTGTCACCCAGGAGAACGGGCACCTGCCGGGAGCCCCTTCTCTACCATTCCCTTCAGCAGTGGGTGACGGTGGCTTCGCACGTCTGACCCCTTTCCCAGGCGCCGCGTCCACATCTCAGCTGCCGGCACTGTCTAGGTCGTGACCCCTCATTTACACTTCCGTTCCTTTCTCAGGCTCTCCCTGTGCCCCGTGCCTGTCTGCGTCTAGAGGAGGACTCTTCTCCCTGCGTTCCTCTTCCTGTCAAGTCTCTTTCTTCCTTGGGGGTGTTAGTAAGTGGCTTGTACAAAACGCACGCCTGAGAACTGTTGGCACGTTCTTCTGCTTGCGTCCTAGGCACACAGACGAATGGTCTGGACTTCCAGAAGCAGCCGGTGCCCGTCGGAGGCGCGATCTCAACAGCCCAGGCCCAGGCTTTCTTCGGACACCTCCACCAGGTAGGTAGGCTGCTCTGCTTGGGCTGGCAGGCGTGGGGGAGGGTTGTGGACGCTGGGCCGGGCTCTGCAGGGGATATTAAGGTGCTTAAGCCTGGCGCTCCACACTTCTCAGTGTGCCTTTCTGAATGGCACGTCCACAGTCCTGTAGCTCAGGTGGCTGTGCAGCGATTGCCCCCGCAGCTGCATGGGGACAGACGGCTCCTTGCTGTGAATAGCACGTGTCTGCCAGCAGGGCTGTGGTCTCTGCATGCATGTGTCTGCAGCTCTGTCCCCCACCCGCTGTGGCCTCCGGTGCCTGCAACCTCAGGGCACAGCCCCTCCCCTGAGATCGCTTACACTGTGTGGACTGGGGCCCAGGAGTGAGAGCCTGTGCCTGGTTGTTGCTAGGGGATTTCAGTCAGGTTGCCTCTGGGTAAAAGCCTGTGAGGGACAGGACGTTTACAAGCCTTCAAGTGTGTCCTCACAGACCACTCCCCATCACATGGACCACACCAGCTGCCTTTGCAGTAGACGGGTCTGAACCCCCTGGTTGAATGACCGAGTTTATTGCCCAGTGACCTGACGGGCTGGTGTCACGTGCCCTCTGTGTCCTCCTGACAGAAACACAGAGCTCGATTCGGCCGTGAGGACAGACTCAGACAAACTCAAGTCGGGGGCCTTCTGTAAATCAACCGGCCATACCCTTCAGAACTGTCCATGCCATGAGGGACAGGGACAGGCTGGGGAGTTGTACTGACCACGGGATAGACGCGACAGCCGGGCACCAAGTGTGGCTTGCGTGGCGGGTCCGAGTTAGAGACTGCACCTCCTTTCTGTCTCTGTGCCTGGGGGCCCTTTCCTCTGCCCTGGGCTGGCTTCTGAGCTTCGGGTCTTAAACTCACCACCCTTCCAGTCGTCCTGCCTGGTGGCCCTGCGTCTGAAATGTGTTCTTTACAAACCTTTGGATTTTTTGGTTGGGGTTTCATTTTTTGAAGATTCTTATCTACTAGTGGGACTGTCAGGGTATTTTTTTAATTGAGGTGAGATTGGTATAACACATAAATTTCGGGTTTACAGCGTTGTAATTCCACGTCCGTAGGCTGGATGATCACCACGGCAAGTCTAGTCACCGTCTTTCACCACCGTTGACCCTCCTGCCCCTTGGCCAACCACCAGCCTGTGCTCCTATCTATGAGTTTTTTTAGGGACAATCAGCTTTAAACAAAGGACGTAGCAACTCGTTAAAGTTTCAGCTCTGCACTCTGCGCTGAGCTCCGTGCCAGCATCAGTGTTCAATGTCAGGAAGTGCTGATGCTCCGTGATAGGTCCACATGCAGCGCATGGCCTCCCGCTAACCACAGTGCCGACTTCCCAGTCACCCGGAGTCAGCCTCGGGATAGCCTGTGGCTCTTTCCCTCCATCCATGTCCAGGCAGTTCTCAGGATCCGTGGGCTCTGTGTGCCGCTCCCACTGCTGCCGCTGCTCTGGCTCAGGCCGTCGTCACCTCGCCCTGGGCTTTCGTCACTGGCCCTACCCAGTCTATCTGTGCTTACGGGGCTTTAGCGTGTTTGGGAGTGCAGACCCATTATCCTCTGCGGGGTTGCTCAGTCTGACTTTGTTCAGTGCTTCATCACAATGAGACTCGGGATGGGAAGACCACAGAAGTGATGTCACACTCTTCCTAGTGCCCCACACCAGAGACGCGTGTGTTGTCACTGGTAGCTTCATAGCCACTCGTCTTCTGGGTTCCTCAGAATAGAGTCACTGCTCGCCCCTGGTCATGAATGTACCTCTGGAGAGGTCGCTGAGGTTGTGTAAATGTCCTGTTACTCCTCGCCTTGCACCGTGGGTGACAGAGCGTCCATCGATGACGTTTGCTGGAATCAGTTCTTACTATCATGGGTGCCAAGTAGCGGTCCTTATTTTGTGTAACTGTGGTTTGAGCTTTCCGAGGGAGGAAACGCCTGCTTTAAACACGGAGGCTTTCGCGTGTGGTCTGTGGGCGAGTCTCCTTTCAGCCAGCAGTGTTGAGCTTTAGGATGGCAAATGCATTAAGGGCTTCACCGTGTGAGTGTGCATATGTGTGAGATTTCTACTCGGGCGTCGTGTGCATGGAGGTTTGGAAATTAGAATGAGCAAATAATTCTGATAGTTTATAATGATAAAAATAATGTATGTAAGTAGCTTGTTCTTATGTGTAAGTCAACACAGCATGGGAGATGAACTAAGTCTTGAGCATCTCCGTCCCTACAAAATAGCAGTGGTGACGCAAGGCATGTCTGAGCAAGCGCGGTGTCCCGGCACCGCCAGCTCAGTTGTGCGGGACACCCTTCAGAAAGCAGTGGGAGCGACGTTTTCCCCTGGGAGGGGCGGCAGGTGAGCTTGTCCGCACAGTTCTCACCCCAGAAGATGGACCCAGAAGCGCAGTGACATACTTCCTAAGGCTCTTGAGGTCCTTGCTGATGACAATTCCGGTGGTGGTGTCGGTGTGTCGGACCCTAACTCCCCCGGTGCTTCCTTGCAGGTCCAGCTTGCTGGGACGGGATTACAGGCTGCCGCCCAGTCTTTAAATGTACAGGTGAGCGGGGCGGGGCGGGGGCAAGTCTTCTGTTTTCCCATATTTTTCCAATTTCGTATAATGAGCATGCAATAATTTTATAATAGGAAGTACTTAGGAGTGTCACCTTTTTTGTTACTGATTCTCATGAAGATCCAAATAATGATGATCTGCCGTTAATGAAGAGGAATTTTACATTATGCCACTGAATGACCGAAGGTGACCAAGAAAAGTCTACGCTCAAAATCTGATACATTAGCCCAGGACACGTGTTTCTAAGTTACACAGCTGTGATACATCCCTAAACGCAGGGCCAGACATGGCATCGATGCCCTCTGTTTCCAGGCGTCATTGTCATCACCCCCCTCGTGTCTCAGGGAGCCCTGTGCTGTGGAGGAGCGGCACAGGATTGAGAGACGCGCCCCAGGCTGGAGTCCCCTCTGCGCCAGCTAGCCAGCTGCGTGGCCTTTGCTACTCACGTCACCACCCAGGACTCACGTGTTCTTATCTGCACTTAAGTGGGAAAGTTCGGAGGCTCGAGAGGGTTCCTCTCTGCTCTAAAGTGTTACGGCTCTCAGCTTGTAGTGAAACTTGTTCATAGATACTGATGGGCTTCAGACAGGCACTAGTTTAAAACAAAGCAAATCTGGCTCCATCGCTTCTGTGAACCATATGGCAAAGCATGCCAAGTTCAAGTATTAGGCATGGACTCCTTAATATTGCAGTGGACCTGCTGCTTCCTTTCATTTGAGTGTTTAGGTAACTATCAGTCAAGAGGGAAAAACGGTATTCTGGAAGATTGACTTCAGAGTTGCTAATGACTAAAGACCTTGGGTTGAGCATTCCATGAAACCCACTGGAATATGGACCCAATAACACATGGAAACAAGGAGGGAAAAGAAAAGGAGATAATGTGACCTTCCTTTCGGAGGGAGAGGAGGCGGAAAATTGCCTTGGTTGCCATGGTAAACTTTCATCCCATAGAGAGATGTTGGCAAACAGGCTGTGTCTCCAGTGCTGAGTGTTTACAGTCCTGCTCTGTAATTATCTCTCACTGACTGGCAGAATTAATCAGAGCCTCTATGTTAATTAGCCTTGCTGCAGTCCCCAAAACAGGTGGTGGGAAATATGCAGATCTGTGCAGAATGTCAATGCTCGGGAACCAGCGTTAATTACCAGGAAACTCTCTCCGGGTGGCCTTCCAGGCGTGAGTCCTCTCCTGCCTGCAGTGGTCCCCTCTGCGCTGGTGCGCTACCTGGCAGTCTCACTAGAGTCGGGGCTCTTTTACTGGTGGGGGAGGGATTTCTCGGGCCCCATGATCCCTTGGGGAGGTGGCGGCAAGTCCCGGGCTGACCGCCCAGTGCGGGTCGCAGGGGCTGGCAGTGGAACAAAAAGAAATCTAAACACTTAGCGTATAAAACTAGGAACTGAGGGTTTATAAGAAAGGAGAAGAGCAAAAGCCAAAACCTCGTGAGTGAGTGAGTCCATGTGGTCAGTAATCCCTGAACGATGGAGCGCCGAGTGTGCTGCTTTTAACAAATGATTGGGAATCTCTTTACTCTCCCCTCCAGTCTAAATCCAGCGAGGAGACGGGGGATGCCCAGCAGCCCAGCCAGCCCTCCCCGCAGCCGTCGGTGCCGGCAGCCCTCCCCCAGACCCAGCTCATGCTGGCCGGAGGGCAGATCACCGGGGTGAGTGTCCCTGAGAGCGCAGTGCTGGCCTTCTCCTTTGCGGTCGGGACAGCCCTGGCCAGGGTCTGGCAGGAGCCCCGCTGCGGTAGGCGGTCACGGTTGTGCCTGGCAGGCACACGGCTTCCAGGAACTTCCGGCACTGGAGGCAGCTCTGAAAAGGGGAGTTTCTTTAGTTTTCAGGGTGTCTTTTCTCACAGGTGTAGACGCTCTGGGGAAACGAAGGGCTTTTTTTAAGCCCGTGTTTCAACTGTGGCTTTGTCATTCAGGGAAGTCGCTATTCCATGGTTAAGACTCCTGCATGGATGAGATTGTAGCCGTCAGTTTGAGTTACGACATCTCTGGGGAGCAGAGATTCAAGACTGGATTAGGGCCTGCAGAAGAAAAATGTCTTAAGTTACTGTGTGATGCTCTGGAATGAAACCGCCCCTCTCCCGTTCTGGCTCTGCTCTTGGGCTGACTAGTCTCCCTGTGCCTCGTACTCAGTTCAGTGGAGGCGGTGAAGGTGCCCAGGCCTCGGTGTTGTTACGAAGAGCGCGGGTGCTGATGTGGGTGAGACTCACGGGGCAGTCCTTGGCACGGGCATGCAATAGATGCCGTTTATTTTGACTGGTCGTAAATTGGCTTATGTGAGTATCTTGAGCTTTGAACTTTTCGACTGTCTTTGCTCTAAGACACCGTTTAAAATATTTTTCCAATGCTGGAAATTTCTCTATTAAATTATCGTTTGGGGAGGGGGGTTGGGGAGTAGCAAGGTAGAGTTATTTATTATTCAGTTTCACATCAACCCACACATTTTTTTATAGCCTTCATTTTCATTTGGCAGTGGGAGGCCCTTTTAAGAGTTATTCCAAAATTGTTTACAGAATCCCATTAGCAGAGATTAATACATGTTTATATATTGTGTAAAATCTCTGTAAACATATCTTAAAGGGCACTGAGTTTTGAATAGCTTGATTCTGATTCTCTCTCAAAGGCACAGGCTGTGCGGGACCCCATAGGAGGAGGATGAGCCGCTGAGCATGGCACGTGCTCCTCAGATGGGACAGCCCTCCCTCTCGTTGGGGCAGAGCGTGTCCCCCAGGGGGAGGGAGAACGCACAGGTCACTTGACACGTGCTTGAAATGAGGTGCATTAGGAAAGCCAGTTTAAGTCTGCTCTGAAGGCATTTGCTGTGTCACTGCTGGAGTTTGGCTGTGAGTGCTGGGTGTCTGTAACAGTGTAAGAGACACTTGGGGCTCTAGGGTCATGTGGCTTGGAACCTCTGTTAAACCTGGGCATTGGGAGGACTCGTTTGCATATGGAGAGCGGCTGTCACCACCTGTTTCTCAGAGATAAGTGTCAGAAAGGGAGGTACCGTTGCAGAGCCCCACTGCTTTCTCAGCAGAAAGACTGTGCTGGTGGGGCCGGGGCTACTGTAGGGAGAGGCGGGAAAGAAGCAAATGGAGGGCGTGTTCTCCAGTCACATCTTCAGACATGACGGACATGAGGGGACGTGGCACGATTCCTGTGATAGGGACCCGCTGGGCCTTATCAGTCCTTTCCGTGGGCAGGTCCTGCGTCCTTGGTCCTCGTTCATCTGACTGATCACCTGCTGTTCTGCTAGGTGTGAATTTCTGTTCATACCCTGTCGGCAGTGACTCTTTTTTCCCTTCTTGCCTACTAGTTAGTTACTTTTTTGCCCGAACCCTAGGGCTCTGGACAAGCAGAGTGATTAAGTCCAAAGTGAGGTCCGCCATTTTCCCGGAAGCACCCCACTGGTAATGGCAGCTCCATCTGTGCTGGCCATTTCGGCCTCGGGCACGCCACGTGAGGTTGGTGGCTAAGGTCTCAGGGGCTTGAGTTTCCTACTTCAGAGCCGTGGGCTGCTTCAGGGGCCCCTCTCACAGTCCCCTCCAACTGTTTGTCCTGATTTTGTCCAGCTCGCTCTGACACCGGCTCAGCAACAGCTGCTGCTGCAGCAGGCGCAGGCCCAGGCCCAGCTGCTGGCCGCCGCCGTACAGCAGCACTCCGCCAGCCAGCAGCACGGCGCCGCGGGGGCCACCATCTCTGCCTCTGCCGCCACGCCTATGACACAGATCCCCCTGTCTCAGCCCATACAGATTGCACAGGTGAGTGCGGGCTCTCACAGCCGGGCAGGTGGTGGGGCCCAGGAGGGCAGCTCTGCTTCCGTAGCACAATAGACCCTCTCTCTGAGCGCTGGTTGGGCCCTTACAGGCCTGAGGAACTCCATCCAGATCAGTGAGGTGAGTGGTGGCCTTCACTGCTGCTGAACTAGACATGATACATTTGTTTGCTTATTTGAGTTGTGATATTACAAACACATGATTATTTGAACAACTGTTCATACTAAGTGACGATTCCCGAATAATTAGCTGGCGTATTTCTGAAGCGGGGGAATACCACAGTGGTTTTAATTAGCTCATTATGGCAGCTGTGGGTGCTCTCGCGTGCCCACAGGGAAGGCAGCCACCACGTGAGTGCCGGCGAGTCATCCCCGCGGCAGAGCGAGGAGCTTGGCGCAGAACTGCGCCAGGACGCTGTTCGCTTTCATTTTCCCCATTTCAGGGCTAAGTGGCTAGAGGTGATAAAATTTATTTAAGAGGCACAGACAATACAAGCAGGGAATAGAGGTGAATTCGATCCTTCCCCTCGACAGGAAGAGAGAGTGAGCAGCCACGTCAGTAACACCTGTGGGTGCCGGGCAGTTGAGTTCACCCCCGAGAGGCCTCGGCAGTGGACCTCAGTGGGGGCGCCTAGTTTGGGCAGACGTCAGGAAGAAGCAGTTGACCATGAGGGTGTGGAGTGGATGGCGAACTGATCCTGATGACCGTTACAGTCTGTCAGGGTGACGTTTTCTTGTGGCCACTTCTTCCATCGCCCAGTGAGTGCTGTCAGTGCCTGCGCTGCGAGCCCCGCTCTGACGTTATGTGGATACATGAAGTGCACGCACACTGGGGATTTGAAACCCCGGGCCCGTGTCAGGTGACACAGGTTATGGGTCAGATTTTTATGTGCGTAACTTAAATTTTTGTCCAGTGACTTCTCAGGACAGTTCAATAGGCCGGTGCCAGATTTCCTAAGTCATTATACATTTTAAAATTTATGCAAGCACAGATAGCACTCTCAATTTTTACTTGAGAAAAATCAGTCATCTATTTGAAAACTCAACATTCTTTTCTCATTCGATTTTTGAAACCCATATTGGGCTCTACATGTTAAAACACACGACTCTAGCCCTTTATTCCGTGGGAACTTTAAGTAACTGTTGAAAATTAGGCTCAGTGTAAGTCGTGACACACTGCACACTAACAAAAACAGCCTTGCAGGGCCCAGGTTCTGGTCTGCTCTGTGGGCCGCACCGCAGCGGATGCCTGTTTGCACGTGTGGGGGGAGCACGCCTCGCCTGGGAGCCGTCCGACCGGGCGAGCTCTCCTCTCAGTGTCTCCAGCTGACGCTTGAATTAACGTTGCAGGACCTGCAGCAGCTGCAGCAGCTCCAGCAGCAGAACCTCAACCTGCAGCAGTTCGTGCTGGTGCATCCGACCGCCAACCTGCAGCCCGCACAGTTCATCATCTCCCAGACGCCCCAGGGCCAGCAGGGTGAGCCCCGCACCCAGCCCGCAGCTGGCCATGAGAACGGTGCTTCCGTTACGCTTTATTGACCTTTACACTCGATATCCGGTTAAAAACGTACCTGGTCATGCATGTCGCAATATCGAAGGCACTCCTTCACAGCCGTTCATCTCTGTAATCACCAAGGGGAAACCAAGGGTTTGGCCAAAAGTCTGAGTGAAATGGCTCGGCGTGAATTGGACGGACTGCTTCTGGTGCTCTGGTGGATGTCCGTGAGGGTGTGTTCAAGGAATGTGGGCTGAACACTGAGCGGATACGCTTCCGACAACCATTTGGTTTCTGTTAAGTCTGAGAAGGGGAAGGCGGTACGTTAGAAGTTGTGCACATTTTGTGAATCGCAAAGTCATCTTCGCAGCCTTTTAGTGGTGCAGGTCGTGAGGGTCACTCGTGTCTGTGAAGCTGGTTAAAGGGTCAGTGAAGAGGGTGTCAGGTGGCTGGGCTTCCACCCAAGGGACACAAGTGCTTCTCTGTGATTCCTTGTCATCTGTTTTATAGCCTTTTTTCTTGATGGTTCACTCCAGAGTCTTCTGCTGTATAAACATCTACCTGCTCCACCTAAAGGGGAGCCTGCTCCCTTGTGAACGAGGCAGCTCTCTGGCTATTTGTGAAGGCTTCTGGGCGAGGGACTGAGCTCTTGGGAATGTCCAGCGGCCTCTTCACCGCCATCCGTTCCTCCCCAAAGCAAAGAGGTGGCCATTCAGAGGGTACCCAGGTCACACTGGCGCCCTGGCAGTGTCAGTCCAGCGTGGCGCGTCTCGTTGCCTAGGCCATGTTAGCGAGGCTGAGCTGTAGGCAAGTAAGACATTGAGAGTTTTAAGACCAATGAGACTGTCAGGAGGTCCGCTGGAAATTGCCACTTCACTGTCTTATTCCTTTTTTTAACCACATGTTCAAAGTAGTCCTCGATGTTCCAGCGTAACGTGTTGTGTTTTCACAGGTCTCCTGCAAGCGCAAAACCTTTTAACGCAACTACCTCAGCAAAGCCAAGCCAACCTCCTGCAGTCACAGCCCGGCATCGCGCTCACCTCCCAGGTCAGCTTCCTCCCGGGGCGCCGCTTCCCCTCGTCCTTGGTTTTAAGGGACTTTTGGACTTTGTTCAATTAAAACACACACTTACAAACCCCACAAGGTCCTAATTAAAATAATCCTGGTATTCAAACCTGATCAAAAATTCAAAGCTGGGCTTCTTAGCTTGATAAAGCAACGCTACCCAATTGATGTAGCCTTTGAAAATCTTCACGGAGCCTCTGTCTTCTTACGTGTTCGTGACAGTGTTAGTGACAAGTGACTACTGAATTCCAGCTGTTGGACCACCTCCCCCACGCTGCCCAAGAGGCTGCCCCTCAACCCGGGGGCCCGGTGCCTCCAGGAGAGCCGGTGCCGCCCTCGGCCCTTTCTTGGAAGCTGCAGAGAAGCTCTGACCTCTGTGTTGCCTTTCCTCTCGGTATTCCGGTGTTGCTTTAGCTCACTTTGGCCTGAGTGTAGCCATAGGGAAGCACCAGTCCAGGCCCTGCACGGTGGAACGCTAGACCAGGTGTGCTCCTCACCAGCCGTGACTGAGCTCGGCTCCCTTCTGGGTCTGCCCTTCTGTCTCTGTCCATTAGGTGACGCTCTGAACTGGTGGCCCTGGAGCCCCTCCAGCTGTGACTCTGTCTGTAGTCATGGAAGTGTCCACTTCCTAACACATCACCAGGCTGTACACAGCTCAGCGTCTGTTCAGGATAAGAGCACTTGCAAACTAAGAACAGAAGGGGACTTTCTTAACCTGGTAAAAGGCATGTTCCGAAACCCAGCATCGTAAAGAATGCACACTGCCCACTCACCTTGTACTGAAGGTCCTAGCAGTGCCAGTAAGACAAGGGAAAGGAATAAAGGATGCAGATTAGAAAGAAGAAACAAAACTCTTGGTCGGTAGACTACAAGACTGCCCATGTAGAAACCCTAGGGAAGGCACGCAAAGGCTGCAGGAGCCCATGTGACCTCAGTAAAGTGCGCAGGACACAAAGCTGTCTGCCAAAAATCTGTGTGTTCTCAAGGTCATTTGGAAATTGAAATTAAGAAAAAAATACTTATAGTATCTAGGGGTAAATTTAACAAATATTTGTAAGGCCTTTACATTGAAAACCACAAAATGTTGCTGAGTGAAATTAAAGGAGACCCATATTAATGGAGAGACCTAATGTCTCCGTGAATGAGGAGACCCGGGTGGTGAAAATACGAGTTCTTTCCAAATTGTTCGATAGGTCCCACGCACTTCCAGTCAGTAGCCCGCTGACCCTTCTGTTGGAAACTGGCACACCGTTTCTGACATTTGCACAGAACTGTGGAGGGTGCAGACTAGCCCGGCAGTTTTGAGAATTAAGAAAGTGGACGGACCACCCGATGTGCAGGGCTGTGTGCTGTGAGGGCAGTGTGAGGGCTTGTGCTGCCAACACACGAGCAGAAACGGGGCGAGCAAAGGTCCGGGGGCCCACACGTCCATGGCCGACCGACTGTCCATGCAGCAGCCACGGTCTCAGCGGGAAAGCAAAGTCTTCCTGGCGTGTGGCGCTGAGACCGTCAGCCACCCGTGGGTGCAGGCAGGAGCCCTACCCTGCTCCTCACGGCGCAGCATTGGTTTGAAGTGGGTGGATGGCATGAACTTCTGAAAGAGAACTGAGGGAGAATCTTTGTGTCCCTGGGTAAAGTGATCCCTTCTTACGTGGGTCTCAAAAAGCATTAACCATCAAAGAAAAATACTGAAAACTTTAATTTTGCCAAAAGCAAAAGCTTTTGTTAAAAGGAAAAAAAAAGCTACAGGCTGGAAGAATATATTCTTAAAACTTATATCTGTTAAAAGACTCATTTCCGGAATATATAAAGCACTCATACAGCTCAGTAAGATGATAACATGATATTTTAAAAAGGGAGAGTATAAGGAATATTCAAAGATACTTCACCAAGGAAGGCGCATGAATGCCCAGCAAGCATTTGAAAAGGCACCCCAGCCATTAGTCGTCAGGAGAGTGCAGATGTCACCGCGCACCCGTCAGAACGGGCAGGGTGGGAAAGACCGTGACAACAGCGAGGTCGGCAGGAAGGTAAAGCAGCTGAAGCTCTCAGATAGCCAGAGGGGTTGCAGAACGATACGGATGCTTTGGACAGTGGCAGTTTGTTTCTTTTTTAAAAAAAAAATTATTTATTTTTAGAGAGAGGGGAAAGGAGGGAGAAAGAGTGGGAGAGAAACATCCGTGTGTGGTTGCCTCTCGCGCGCCCCCTACTGGGGACCTGGCCTGCAACCCAGACGTGTGCCCTGACTGGGAATCGAACCAGCTTGGTTTGTAGGCTGGCGCTCAATCCACTGAGCCACACCGGCCAGGGCAGGTTGGCAGTTTCTTATAAAGTTAAATATCCATGTACCTCTGACCCAGCAGTTCTGCTCCCGGGAATGGAATCATCTGTGTCCATCAGACCTTTGTATATGAATGTTTGTAGCAGTTTTATTCATGATCACTCCAAACTGGAAACAACCCAAATGCCCATCAGCTGATGAGTAGATAACATAGCATTTGGCATATCCACGTGATACGCAGCAGTAGCAAGAAATGTGCTTTGTTGCAGTCAACTCTGTGGATGGGTTTCAGAAGCATTATGTGAGAGGAGGAAGCCAAGCAGAAAAGACGGCCTGCTGTATGGCAGTTTGTAGGACAGGGCCTGTCAGGGTTGCCAGGGCTGGGGCTCAGGTCGGGGCGGACAGGCACGGGGAGCTTTGGGGGTGGAAGTCTCCTGAATCTCAGTTGTGGGAGCAGCTATGCAGTTGTCAAAACACTACAAGCTGCGTGCTTTTAAGTGGTGTGTGTCACTGTGGATGTGCTGAGTATAAAAAGCCTGGAGTTTTGAGAAGAGCCCACACGAGCGACTCCCTCCGGGCCTGTGTGCTCTGCACGCAGTGGCAGTTGGGTGCATCGTGCCCCACCCATAAGCTCCACTCTGCCACCTGCCGGTCTGGGCCAGCCTGGTCTCGGGCTTCCAGAGCTGGGGTATCGCGTCTGTAACCACCCCACCTAAATGTACCCAAGCGGTTTTTAGTCCTTTTTTATTCCAGTCCTCAAGTCTGGAAATGAAGTGACAGTCTGACTGCTGAGACTGGGAGGTGTACAGCTGCACAGGTGTCTCTGCTGCTTGGGGCCCCTCCAGGATAGCCAGGTTAAAATCACTGGTGTCTCGTGCCGAAGCAGGGGGATGGGGCCGACCCCCTGCAGGCCTGCGGAACCCACTGCGTGGTTTTCAAGCGGGGTTGCTCAGCCGGAGCGAGCATATTACTCACGAGGGCCAAGCAAAGGGCGTGTGACTCATTCAGCCTGCAGGAGGGAACAGCCCCAGACTCGGTGTGTGCCCCTGGCCGGTGGTCGTGCGCTCACCTGGCGACTGTGCCCGGGTAAGGTCAGCTGAACCATCACGATGCTATCACTAGTGACCCTCAGCAGGGCATCTGCTCAGGGCTTGTGTTTGCTTAATAAGGACAATTCATGGTTCCAAATAAGCAATAGATGGATTTCAACAGTTAAATATTTTACAATGCATAGAAGCAGCTAGCAGAATGTTAAAAGAAATTTTATCCAAGTTAGAAATAAGTGAAAGTTTTTCCAGATTGGAAACAACAGATGATATTAGAAAGGAAAAAAGTTTACCTTTTTTGTTTTGATAACTTAAAACTTTCATATGCTGAAAAGTAAACGGGAAAAGCAGACGAGAGAAATCTGCATTGATACGACGCAGAATTAACATGTGATGAGCTCTTTAAGGGTAAGAATGAGAATATCATTAGTATAGACATGGGTTCAGATGTAAAACTAACTCACTTCAAAGAAGATAAAGATAGAAACGCACGCGTGGGGAGACCGTGGCCGTGAGAGGAGAACTGGGAGTGAGGGCGCCAGTGCGGGCTGTCTGCTCCCTGGTGGGCAGCTACTTGGAAAGCTGCCGTGGAGAGCCCCCGGGGGCGAGCCTGCCTCTGCTCTGCCCTCATCTGCTACAGGAAGGGGGCTGTGACTGGGCCTCAAAGAACTAAGTCCAGAGGTGGAGAAAGTGCCACGTGCACAGCGTTGTTCCTTGTGGCATTGCCTGTGTTAGCGAAGACAGAAAGTGTCTAGCAGTGAAGGAATTGTCCAGTAAGTTATGATAGCATTACCTCCGTCAGCCTTTGAAAATAATTGCTGAGAGTGAGCCCTGCCCTGGCTGGTGTGGCTCAGTGGATTGGGCACCAACCTATGAACCAAAGGGTTGCCGGTTTGATTCCCAGTCAGGGCCCATGCCTGGGTTGTGGGCCAGGTTCCCACTAGGGGGCGTGCGAGAGGCAACCACATACCAGTCAGGTTCTCTCCCCCTCTTTCTCTCTTCCTTTCTGTCTCTAAAAATGAATAAAATCTTTAAAAAAAAAAATGACGACAAATCTATTACAAGGCATAAAGTACATGTGTTCAGACCACTTGAAAACCTGAATGTACTGGGTTTCATTTTTGGGTAGTTGAGTTGCTTATGTATACTTGCACTGATTGTAGTGGGCGGAACTGCACCCTTTGTTTTTCTTGATGAACATGAGGGTGGACTTCCCCATGTTACAGGGTCTTCAGAGCCCCCCACCCCCGCAGCTGTTGCCTTCGGTTGGGTACTTGCTGCACGTTCCAGCTGCAGCCTAACTCCTTTCTGTGTGTCTGTCCTGACCCTCCCGCTCCTTCCCGAACAGCCAGCAACCCCGACACGCACAATAGCCGCAACCCCAATTCAGACACTTCCACAGAGCCAGGCGACACCAAAGCGCATCGACACTCCCAGCCTGGAGGAGCCCAGTGACCTTGAGGAGCTTGAGCAGTTTGCCAAGACCTTCAAACAAAGACGAATCAAACTGGGATTCACTCAGGTAGGATGAGCCCGCCCTCAACGTAGGTTTCCCTCCTCGACTTCACGTGTCTGTTAGGCTGTGACTTTCTCCTGCACGTATGAGAACAGACCAGTGTGTCTCGTGGCTGTAGGTCTGTGGTTTAAGGTTAAAACCTTTCAGATTTCTCTCAGAACATGGGCCTCTGAAATGATCACTGTACTAATAAGTAGGTGAGAATTTAAAAGGTTACATTAGGGAATGATGTGACTCTGCTGAGGGTCCTGGAAGCACATCTGGTTCCAGACCTCACTGTGGTGTGTGTGAGGTCGAGAGGCTCCAGGGTCTCGCACAGGAGCTGACGGGGTTGAGAAGACATGCTTGACATCGTTTTGGGGAGCAGGAGGGGGAACGGAGATGCGTGTGCACACAAGACATGGGCAGACACGTGCACACGGTAAGCCCAAACTGAAACTAATTAACGACATGAGACTCTGAAGATGAAAAATCCAGATTAGTCAAAACCCAAATTAATTTTGTTAATGTCACGTAACAGAGGGCTTTTAAAGTAGAACGTGTTGCGTGATTTGAACAGGAGTCTCGGTATACAGCACCGCCACTGACTTAATTACTCGTTGATTAACCTGTCACGAGTGATACTTCCAAAGCAGGAAAAGAGGAAACTGGATATTTACGTAAAATGATACAGGATCATTAGATGAAAAAAATTACTGCAGTGTAAATTAGATCGGGTGTTTTTATGGAATCAGGAAAAACCAGAGAGTGTAATTACTGCAGGAAACTTCAGCCACCCCTTGAATACTGTCCCACTTCCTTTGTGTTCAAGCACAGTGAGATGCCACCCGCTCGGGTAGGTGGGAAACCAGGGGCGACCTCCCCGTATGTGCTCTGGGTGTTTTGGGAACAAACTCTTCATTCCTTATATTTCTTTGGTAGTTTATTTTTGCTCAAAGAGATGAATTATATATTGGGAACATAAAATGCTTTTTAAATAGATGTAATTTTAGATAAAATGCAGTTATGTATTTGTGAGGCGTTTTAGTTGTGAAGAAACAAATTACAATTGAGAAAGATTGAAACATCTAATGATCTGGCTTATTCTTAAAATGAAAGCCCAAGACACAGCGAGATGGGTCGGCGCTCACTAATGAGCTTGAGTGTCGGGTCGGCGAGGCTCTCAGTGCTTGGGCTGGAAGCTGTCAGCGCAGCATGCCCATGTGTTCCCTAGGAGACTGTTGCCACAGCGATATGCCCAGGGTATTAAGGCTTTTAAAAATCTTCCATGTTTTCCCAGATAGTGGTTTGCCTTTCTGTGGCACCTGACGCAGCGTATTGCCAGTGTTGCGTCTGTCCGTCTGTCTCTGTCCTGACAGCGCTTCCCTGTGGTCTGCTGTTCTGCTTCATGGTTGTGTCCTGTGACCTGGCGTGACTGTTCCATAGTTCGAAGATGACTTTGCCACTGCAGTGGCTGTGTTTTACTGGCTCTGACCGTGTGGACCGAAGGACATGCTCCTGGGGCAGGATGGGAAAATCACCTTTGCTTTAAGTCATGTACCCCTGTCGCAGGTGTTCAAAGCCTGCTTTGTATTCATTTTATTCACACATAGTATGCACGTTATTAGTCAAAACAAAAAAGTCCCTATTCTCTGAGTAACACCCAGGTTGCTGGGTATTTTCTGACTCCCTTGCTGGCTACAGAAGGGTCACCGTGGGCGCCATCACCTGCTCAGGGCAACGCTGTCGCCCATAGGGCCCCCTCCTCGTTTCCCAGCCCTGGTCTTCCTTCCCTTTTCCTTTTGCTTTTTAAAAAACATCAAGGCATACGATGTAGTTCAGATTATTTATGGGTTGGCTGCTTCACACGCTTGCTGCTGTGAGGGCGGGTGCCAGAGCGTGGAGCCCCACCCCTCACCTGCTGCTTTTATTCAGTAAGTGGTTTGAATGTGAAGTGAAACTGGGCTGTAAATCTTGTAAATCAGGTAGAATGGTCACTTGCCACCAGTTTCACTTAGTGGATGGCATGGACACCAGCTTAAGGCTTTGCCTGTTCTTACTGTGATGTGATTTTTGAACAGGTATTTTAGTTTTTGTTTGCTTGTCAGTATTGTTATTTTTCATAGAAAGGTATTATAGAAGTTTGTGAAAAAATTCTTAGTGAACTATGAAGTTACACTGCAGCGTCAGAAACATTCACGGCCATCTTAACTGCTAGAGCAGGCCTGGTATTCAAAGAATTGCAAGGTTTGGTTGACCCCAGTTTTCCTGAAGGCTCTAATGTAGACAAAAGTGACCGAGACACGACTATCTGTGAGCGTATCATGAGCGTAGTTTAGAGTCTGACGTAGAGTCGGCACTGGGTGCACACTCACTGATCGAGTCAGTGCAGGGACTCGGCACAGGAGAGCCTCTGCCTACAGGGAGATGAGGCGTTTATGCCCTGCCCACTCTCCTGGCCCCTGCAGTTTCTTTGAAACTGGACAGAAATCACTGAGCATCCATTTCTGACCTGGAGACAGTGTGTTGGCAGCTGCCAGTGAATAGTCAGTGCTGATGGGAGTGGCCCGTCACACAGGTCTGTCATCCACAGGACAGCCACTGTCCCCGAGGGACTGACTGCAGAGGGATTGGAGGTTCTCTTTACTTGATCTGAATTAATTGACATCCAGATAGCCACCTGTGGCCAGCAGCTGTCCTACAGGAAGGCCCAGGTTCTAGATCATGGAAGGTCTGGTGTTCTCAGTGCCTCGTTTGACCCTTCAGTTCTACTGTTTCTCCTCTGTTAAACTATCAGAAGTTGCTTCCCAGTAAGAAAATGGAGTTAAAATGTCCTATCCTTTCCCTGACTGCCACCTAACACAGGTGCTAATAAACAGTGTAGTGTCTGAAAGATGGCTTGTAGGGAGCCAGGGACCTGGGACAGTCCCGGCACAGTGAGAGTTGGCGATAGCCGGGCGTAGGCTGTGCCCGGTAGAATCAGCGCTGTAGTGCTCTGGACCAGAGATGCCGCCACCTGACCTGTCACTGACCTAGTCGAAGCGAGAGGGTGAATCATTTAAACTCCAGGAGCTTCTATTACCTGTACAAAAAATAACTATTAAGATAGGGCTTTTTCCAGCTTCAACAAGAGAGATTCGGCTGGAAGAAAAGCGCTGTGTACATTCAAAGGTTATAGGCTTATGGAGAAAGGCATCTTTGTAATATATTCAGGGTGTCATTGTTCCATTGCTGTGAGGTGACTGAGTTTCCGTGCCCATGAAGGTCTGCCTAAATGGGTCAAACTTCTCTACTGTGAATTTCTATCTCCATAACAGTTATAAAAGTAGTCTTTTAGAATACCTGTTTTTTGTAACCAACTTTGAAATCCAAAGTAAGGGTGGAAAATAGATTTTTTCAATGCTCCCAGAAATACTTTACAGGAAAAAAAAGAAGTAGGCATCATTTCTAGATTTTAAAGTGATTCATGGGAAGTTTGGTTAGTGCAGAAATATCTGAAGTTATGTAGGCAGTTCCGTCTGTTAACGCTGCAGGTGAGACAGGTAAACTGATTTTACAGTTTACTTAAATCACTTTTTGACATCAGTTAAGGGGCTTGTTAGCATATCAGCACCATCTTTTGAGACTCAGTACAAATATTTGATAATCTTGACTAGTGCACGAGGTGGCAAGAAGAGATTCAACATGGAGAGAATACGGGGCAGTTTTGATTGTTGTTAGGATTAGGGCCTAACATCCTCACTGGCGTGCGGTGCCCTGCTCAGGGATGGGTGTTTCTGGGGGAGCCCGCAGAGGGGTCACTGGGAGGTCTTCGTCTGGAGGGGCGCTGCGGAGGGCAGGCCTCAGCGCCCGTGAGCCAACCCTTCCTGCCCTGTCCCCTCCCCCTGCTCTGTGTTCCTGTGCAGGGCGATGTTGGGCTCGCTATGGGCAAACTGTACGGGAATGACTTCAGCCAGACCACCATCTCTCGCTTTGAAGCCTTGAACCTCAGCTTTAAGAACATGTGCAAGTTGAAGCCCCTCTTGGAGAAGTGGCTCAATGATGCAGGTGGGTGGGCACCTTCGGGGCCACTGCAGGACCGGGGTGCGCATGTCGCACTGCAGTCAGTGTTAGCACTGCAGAACCGAGGTGCGCAGCCGGTCTCGGGGGGTCTGGGTGAACGATGCCCACAGATCAGAGTGCTGGTTGGTTTAAATAGAGCTTGTGGTGCACACACTCCGACAACTTCTGGCCTGGCCACAGTTCTTGCCTTTGAGCCGGGGCTGGGGACGGCCGAGTGGAGAGGAGAGGAGGCCTGTGCATTTAGACAAACTTGGAAAGCAAGTTTATTGACTTTTCCTCAATGAATTATAATACATTTGTTCTTGATAATGTTTCTGCTTGTCACTAAAAATGACCACATATTTCATGCATAAGAAGTTGAGCAGCTAGTGTTTTGGTTTCTTTTTTAAAGATTTTACTTATTTTTAGAGAGAGGGGAAGGAAGGGAGAAAGAGAGGGAGAGAAACATCAATGTGTGGTTGCCTCTCATGCGCCCCCTACTGGGGACCTGGCCCACAACCCAGGCATGTGCCCTGACTGGGAATTGAACTGGCAACCCTTGGTTCCGAGGCTGGCACTCAATCCACTGAGCCACCTCAGCCAGGGCTACTTTTAACTTGCGTGTTTTGTGCTGAGGTTTCCTTTTGGAAAATCTGGAGTTTGAGGCACAGAGTCAGGGGCTGTGAGTGCTGTAAGGAAGCGTGGAGACCCTAGACTATGGCTCTCGTTTAGCTGTAGACACAACCAGGTGTTTGGAAAAGACAGCCCTGTAACCCCTGTGCTCGAGCAGTCTGGGTCCGTGGCTCTGAGACTTCACTGAGCTCCCTGGTGAAAGCGCCCCTCCTCCCGTTTCCACGGAGCGGAAGGATGCCCAGAGCTGGCCCCGAGAGACCCAGAGCCATCCTACTACTATATGACAAAGCCTTGTTCCAGCTTCCAAGAATTCAGAAGTGTTTCTTCAGTTGGTTTTTGGAGAGGTGGTGCCGTAGATTTTACTAATAAAATGAGAGGTCATTGGCAAAATAAATAGCAAATGTTGAGTAATTTCCAACAAGCTTTCTTTAATCTCTGAAGCTAATAGATAGATAGATAGATAAACAAACAAACAAACAAGCAAAACCAAAACAGAAAACAGAACTCAGTGGAGGTCGAGCTGAGTCTAAGGGCAGAAAGGGTCCCGTCCCACTTTCTTGGGAACAGGAGTCAGAGGACGCGGTGGCAGGCGTCCGCCAGAGTGGCAGAGGGAGCCTGGGGCAGCTGTGTTTTCTCTCACATTGTGACAGCCCTTGCACACTTGCCTGCAGCTTGAAATGGCTGGGTCAGCTTTGTTGTGGTTAGTGAGTGTGTTACACGCACAAGGTGCGCTCAGCCCCTCCGACCTCCTTTCTCTGCTTTCTCCACTTTCTCACAGAGAACCTCTCGTCCGATTCAGCCCTCTCCAGCCCTAGTGCCCTGAATTCTCCAGGGCAGGGGATTGAGGGCTTGAACCGCCGGAGGAAGAAACGCACCAGCATAGAGACCAACATCCGTGTGGCCTTAGAGAAGAGTTTCCTGGAGGTCAGTGGGGGTTCCCCTTCTCGTGTGCGTGCATATGATTGTCAGTGTGGCATCAGCACTAGCGCTGCCGGCCACAGCCCTGACGTGTGTGCGCTGGTGGAGGAAAGGAGACCACACCACCAGAGCGAGGGTGCCCCGGGGCTCGGGAGAGAGCAGGCTCGCACCCCCAGAGCACTCCCTGTGATAGGCGCCAGCTGCCAGGGGCATGCAGGGACTCCGCAGCAGGAGGCACAAGAGCAGAGGCCTGCAGGGCGAGCACGAGTGGTTGGTCTGGCCGCGTCCTGGCGCCGGTACTTACAGCAGTGCTTCGGGGCCAGGGCCCCCAGGGCCTTGGACATCAGGCTGTCACTCAAGTTAACTCAGCAGATACTTGGCTTTGGTTTTTTTCGTACCAGGGAATACAGTCAAAGCTTCCAACACAATTTTGACCCTGATCCTGAGAGGCTTGAGCGCAGGGGAAGGAGCACTGAGTTAGGATTCTATAGCGTCTGCCACTTAGGACCTGTGTCACTAGCCAGCCCCTGAGTCCTTAGGCTGTAGCCCCTTTCCCTGGGAGACACCTCCTATCACACCCACAGGCTTCCTGCTGGCCCGATGTGGTCCAGCTGTGGTCACGTGCATTAGGCCCCGAGAAAACCCTCAGATTCCTGCCGACATAGAAGGCTATAGAGATTGTTAATTTTAGTGAAGATTAATAGCCCTTAAAAGGAAGAAATGCAAACATTCAAGAATAACATTCTAAGTTAACAGGAATAACTTTAATAAACATGTGTTCCTTCATTGGAGGTTGGTAAGGGGGCCTGTGCTCACCTCCCCCTACCTTCATTCCCGCCCGCCCTCCAGTCTGTCTGCGCGATGATGGCGGTTGTGCCAGGGTTCGAAGGGTGGGTGGGTGCAAAGGTGCCTTTCCCTTGCAGAATCAAAAGCCTACCTCGGAGGAGATCACCATGATTGCTGAGCAGCTCAACATGGAGAAGGAGGTGATCCGCGTGTGGTTTTGTAACCGCCGCCAGAAGGAGAAGCGGATCAACCCGCCCAGCAGCGGCGGGTCCAGCAGCTCGCCCATCAAGGCGGTTTTCCCCAGCCCGACCTCACTGGTGAGCGGGGGCACAGGGCCACTCGGGCTCATTTTCAGTCCCACAAGTGACCCGTTCGCTCCATGGAGTCCATCGCAGAATGCGTGGTGCATCTCTCCATGCTGAAGGAATGCGTACACAATTATATGTTAGGGTTATCGAAGTAACAAAGTCTCGTGCTGCTAAACCGAGAACTCATCCATCTTCCCTTTTTAAAGTGAACAATTGCAATCCTTCCCCATTTCACAGGCATTTCCATTGTTCTCTTCTCTGGTGTAGCTTGTTAGGTTACTTTAATTGTAGGAGTAAGTTTGCTGCTGCTTGTTGCTATCTGAAAATATCATTTATTGCTCTTTATTCAGGCTGAGTTCTAAAGCCCAATGTATAAAACTTACACTTCCCTGACTGAGTCCTGGTCAGTTCCCAGGTGGCCTTTGTTCCAGAAGAGCTCTGAACTTGTATTAAAATGGTTACCTGGGGTCTTCACTCTTAGACCTGTGGCCTTGCATTTCGACCCTCACTGTTCACAGAATCAGAGCCATCTTCTTAGACTGAAGGGACACAGGGTGCCCATGTGATGCTTTTGACCTTTAGGGTGACATAAAGGTGACTGCACACGTCAGACCAAGCCCCCAGCAGTGGGGAGACCGAGGGTGCGTCCCCGACCCTTTCCTGTGCGTTGGCTGTTTCGTTTGCAGGTTGCTCTGTGCTGGGAGGTCTTTCAGACGCAGGGCCACAGTGTGGGTGCACAGGGCTGGGACGGCAGGCTGTGGCCGCCCAGTGGGGCGTGATCGCTGGACCTCGGAGATGGCGGTCAGGGACCAGGGCTGTAGGCGCCACGCTGCTCTGCACAGCCGGCTGTCTAGTTGTGTTTGGGACTTGTCTGGACTAGAATGAAGATAGTATTTCTTACGACACTGTAGACACACTTTATGTTATTGCAGAGAAACTGTTCATTTTTTCAAAATTTGTTTCCCGTTCGTTCCGTGTCGTCATTCCATCAAGAACAAAAGCAGGACAGTCTTGCCCCCTGTCCCCGAGTCAAGAACGAGCAAAACAAGGAGCTGAGGTTCGCTGATCTCGTGGAATAGTTTCCTTGGTCAGGCTAAGGTGACAATTGGTGTAATGTTTCTTAGTGAGGCAGGTTATACCAGAGTCAGCAGTATTGAAGTTGAGAGATTTTTAAATCATTTCTTCCTAAAACCTGGGCAAAGCCGTGCGCCATCAGGGAAGCGACCTCTCAACAATTGACAGTTTTTAAAAATGTTTGTAGGCAAAGTAAAGTCTACAGTATGGACTTAAAAAATTGTTAAGTTTTCATTTTTAAATGCTTTTGCATGTTTTCATTTCCAACCTCTAGGTGGCAACCACACCAAGCCTTGTGACCAGCAGCGCAGCTACCACCCTGGCTGTGAACCCTGTCCTCCCTTTGACCAGCGCCGCGGTGACCAGCCTCTCCATTCCAGGTAACAGCCTCTCGGTCCCAGGGCAGCGGTCCCCGACCTTTCTGGCACCAGGGACTGGTTTCGTGGAAGACAGTTTTCCACGGACTGGCGAGTGGGTGGTGGTTTCTGGATGATTCAAGCGCACCGCATCCAAGCGCACCGCATCCAAGCGCACCTGGTGCTGCGCTGCCGGGCCCCTAACAGACCCAGAGCAGCACTGGTGCCCGCCTGGCGGTGGGGGACCCTGTTGTGGGGCCTCTCAGCAGAACTGTGTGTGCACGCCCATACGTGGGCCTGAGTGTAAGACGCACAGCTGTCTGTGCAGGCACGCGTGTTCATCCACACACACCTGTGTCCGTTTTCTTCGTCTGGCTGCCCAGCACCCTGTAGTTCATTCTTTCCTAAGCTGTGGTCCTAGAGCGTTTTGGCGGGTCATTGCCCTAGCAGCACTAACTAGGTCCACAGAAAGGACCAGGCGGGTCTTGACCTGGCCCTCTCTGCAGGCACCACCGAAGCCTCCGCCAACAGCACAGCGACTGCGACAGTGATTTCCACCGCCCCTGCGGCCGCCCCCGCTGTCACGCCCCCCTCCCTGAGCCCCTCCCCGTCCGCCTCCGCCTCCGCCTCTGAGGCCTCCAGCGCCGGTGAGACCAGCACGACGCAGACCGCCTCCACCCCTCTGCCCTCTGCCCTCGGGACTGGCCAGGTGACGGTGACGGCCGCGGGACTGCAGACGGCCACGGCCGCCGCCCTGCCTGGAGCCACGCAGCTGCCGGCCAACGCCAGCCTCGCTGCCATGGCCGCTGCCGCGGGGCTGAGCCCGGGCCTCATGGCCCCGTCGCAGTTCGCAGCCGGGTAAGGGCTTCGCACCTGCTGTTGTGCCTGAGAGGCCCCGGGGGGGGCGGGGCAACTTTCCATCAGGGTCCTCAACGCAAAGGTCAAAGGAAAGCTCTTCCGCCTTGAGCTCCCTGCAGTGGGCTGCCCTGTAGCAGCCCGGGGATGTTGATTATTGTGGACTTGAGTGTCTGAAAGGGCAGGAGTCACACCTGTATTTCCAGGTGAGCCCAAGCGGTGGACACTGGCCTGCCTGGGGGGTGGGGCCAGGGACAGAGCCCAAGCTCCGCCTCTTATTCTTGGGAGCTGCTCTCTACTGACCTGCTCAGCTGGCCGCTTCCTGATTCTCTAGCAGACGGAGGAGCTGCTGCAGTAGGTCCCACTCCTACTGTCAGACGTCAAGAATTACTCTGCAAATATGTCCATTCTCCGGCATTTTGTTTTGGGAAAAGAATGAGATGCTGCAAAGAAGGATCAGAGGGACTGAGAGCCGACACCGGGGCCATAGACTTGTGTGCGCGCCACACGTCCTGGGGGTGGCAGACGGGCTCTCCCCCTTGAGCTCCCCCAGCCCTCTGGCCACCCCCTTGCCCCAGGGGCATGGCGCTGACAGCCTGTCTGCCCCTTCCGCTTGCAGAGGTGCCTTACTCAGCCTCAACCCAGGGACCCTGGGTGGCGCGCTCAGCCCGGCTCTGATGAGCAACAGCACACTGGCGACTATTCAAGGTCAGTACGGCCCTTCTGCTGGAGGTCACCACTGGGGGTGGGGGGAGGGGTCTGCAACTAACTGAGGCCCCAGAAAGTGCCCTCGTAAAACAGACGTGAAGTGGAGGCACGGGTTTGTGAGTTCAGACAGGAACGCACTTGTTTGGTGTGTTGTAGGAAGCGAGGACTTCTATGCTGGTATTCATTTTCTTAGGTGCATAGACCTGGGGGCAGAATTTCCCCCTGAGAATTTTACCCAAGACCCACCCCCAGGCACACTGGATCAAGTGAAACTCCCCGTCCTCACCTCCACCCTAAGAGAGCCACACCCGAGGAGGTGACTTCTTGGGAGCTCTGGCTTTTTGGAGCACGCACGCCCTTGGACTGTAATGTGTCCCCATGCTTACGGGGCCCCTTTTGGCCTTAGTGGGTGGCCCGGTCTCAAGTGTGTCTAAACCCCTTGCTTGGCCCGTCCCACAGGGCGCGCCTGGTGTGGCGTCTGACTTGTATCTGAGGATGCTCGCTGTTATGCGGTTCCGGGAAGCACTTTGAGAGACTTCCCTGTATTAATCAGAGAGCATCTTTTTCTTGAAGTTAAGATGGTTTGTGCTTGAGTGAGAGCTCTTGAGATGAAAAATGAGCTGTCAGCCAAGGTCAGTGAAGGCCGGTGTTACAGGGGTGACGGCTGTCCAGTATGCTGCAGAAGGGTTAGCTGCAGGTGAGCCCAGACACCAGCCACATGGTGCAGTCGGTGGTGAGGTCTGTGAAGCTTTTGTGAGCCAAGGGGTTCTTGTGGGAATCGGGTTTGTGAGAAATCACTGTTCTGGCGCAGGAGGGGCGCCTCTGGGCTGTAGCAGTGCGCCAGAGGCGAGGCGCTTTCCTGTCGCTGTGGGGTGGGGAGCAGAACTCTAGGGCAGACCGAGAACCAGCTGGTCTGTGCCCCTAAGCCTGGGGTCTCAGAAACAGGGAGACACGTTGGGTCTTGTCGCTGTGGACTCTGCGCATGATGGCGGCCAAGTCAGGGACACCCCCTTCAGTCCCTCTGGCTTTCTTTATAGGTTACATAAGAAATGAACCGAATTTTTAAAGCCTAGAGAAACCTTCCAATCTCCATGTAGGGGGCATGCTTTTATGGGTCCAGGAGATTTTGGGGGCTTGTCACATAACAAGAAAACTGAGTAAATGAGAGCGCCCAATTATTTTAGAGAAAACCTTGCTGGTGCCGCCATCACAGGCCGTCCTCAGGCCTTAAAGCCGGTCCTCGCCTGAGATGCCTGTCTCGGCCCTCCGTCTCCGCTGCCTCCTGCCACACTCTCCACGCTCCGTGCAGAGTTAGGGAGGCCAGTGGCTCGCCTCAGGAAGGGGGACCTTGGTCACATGTTACACTTGACCGGTAATGTGTGATTTATGTTAAAACGGAAGCCTTTGGAAGGTGGCTTTCATCTTGTATATAAAACCGTAAAGTGCTCGGATTTCCAGTAGTGCCGGTCGGGTTGAGGAAGCTGACTGACCACTGCACTGCAGTCACCGGTGCTGGTCTCGGTGCAGGTCGGTGGAAGTTGGTCACCTGCCCTGAGAACGAAGTGCTGGGTCTACCAGGTGCTTCTAGGCAGACGACATCAGGTGCAGCCTTCTGCTAGACCTGTGACTCTGACGGATTAGGCAGTCCCCCCAGTCCCCGCACAGCTCATGATCATTAGACTGGTCAGTCCCTGAGGCTCTTCAGCCCTGAGACAGAACTTCAGTTGGTGACCAGACAGCCCTCCAAGTAAGGACTGTGGTCAGCGGAGGGCTGCCCTTTCCCGGCGGGCTGTGGGGAGCTCGGTATTAACACTCTGCTTCTACCTGTGGGGGTTTGTCCGTAGCTCTTGCTTCTGGTGGCTCTCTTCCAATAACATCACTGGATGCGACTGGGAACCTGGTCTTTGCCAATGCGGGAGGAGCCCCCAACATCGTGACTGCCCCTCTGTTCCTGAACCCCCAGAACCTCTCTCTGCTCACCAGCAACCCGGTTAGCCTGGTCCCCGCCGCCGCAGCCTCTGCGGGGAGCTCTGGGCCTGTCGCCAGCCTTCATGCCGCCTCCACCTCCGCTGAGTCCACCCAGAACTCTCTCTTCACAGCGGCCTCCGCCAGCGGGGCTGCTTCCACCACCACCACCGCCTCCAAGGCGCAGTGAGCGGCCGCCGCCCGCCTCCCCAACACGCAGTGCGGTCGGGCTGCCAGCCAGGCCGTGGCCACTGGTGCGGCGGGCTCCCTCTTGCCTCGGGGAGAGGGTGAGGGAGAGGAGAGGAGAGGAGAGACACGTGCCGGAAAGAAAGGATGGATACCGGACAACATTTGCCTAATTTTGTAATAAAACACTGTCTTTTCAGGATTGCTTCATGGATTGGAGAACTTTCTAACGAAAAATTAAAAAAAAAAAAAAAGCAGAAACAAAAAAATCAAAAACAAACAAAAAATAAGTGAAAGGACTACTTACTACTTATCATTTCCAGCAGTCAGGATGACAGTGAAGGTGGGTTACCATTCCAATGTAGGAAGGGGTTTCTTGTTTGTCTAAATTCCTTTTTTCTTAAAAAAATTTTTATGGGTCTGTTGTATAGGCCATTAAGTCCTAACAAGGTGTTTATAATAGTATCGATTGTGTTGGGGGTTCCTTTCTTAACTGGTACAACTTAGGCAGGCCTGTGTTACTGTATCTCTATTATTACTGTTGTTATTGTTTTTATATATATATAGTTTGGACATGTTTGTCTCTTGCTCCTGGATCCTGTTTCAGTGAGCTCCCACGCTGTGGGGAGGGGGCTTTGGGGTCGGGGGAACTTGCGTTCTCAACTGCGGAATGTTCTTGCTGGTTTCCGTGTCCCTGATGGCTCTTACAGAGGTCCTAGAAAGTTCTTTTCTTTTGCCACTTATGCAAGAGGCTCGGTGCAGAAGCTGAGGGCGGTGTGTGCAGGCACTCCACTCCCCACGCCCCATCCGGCGGTGCCTTCGGAGCACTCTGTGTGGGAAGGGGCGCCTGCCGGACTGTGGCTCTCACTCGGATCTTGAAGGACCCCAGGCCGGGGCCCCGGGTGCACCGGCGCCGCTCCCGCCTCCCACGGGGAGCACGTGGTACAGGCGGGACTCGGCTCCGAGGGCAAAGACTACTGCAGACACCTGACTGGGTGGCTCTCCTGACTTCCTGTCTCCTGAGAAATGCTCCTGCTGTTGCTGTGTGTGTGTCTGTCCCACTGTGTGGGAGGGTTTCGTCCAGACTTCTCTGACCTACTTGGCCAAGAACAGACTGACTTGCTGAGACCAGGACGGGCTTCTCTCCTTTGTTTTCCCAAGGAGCCTGCTGGACTGTTCTCTCTCGGTGACTGATCTCCAAAAGGGCTGGTGAGCAGAGTCTGAGGTCGCTACCACCTTCTCCTCTAGCCACGGACTTCCTTTTCCCCAGGTGGCTTGTAGATCTGTCCCCCTGAGACCGTCCTTGTCCTTTGATGGACTAGGCACGTGCTAGCCACCATGGGTCTCAGAGCCTCTGCAGGACTCTGAGCAGGAACGCTGCACACCCTGCAGGTGTCCCCGGGGCTGGTTAGTGACGCCCTGTGAGGCGGGTTCAATGGCAGTGACATCTCTGGGCTGGTGGGGAGGGGAGGGGAGGGTTGGCGAGCTTCTGGCACTGTTTTTCGGTGTTTCTGGACTATGTAATGGAGCCCAAGAAAAGGAAGAGTTCACACAGCAGGTGAAGAGGAGCGGGGTGAAGGGGAATGGGATCCCCTTTCCATCCCTGCCCTGTTACAGTTGTAGCATCTGTACCACAACCCGCAGGGCTTGGTCGCTGCCTTGCGCTCCTGTGCCCCACCCGACTCAGGCAAGGACCGGCTGGCCAGCGTCCCCGGTGCTTGCTGACCTCACCTGCCTGGGCCCGCACTGCCCCCTCTCCAGCCACAGGCCGCGGGCTCGCAGGTCAGTCCGCTGCCATCGCTGGGCTGTGGGGAGGGAACTCGGGTCTGTGTGCTCGGGTCTCCGCGGCGTCCGGAGGGGCCGTGGCGAGCAGACAAGGTGTGCGTTTTTGTTTGTGATCGTCCAGGTGGGAGGCGGCTAATGCTCGAAGGCCAGAAACACTTTTGTCCCTCGCCAGTTTTCTCTGTCCCTCTGTCTTCCCGGCGTACTTCGTGAAGTACTTAATGCCCACCCGCGGCACCGTCCTCTCTCCCTCGCCTGCCCTCAGGCACCTCCCGAGTCAGCGGCCTGCAGGCCGGGAGACCAGCAGACGTCCGTCCGCCTTCTTGACGTGTGGTGTTTTTATGTTGTATTTTTTTAACTGAGCTTGAACCAAAGTCAATTTCTAGCAAGCTGCTGTACTAATGGACTAGTTTATATCGTGCGGTTCAGACACATTGAGAAGTTAGATGCTACTGACAGTTTCTTTTCATTGTCTTTATTAATTTTATGTAAGAGTTGCTGCTTCTTTTAATCTTTTATGTTGGTGAATTGTACTATCCTCTGGGCAGACGTGAACTTGAGTTCTTGCTAGTTTCGTTCGTTTGGTGTGTGAACAGAACGGCAGTGTCAGTGACTGACTTCTCTCCCACGCCCGCTGCCCCTCCGAGGGAGTTCAGTGTGGTTGCTTCTCCGGACTCCACGTCTCCGATTAGTCTGCGCACGTGGTCGTAGGACTGTCGGTGCTCCTGCCGCTGCCCGTGGCGGGGCCCTCCCTGGAGGGGCAGGTTCAGAGGCAGCGTTCAGGGAGGGGTGCAGATGCCCCCACTACTGGGTTAGAGGTGATAGCATTAATTTCCCCAAGTGGCTACCAAAGGAAGCATTGAGTCCCAAGGGACTCAAGCCCAAAGGCTAAGAGGAGGGGTGAGGATAGGCTGCGTTTTTTTTGTTTTCCCATGTGGCTCAGAAGATGCTCCCTCCCCCAGCCATGATTCCCAAGCAACTAGAGCATTTACAAAGATACCAGACTTCAGCTGCCAGGCAATGGCCTTCTGTCCCTGGCCCTGCCCATCCTCCCCAGTCAGTTTGGGAGAAGGGGTTCTGCCAGGGACCCTCCATGAGGGCACACAACCCTGAAACCAGCATGGACACCTGCATATTTAAAAGAAGTAAATTCTTAGACAAAGCTAACTGAGTTTTTCCAGTATTTAAAAATAAGCTGCGAGATGAAAGATGCATTTGCACACGTCCGTCCGTGTGGAACACTAACACAGCTTGTTGCTGGCCGTGAGCTTAGAAGGACTCCCGCCCCGTCCCCAGGCTGCCCACTGGCCGCGCTGCTCCTGGCTCCGCCTGTGTCCTCTCTCTGTCCGCCTCGCCTTTCTCCATCTCAAGGAGAGCTCTCTGTGTGGACTGAGTCCCCAAAGCTAGCTAGCTCCTCAGACACAGCTATTGGACACCTCAGGGGGGGTCTGACCAAAAAGAGGTGTCGGTCCGAGTTTTTGCGCTTCTGGAGGAAGGGCCAGATGGGCCATCACAGCTCAGCACATCCATCTCCTGGTTCCCCCGTGTATATCCCGGTTTCACCTCAGCCTGGGTTTGGCTAGCACAGTAAACCAAAAACTAACTCTGGTGTGTGCGTCATGGCCCGTGGGGATGGGCCCTCCCCAGGGAGTGGCGAGTGGACCTGTCCACTCCGGCTCCTCACAGCAGGGCCGTTTGGTCGCGAACTGCAGCTGTGTCCTGTGCAGGTCTGAGCGGGAGCAGCCAGGCCTAGGAGGGGCTGCTCCCAAGAACCCTGGTTGGGTTCCCGACTTCGGACATCAGCCGAGTGCCACGTGTGCTTATGTGCAGCTCCACGTAAGGAGCCGCAGAAGTTGTCCACGTCTGTTCGTGGTCTCAGACACACTCTGCACTTGCCTCATGTCATAGGAAGGCTCAGCACCGGCCTTGTTTACGCAGCTTACCATCAGAGAGCGGAGCCGAGGGCAGCTTCTGTTCCCTGCGGGGCACCCTGTGTGTGCTGCGAGGTAGCACTGCTGGAAACGGCAGGTCTTTCTTTAAAGGGAAAACGAGATTAACTTTTAAAAACTTCAGTGAGATTACCTTGCCAGTTGGTTCTACCTAATTTGTTGCTGGGGAAGAAGCACAGTTACACCTCTTTTTTAACAATATTGCTTTGCCCTGTTACCCTTCATTCATTTGTGAGGCAGAGAAAACCTTGTCTGTATTTCCCAGAAGCACAGATATTTGCTTGATGCAATATTTAAATTCAACCCAATCTGTAACATTAAATTTTCTATTTAAGTTGCTGAGAAAGCTGGCTACATTTGCAAATATAGGACATTAATGTAGACTTTTAAAGTTATAAATGCTGATAGTGAACATGGCAGTTTACGTGTAGTAAACACGTGGCTTACCGCAGGAACTCATTGTAGGCATGGTCTAGACTTGTCCCAAGCCACGGCTCCCTCACAGACTTCCCTCACCAAGTCCACAGTGAGGGCCTTGGGCTCAGACCACGAGAGAGAAGGGCTGGCAGGGAAAAGTGGGGGCCTAGGGCGTCAGGTAGGGGAGAAGGTGGCAGTGCGGGGCGCCCCTCGGACGCTTCCTTCTGTGCTCGCTCAGCCCGGGAGGCCCAGAGGTCGGGGCCTTCGGCTGCAGAGGAGCCTCAGCGAGGACGCAGTGAGGGCTCGGCCAGTGCTTTCTGTTCAGTCGGCGTGGGAGAGGGGCGACTCTGAGGCTGCGCCCGTGCAACCACGTTTCAAAAGCTGGAGGGTTAGAAGACCAAAGATCCGAACTTTCAAGCTGCCCCAATGAGAGAACCGACGGGTCCATCTGGTAGTGACTGTACGAGTTCGCCTGTGCGTGTGTGTGACAGCACTGAGTGTGTGACACCGCTCGCAGCCTGGCCGTTGGGAAGGCATTTTCAGTCTTAGGTGTTTTGGGGACAGCATTTATGAAATGGTCAATCTTCCCTTGTGCTCGCCTTCACTTCTGAGAAGGGAATGAGTCCCGTGGCCATTCAGGAAGCACTCGGACCGGCTGTGCAGAGGTGGCGCACCAGGGACTGGACGGAGGTGGGGGCGTGAGCCCCGTCCGTTCACCCCTAAAGGCGGGCCCAAGTCCTGTCCGCCTCACCCTTCTCTTCACCCAAAGACGCTGAGTGGGGGCCCCTGGGGTTCCCCGGCGGCTGTTTGGAGCGGTCCTGTCCGAGGACAGGGCTGTTCTTCTGAGCTGTCACTTCATACCCAGACTGCCATTTGGCGTGGGAGCTGCTGCTTCTCCCCACCCGGCCTCCCGCCCTCGGCCCGCGCCAGACGCGGGGAGCTGGTGTGAAGCCGGCTGAGCCTGGAGTCTGGGTCTCCTCTCCTCCCTGCTCCCTTCTCTGTGGGAATGGCGCCGCCCTCGTCCGTGAGGATAATGCTGGAGGGTAGCAGTGAGCTCCGGCACCTTCGTAAATACCTCAGCATAGGGTAGCTTTGCTGCAAAACCGATTTTATACTCAAAACCAAATAGATGACGAGAAAACCTTTATAAATAGTGGGGGTGACTCTGGCTGTAGTGCGTAGGTCACTAGTGTGTGTGTTGACTGACAGACACGACTGATGCTGGGGTGGGGGGTCCTGTTTGTAGGCAACGACGTGTAGGGTTGGTGGGGTGGGGGGCAGGAGGTGATTGCATGAGAAGGAAACTGGTGCCCGTGTGTCTGTTTTCCTGTATCTGACTTGCCAAAGGAGACGGTGTCGTCCCTCTGACTGGGCTGAAGGTTTGTTGGCCTCCCTGTGGTCTGGCCTGCAGTGTCATCCAGCAGGTTCAGGGTCCCCTTGGGCATCAGTGCCTCTTGCCCTGCCTGCCGGTGCCCCCAGACCGACCCTGCCAGCCTCTCCTAAGGACTGTCACCCCCCTTTCACAGCAGACACTGGGGCAGAGACGCACGTGTGCGAGTGGCCGAAGTGCCCCTTTAACTTGGAGAGGAAGGCAGAGAGGAGTGGACAGCGTGGGGGGTCTGCAGAGCTGGGCGTGAGGCGGGTGGCTCTCGTCGCCCCGTGTCATGTCATGAGTGCTGTGCCAGCAGCCGGCACTGTGAACCCAGGCCCCTTTCTCTTGCCGAGGCCAGTTCTGTCCACACCGCACATGCAAACAGAGAACACCAAACCGAGGTGGACGGCGACCTGCTTCCCCCCACCTTTTGGGGGGGCGGCCTCTGGGGATGGCTGGCGGGTGAGACTGAGCAGGGCGTTGGTCTCGGGGTGTGGGGGGGCACGTTCGGGAACAGTGAAGAGGCTTTCGGCCCAAGCTGCAGGCAGGTTGGCTCGGCTCCCTGGAGTGTGTCCCAGGAAGGCCATTTGCAGAAGGACCCAGAACCTCACAGGACGTCAGGGGTCCGGTGTGGCCACCGTGGACACTGCCGGTCCTTGTTTGTCCACACACTTTCTGAACAGGCCATGGAGATAGGAGCAAACAGTCAACATTTGGAACCGCTTCCCCTTTGTCCTTTCTGTGCCCCCTTCTCCTCGTTCCGAAGGGAGCCTTGGTGGTCGTCCCGGCTCTGGAAGAGCGTCCTTCATCCCACCCCGCTGGTCTGCGGGGTGGGCAGGGCTGCTCAGGGCCGCGGTGAGGCTCTGGAGTTGTGGGAAGTCGCGGGGTGTGGAGAGGGTGGACTATTTCCCTTCATCTAACATTTGTAGGGCCAGGACAGCCGGGTTGCGTTCAGGTGACATTTCCACGCGCTGTCTCTGTTCTGTCCCTTGTGGAGGGATGAGCGTTTTCAAGAGCAGGGAGACGTGGGAAACCATAAGGCCTCCCTTGGCTCTCCGGGCTGCTGTTCCAGGGTGTTCTTACAGGCGAGCTCCAAGGGGTTGAGGAGCTCATGGTCCAGGGCGCTGTTGCTGGGACCCAGAAAGGGAGAGAGGGACAGGAAATGTATCGCTCTTTTAATACCCGTCCAAGGCTGTGAGGTTGTCGAGCTTCACGAAAGCTTTCCTGACGGGCCTGTTGGGATGCGCCGTGTGACTTCTTTGCAGACCGCTGGGCAGGCCTGTGGGCCCCCGTGAGACGGGGACGGAAGCACTTGGAACGCAGGTTAAGGGGAAACAAGCGTGGTATGCACCATGTTGAGCACGAAATGAGACATCTGGGGTCTGGAGAGGGCGGGTGTCCGCCCTCTGTGCTTCTCTGGGTCTCTGAGTCTGCCCACCCTGCACAGGACTCCGCCACCTTGCTCCACCTTCCGGTTCAAACATGGGACACTCTCAGATAGTTCAGACCCCAAATCTAATTCCCTGTGAAGAAACATCGAGGTCTGTTGCAAAGTCCCCTTGGGTTTTCTTGGTTACTTGCTCACCGCTGTGCCCAGTGGGCTGCTGAGGGACCCTGAGTTTGGACAGCACGCCCCAAAGCCTGCAGGCAGATGGCCGGACATGGCGCTGTTCAAAGTGAGGTGTCCAGGTGCTTCTGCATAGTTGGGGCCTCGGAGGGACAGGACAGAGCCAGGTGTAGACAGGACCCCGTGCTCCCCCCAGCCCTCCACGTCTCCATGCGAGCCACGTGGCAGGAAATCAATGCACTTTCAGAGGGTGACAGTTTTGTTAGTGAAGGACGGACCTGCGGAGGGACAGGGGCCCCATCTCAGTTCTGACCTGCACAGGCTTGAGCGGGGTGCGCCGTGCCCCCTGGAGCCGATACCCACTGGCTCCACGACATGGCCTCTCTTCAGCCGGCCCTGAGGCTAGGTGCAGGGAGACGGGTGGGCTTGCAGCTCCTTACCTCTGGGGAGCAGGCCTGTGTGCACCCCTCTCCCTCCATGGAGATGCGGCCTCCCACGGTAGGCTGTCCATCTGTCCCCTCCTCCGTGGCAGCGGCCAAGGCTGGGCAAGTGAGCGCAGGCCTCTCCCCACCGCAGCCCAGGGCTGCCGTATACCTCATTCTAACTCATGACCGAGTAGCTCGCTTTAACTCTCTCTAAACCCCGCAGAGTTGCCAAGCCTGCCCTCCCTCCTAGAGTCCTGCCGAGCCCTGGCCAATAGCAACAGGGGACCTGTGGCCTGGGGTGGGACCTCCTGACACCTCTGAATGTCGCTGCTTGAAAGCTACTGCAAACTGAGGGCAAATTGCAATCTTCCGTTTCTCTTTGTTGCAAGGGGTCTGTCCAGGCCGGTCTGCACCTGCTGCCCCTGCCGCCTCTGGGGCTGGCCAGCCAAGCTCCCTTCCTGACCGCTGGCCGCGCACCGGCTCCCGCCCTGGCCTTTCCGCTGAGGCCTCCAGGCTCCGCTGTGTTTCAGGGCCTCGGGGGGGAGGGAGAGCACCAAAGAGGCCCCTTGCGCCGACCGCTGCACACACATCTCGCCGTCGTTCCTTTGACGTGACCGAAAGAGATCCAAATATTTAAGTTGTTGTTGTTGTTGTTGTTGTTATAAGTTGACAATCTTATGTCCCATGGCTCTCAGGAGCTGCGCCCCAAGCCCGGTCACCTTTCCTTTGAATGTAGCTCAGCCTCGGTCCCCACTCCGCATCGGAGAGCGCCGCCAGGTCTTCGTGCCGCCGCCGTTCGCCAGGGAGGGCGGTTTCTTTGTTTGGTTTTGTTTTGCTTTTTAAATTTCCAGCCAAAACCAAAGATTTCTTAATGATTGTATAAACTCAAAACAAACAAAAAAACCAAAGAGAAGGGCAGTCTTCGGTGTCAAGCCAGTCTGTGGCGTCCTGGCCTGCAGTGCAGCGGGCGGTGGCCCTCCCATCGGGTTTGCAGAGGTGTGTGCTCGGGCCTGGCCAACCTGTGGGTGTGCCGTGGGGCAGACTGGCATTTCAGCAGACAGAACCCCCCGCGTGGCCATCCACCCACAACCGCCACGGCCACGGCAGGGCTGGGCCCGAGACAGGCAGGGCGGGCGCTGCCAGCCCCAGGGCTCCACAGAGCGGGGGCTGGAGACTCTGACGCAGGCCTGGCCGCTCTGCTGGTGCTAACCTCTGGGCGCTGGCCAGGAGCACGCCCAGGGCCCTGGAGCCTTCTGTCCCTGTCCCTTCCCTGGGACACTTGGAGGCAGCCTCCCTGGGTGTGAGAAGCGTGCAGGTGATCGCTGAGCTGTCATCTCCCCACGTAGCTGGTCCCCTTTCTACAGTGCACTGTGCGACTATGCACCGTCTGTCACACCCTTCTGTGCTATGTAGACGCCTGCGACTTTTTACCGGGGGGCGGGGGGTGCAAGTGAGGGGCTTTTTACACGGACCTTTTTACTCTCAGTTGATTGGGGGGGTTGGTTCTAGGGTCATACAAGCTCTATCCCAAAGCAAAATCCAAATGTTAATAAATAATGTTAGCCTGATGCAAATACCAAAGATGATTTCTGTCCTGCAGAACCTTAGACTCGTGTGTGACGTACGATTGCCCAGCACTCGCATTAGTCTAACCTCAGTAATTCCAAAGCTTAGATGTATATTTTGGTATATTTCTGGGATATTAAAAAAATGTCGTTTAACTTGTCATTTGTTTAGTGTAAAGTCATAGCATGAAGGTAACTGAACTGTCCTATTCTTAGTAGTTTGAAATAATAGTATTTTTGTATGTTTGGGGTGTCTCTGTATGTATTGACGTAACAGTTTTCACTGCCTGGGTGTTCACAACAACAAAGACAATGAAAGCCTCTGAGTGTACATACTGTTCAGTAATAAACTTGCACCGTTCAACCTGGAGTGCTGATTCGCTGATTCCTGCTCCCAGCCGGGACTTTGTTTGGATTTAAAGACACAGTGATCCTGTTTTTCTGAGGATGTTTTCTTTCTCTCTGCCTTTAAATAACTTCCCCACCTTTTTCTTTTCTTCCTCTTTCTTTAAATGTTGATTCAGGGGTGTTTTCCCACTGTCAGGGGAAGGACACAGGGCGGGATCGGCCTCTGGGCCTCCCGGAGCTTCTGGTTTCATGTACTTGACTTTGACAATGTGAGTTTGCGTTCTCTTGTGTGGGAACTCCCATGTGGTGTAAATGATTCTCCCGGGTGCTGTCCAGCAGCTGTCACGAGGCAGTGGCAGTCCCTGAGTCCTTGACCGGGAGTCCTTCCACGTCTCTCCAGAGTGACTTTGCAATCTGGTGGCTGTCGTACAGCCTCACTGCAGCCCTGCCACCCCCAGAGGAATATTTGACAAAAATCAGCTGATAACTTGGAATTGAGGGTTTGTTATCTGGGCTCCTGGGAAACACAAGCAGCTTCTCATCTGGGGGGACTCCCTGATCCCTCCCTAGGCCTGAGGAGTGGGGGGTGGGTAGGGTGTGAGCGGTGCTGTCTCCTTAAAAGTGCCCTTCCTGCGACCCCCTGCCCCCTGCCCAGGCTGCCTGCGAAGCTGCGGGCTCGGAGAGGCCGTAGAGGTGGCAGTGAGTCCGCAGGAAAGGCCCAGTTCTGTGTAGGTGCGTTTGTCTGCTGTAATTTTATATATATGAAACCTGGCTGTAACTGTACAGTTCGTTTCTGTTGTAAAACATCATTAAACCGTTTTCCAAGTGTCTCCATCTTGTCTGAGTCTCTCTGATGGTGTCAGGTCCAGACCTGAGTGCTGCACCCTCACCCCCACGCTTGGTGCCTGCCACAGCCCCACCAGGCACCTCCGGCCCTCGGCTCTGCGCCCCCATCCCCGCCTCCCTGGCCCGCCCGGCACACAGTGTCTCCGCACCATGGCGGAGGCAGGACAAGGAGGACCGTGCCCTCCACACGACTCCTCGCAGAGGCCGCGGCCGCAGAGCTCTGGGGGGTTGCTGGCCAACTGGTGTGTGCACCCCTCGCGTTGGAGGGTGGCTGCCGGCTGTCGGGCCCATGGGAGGCTGCGGGGGCTTCTGCCCACCCTTCTCCAGCCCCACTTCCTGTGTTTGCAGCTTGCAGGTGACTCTGTTCCCTTAAGACTGTCTCGAGTTTTTAACAGGAATCCTGTTTGGTAGAGACAGTGGTGTGCTCACCAGGGTGACGAGGACTTTGGAAGGCAGAGCCCGCTGACCACGTCCTCAGGAGGGGAGGTGAAAGGGCCCGTGCGATTCTGGGATCCTGCTGCCCTTCCTCGAAGGCGGGTGTGTCCCGACCCACTTGCAGTGGCCTGTGGCCCAGGTGAGGGAAGTTCTCTTGCTGCCGCCTTTTCTCTCCAAAGGTGAGGACCCCTCTCACCTTGGCTCTGGGGCTCCGTGTGTCAGCCTGTCACTCAGTCCCGGCCCCGGGTGCCTCTCTCTGATCACCTTGCATGCAGCACCCTCCCCCGGCCCCAACCCCAACCCCCTGACCTTGCCTCCAAATTCTTGACACCGTGGGTCAAACTCTCTTATGTCCAGCAAGCCGCACCGGCTGCCCAGCTCAGTGGACCTGGAAACTAGAGTGTGGCATGAGGCTTTCTCGGCTTGACTGGAGGATGAGCCCCGCACCGGCCTTTAGAAGGCCCGTGAGTAGAAGACGCAGCACAGCCCACGGGGGCTGCTGGCGCCTTGGCAAGCTCCACTGGGCAGAGGGCCACGAAGTGCCTCTGAGGCCTTCCTGCCACCTCAGAGGCTGCCCCCACTCCCTGGCAGCGGCTCTGGCCGCCCCCCGCTCTCACCCCTGAGTGTTCTGATGCTGCTGTGGGTGCCACATCCTTTCAGAGGATGGGGCTGAAATCAGGGGCAAAACGTTAGTTACAAAGTCCCTGACCCTGCGATGATTCCTGATACTTCTCTCTCCTCCCTGGTGGCTCGCTAGGTGCTGGGACAGAAGAGCTGCCGGGAGCGGTGACGTGTGTGCCTGGCAGAGGCGCACGCCATTCCGGTTGGAGTCCCAGACGCTGGACTGCCAACAGCCCTGACCAGCTACTTCTTTGAACAAGTGAGGGCGCTGACCCCAAAAGCCCCAGCACCAGTTGGTGGTGGGCTGACGAGTGAGGCTTGACTCACGGCCACCGCCGAGAGAGGAGGGGCTGACTGCTGGGAACAGGCCACCTACCATGAGGGAAGCCGGCCTCGTGCTCTCTGTCCTCCGTCCTGCCGGATCCCTGTGGCCTGAGGTTTGTGCTGTGTCATCAGCGCTGTCCTCAGCACTCACCCCTCGGGCTTGTCTCACACCCCACAGCTGGTGCCACCCTGAGCCCTGCCCGCAGGCCCCTCTCCCTTCACCGTCTGGGCCCCGCCCCGACCCCGACCCCCGGCGGCCGCCACACTGCGGGCACCCGTTCTCGTGCCCGCACCTGCCCTGCTCTAAGCAGCTCCGCAGCCACGGTGAGGGTGGCAGGCCGGTTCCCTGGGGACTGATTGCCGAAACACAGCTCAGCCTAAAGCAGTGATTTCACCGAAGCATTTATTGGGCAAAGAGGTGGCTTAGCAAACCGGCCTAAGTTCAGCCCGGCTGAGCAGGTGGGCTTCCGTCGGGCCCCTGTCCTCCAGGGTCTCTGCGGGTCCGGGTGGTATGGACTCTCTTCCCTGCAGGCCTGCACGGCAATGGGTGTGCCCTGAACTCTGTGACGGGCACTTGGGCACAGGTGCCGGGGACACACACGGCCGTGGCCCTTCTCTGGCTCCCCTGCTCCGTCACGCTCGGTGCCGACATGGGGTTTTACACCAGTTTGCTCCCAGCACTCTCCCCCTGTGAAGGTGGGCGGGCGTGTTCCTCCTTCAGCCCTGTGGTGACCGGCACCCAGACCACCGTGTGGGAGGGGCGCTGGCCGAGGGAGGGCACTCCCCATGGGGGTGCCTCTGCCTGCCGCTGTGGCCTCTTGGCCCCGTTGCAAGCTACTGAGCGGGATTGGGGGTGGGGGACAGCTGAGAACAGAAGCCAAATTTACAGCAGTACAAACTGACAACCGACAGCACAGGACAGACTATCAGGTGGGTGCTGACATGCGGGGCTCTGCTGGGGCTCTACCGACCAGCTCCACTGTGGGGACCGTGCCCGCCCTCCCCCCACCCCCCCAGGTAAGAGTCGCAGTCCCCAAACAGAAGGTGAGGACTCCCCGGGCTCCTGGAGGACAGGCCACAGCCCGGGGACGCTCTCCCTCATGGTGTGCCAGGGTGATGTCCTGTGAATGAAGGGTTGGGACTGGAAGGGGCCAAATGCCATGGCGTGAGGCGTCCTGTTCCAGAAGAGGACTTCAGAGGTGAGGGTGTGAGCCGGGTCGTAAACGGCTTGTCCTGGGCCTTACAATCTCTGTGTCTGCAGGGCTGGCCTGTGAGCGGTGCGCCCGGCCGCTAGCGAGGGGGCAACGCCTGCATGTGGAGGGCGTCGTAGGTGTCCTTGGTGGCCGAGCTGAGCCCCTGGGGACAGAAAGTCAGAAAAGACAGTGGGCTGGAGCCCATCTGGGCACAAGGCCAACAGGAAGTGTCCACCTGCTTCCAGAGGCCCAGGGACCATCCCCTCATGCCACGAAGAGATGGCTGAGTCCCCACTGGGCACCGCTGGGGGCAGTTCCTCTCCTGCTGAACCCTCACTGCTTCCCGCAGCGCTGTGCCTAGCCAGCCCCTGCCTGCCAGACACTCGTCACAGGAAGACGTGCTCTTCCCAGGCCATGCTGCCACAGCTCCGTCTGCCAGGCCGGTCTCATCCACGTCCCAGGGCCCCCATGACATCATGGTGAGTGGGGCCAGCCTGCCAGGTTGGAGTCAGTGGGGGGATAAAGCTGGGACCGGGCCAGCGCAGGAGACACACGGGGTGATGTTTGCCTAGTCACCCCCTCAATTTGCATAAACCAGCCACCTGACTGCCACACGTTCTTTTCAAACTCGTCACCGTTCTTCATTTTTCCCCTTCAGCCTCCTCGCCGTTCCTACCATCCTGCCAGGTCTGAGGCCCCAAGGTGGTAGGGGCCTGGGGCCAGGTGGCACAGCCCCACGCAGCAGCTGCTTGGCTCCAGGGGTCAGGGCCCAGGATGCCCCCGGCCCCCAGAGGGATCCCAGTCATGAGCCTGAATAAGGGGACCCCAGCCCCACCCCTGCCACTGCTCGCCCTGCCTGGTGGTTGGCAAGAGCGTGTGGGAGCCTGGCCACACCCCGGCTGGGTAGCGCCATGGGGGAAGGAGGTCATGGCGCACAGACGGGCCCTCACCTGGTAGAGGCCATCATGGCCCTTGCCTCTGCGGCGCTGGTTCTGCGGGAGAGAGACGAGGAAGGGGGCGGATCAGGCTGTCGGCCGTGCCTTCCGCCCCCTCGAGGGCCCCAGAGAGTTGAAGTCGCTGTCCCAGTGCCCTGCCCCGAGATGAAGGGGCTGCAGGCCACCGGTCAGGCCCAGGCCTCTGCAGAGGAGAGGGGCCAGGCTCTACCCACTCAGGTCCGCACAGACACCCTGTTCCTGGGGTCCGGCCGCGCAGATGGCCGCACTGCCTGCCGCTGGAGTACACGGGTCTCGCGCAACCCTCGTGGTTCCCGGCTCGTCATCGAAGCTGCCGGGAGCAACCGCTCCATGGGGTCACGAGCCCCAACCGCACTCTGTCCGAGCTCTAGATCCTCTGTGAACGGGGCCTGCAGTGCCACAGGCACGCACCCCGACATCAGTGGTGACGGACCTGTGCTGCCGGGACCAGGCTTAGGCTATCCTGGCATTGGGGCCCAGTTCTGAATCCTCACAGGGCACCAGCCCTTCAGCAGTGTCCTCCATGTGGCGGGTGGGGAGGAGCGGGTTAACCTTCGCCCCCGCAGTCACCACGTGCATTCAGCAGGCGGTAGGGATGGGCAGGGTGGAGGCCCGAGGCAGGTGGTGGGGGAGATCAGGAGGCTCCTCTCGGGAGCACCCCCCCGCCCTCCCAGTCCTCGGGTCTGAGAGCGAGCGGTACCCACCTCAGCCTTCATCCCGATCTCGCTGTAGGCCTCGGCCATCTTCTCCCGCTGCAGCGCCTGGGGGGAAGCATGGCACACGGGTCCCCCACTGCAGTGGATGTGCGGCCCCTCCAAGACCAAGCCTCTCAGTTCCCAAGTTGGGGGGATCTGCCAACAGCCAGCTCCCATCCACCCTCCTCCCCTCAGCACTCGGGGCTCTGGCTGCCAGCCCTTTGCCGGGAGCTGAGCAGCTCAGGTGAGGCCCCGAAGGACCCGATGAGGAGTTCTAGCCAAAGGACAGCAACAGTGGACAACGCAGGGCTCACTGGGCCCCGGAGTCATGCACTTGAGTAAGTTGTCAACCGACTGCAGAGCGGACAGGGGCACCTCTTCACAGGTACCCCCACCGGGCCCGTTTTGTGGCAGACCCAGACTGACATCTGTAAACAACATCAGGCCCGCAGGGATGGAGAGGTTGGCCTCCCCGTGAAGGGCGACACTGAGGAGGAACAGGAGCCCTCAGAAGGCTGGCCCAGCCTGACCTGCAGGGCCCCCTGTCCCCCACTGCCCCCAGGACCTGCAGTGTGGGCTGGGGCTGAGGGACAGGAGGCCCGCAGCCCAGGAAGTGACAGGAGAGGACCGTCCCACAGCCCTACTCACGTTGTAGACGCCTTCCTGCGGGTTCTTCCTTCTCTGCTGGCAGAGACAAGCAAGGGTCAGGTGCAGGACCGTCCTGCCGGGGAGAGCTGCCCCCGCCCCACCCCCGCCCTCTGTGGGCTCCGCAGCCTTGTTCCCACACGCTGGGCTCCTCACAGTGGGGTGACGTGTCCTGCTCCCCCAGGCACCCCACATAGTCCCCTGCGCACAGCCCGGCCGTGCCTGGGCAGGCTGGATGTCTGCTGGTGGCCCCTCTGTCCCCTGGCCAACACACTGGCCCTTGTAGCACAAGCTTACACGTGGGGCTTCGCTGAAGGTGAAAGACACCAAGTGCCCCCATTTGGACTGTGGTCCAGCCACTGCTCAGCAGGACCCACTGACCCATCCCTCCCCAGCCGCTCACCCCTCCTGATCCAGGTAAGGAGAGAAGGGCTGAGGTTGGGGTGTTGGGGCATCAAGGAGATGGATGGGGTCCCCCGATTCTAACAGCAGCACACCCTACACAGAGCTCAGAGGGTGGGGTTGGGGGGACGGGGGGAACGTCAGGGTCCCCGGTGGTGTCAGGCAGGACGGTCCTGGCCTCATCCAGCTGCTCCCCTGGCACAGTGGAGGGACAGAGCCGCCCAGTGGCCATGCTCTCAGGGGTACCTGGCACCCAGAACCCCTTCCCGTGTGGCTTCCCCAGGTCTGTCCCCCTGGGGCAGACGGAGCCACTGTGAGCGCCTCTAAGGGGCCTGTGGAGCAGTCTGGGGGCAGGGGGATCTTGGGCAGGAGGGTGGTGCTGCACTCCCCTGGAGCATGTACTGATGCAGACCCAGGGGTGGGGCTGGGGGGCAGCCAGAGAGGGCCTCCAGCTCTCCTGGGCCCAGGCCCCTCGCTGGCAGGGTCTGGGGCAGTGACAGCGTATGCTGGCTCTGAAGGGCCCTCCGGACATGCCCTGCCCCTCCCACACCCGCCCCCACACGCACACACTGGCACAGGCAGAGAGGGGAAAGTCCTACCTGTTTTCCTCCCATCTCAGGGTCCCGGCCACGTCTCTTATCCAACACGTCGTATTCCTCTCTCCGCCCCAGGTTGAGCTCCTGAAACAGAGAGGACCCTGTCAGGACCTGGGGGTGGGGGGCTGGGGGTATCTCCAGGGGGCCCTAGGGGGGCTCAGAGAGAGCAGCAGGGACTGGGGGCGGCAGAAACTGGTCCCTCCAATTCCAGCATCTCAGAGCACACCTCAGGGTCCTGTTACCACAGGTGTGGGCAGTGGTCAATTCGACTGCACCTGGTTTGCAGGGAGCCTGGTGGCATGGGAGGGACCCACCAGCCCAGCCTTGTATGCACCTGCGCCAGGCGAAGCCAGCCTTTCCAGCTTCCCCCGCCCCCGACCCCGTGCTGAAGCCCATTGGCCTCGCAGCACCCCCCGACGCAGGTGCATTACTGCTCGGGTTTTCCGGGGTGTAGCAGAGGACGCCCCCTCTCCCTGCTGGCCGTGACCCGCCCCGCCCAAGGCCCGAGCACAGTGGACTCACGTTGTAGAGCTGACCAGGGCCCTGCCCCTGTTCCACGGCGTCTGCACTCTGGCTGAACTGGAAGACGGGACAGCACAGCGTGAGAGCCCCAGCAGGGGCGCTACCACCGCCCACCACCTCGCCCGGCCAGCCCTCCCGGTGGCCCAATTTGAGCCCCACCGCTCCCTGCCCCCACCGCTCCCTGCCCCCCAACCCCCACAAAGACATGAGCAGTGCCAACGCTGGCCCCAGCAGACTTCAGGCCACCCTGCCCAGGGTGCACACGAGCCTCCCCTTTCCCGTTTCCCACTCAGCCGGAGACTCTGCCAGGCGCCGCAGGTCAGAGCCGGGGCCCACCAGAGGGACCTGGGGCGGCTCATTCAGACGTTAAAAAGAAAGTCCGCACAACTCTGCTTTTCCAATAAAATACCCAAGTCTCAACTCCCAAACAGCCTGGATTCGGGCACTGCAGTGAGAACGGGGCTGGAGCCTCCTTGGGGGAGCCTCCAAGGGGGAGCTTCCTCCTTGGTCCTCCGCCCCCCAGGGCCGCCCCAGTCCCCACCCCTCCAAGGAATCCAGGCCCTGTGAGGCACCACGGAAACCCTGCTGGGGCCAACCCTCCCACTTCCCACCAGGGACCTGCGCTGGCAGAAGGACAGCAGACTTGGGGTGAGACCCAAGTATAAGGCCGTTTCCTTCCAGCAGTACCAGCCTCCCCCCAAACCTTGGTGTCACATGTCAACATTCCTCACTAAGGTGGCCAGTGCTGGAGTCCCTGCCCACCTCCCCAGCCCACCCAATTTGCACAGGGGCTGGTCTCTGCTCCGCCCATGGACGCCAAGCCATAGGTGCCACCCACGCTCGAGACTGCAAGACCAAGGCCCCTCTGAACATCCACCGAGGGGGCCCACGCCCTCCCCCCAGAGCCAGGGGTGCCCACCTTTGCTCTCAGGAACAGGGCGGTGACAATGATGCCGTAGATGAAGAGGATCCCATCCAACAGGTAGCAGAGTTTGGGGTCCAGCAAGCCGAAGCTCTGTGCATCTTTGCCAGGGGAAGAGACCCGTTAGCCAGGCCCGGGTGACAGGTGTGTCCCCAGCCCCTCTCTGACCCCAACCCCCCTCCCACCCCCTTGGACCAGTTCCTGGGGAAACCTCGCCTGCCCCAGTAGCACCGTGACACCTGGTGGGGCCACAGAGCCGGGAGGAAGGTGGAAACGGGGGCAGGGGGCAAGTGAAGCTGTCCACGTGCTCAGGACAGCTGCCTGGGCGCCACGGGGTCCAGCTGTGCCCGATCCCCTGTGCACCACAAACTCGAAGCCTCTTTGTGCCAGCGTCTGGACAAGTGGTGCCCCCCCTAAGTTTAAGGTTGTGGCTCCCTGAGGCCTCGCCGCAGGGACTGGACAGGACTGAAGGTCGGATGAGGTCATTCCAGCCTCTGCCTTCATTGGAACTTCGAGGATCTGGGTAACTCTCCTCCCTTCCTGGCTCCTGCATCCTTGGTGTCGGGGACTAAGCAGCCCCACCTTGACCCCCACCACCGCCCAAGGCAGTGGGGTCCGGTGCTGGCTCCCCATAAGCAGCAGACCCAGGAACCCTTGGTGGGCCCTCCCCACAGGGACCTCCGGCCTCCTGCTCACAGTGGTAGTTCGAGGCCTCAGCCCCGCAGCATGCACCGGGACACACCTGCTCTCCCCGACTGTTGCCTCTGCACAGCCTCTCCCTTTCCGTCCCTGCACCCCCGCCGCCATCTGGTGACCAGCCAAGGCAGCCACACAGGGCCGCTGAGAGGTCCAGCTGCAAGTTACTGCGGGGCCCCTATCCCGCATCAACCCTGCCCGCCTGCAGGAGAGCGGGTTTCGCTGGCCCTGGCGCTGGAGTCCCGGGCAGCTGGGGAAGGGGCACCGTGAACATTCAGATTCAAGGAGAGTGAGATCGTGTGTGAAAGCTCACTGAACTGTGAGCGAGGGGGTGCGGACTGTGGCCTAGACCGTCCGTCCTGCCAGGGACCTGTGCGGCGACTCACCCCCACCGCGGGGCGCAGCGTCTGGCCCTCTCCCGCCACCCCGTGGGTGGTACTGGCGCGCGGGTGCCACCTGTGCCCGGGTGGTGGTCGGGGCCGGGGCGCCCTCTGGTGGCCGCTGAGGGAGTGGCTAGTGTGCCCTGGAGCGCCGCCGTCTTATCCCCAGACTGTGACTTGGGGCAAGTTATTCACCCTCTTCAGCGGCTTCGCGTGTTAAACGTGGTGGAAATGGTAACATTTCTTCCGTGTTTACTCTGTGCCAGACCCCACTTTAATGCGGTCGCTGGTGAGATCCCCTGCAGCAGCGCCCCACGGGGACTGAGGCCCAGAGAACTTCAGGGTTACCCAGCAGCACACACAGCCAGGGGAGGGGGGTCTGCCTGAGATGCCTGCAAGGGGCATCCCTTCCTCCCTCCTCTGCGGGGCCCAGCACCGCCCCCCCTTCACAGGGGCAATGCTTGCTTTCTCCCACAGGCAGCAGGTTCAAGGCTGTCCCCAGAGCCGCACCCCACTCCCTCAATCACTCTGTTCTCAAACCTTTGACTCCCTCCCTAATGCAGGGCCCCTCCTGGCTGGGGCAGCTGACAGCCTTGTAAACTCCCTGAAGTCCCTGCTCAGAAGCCCTCGGCAACCCTTGTCTTGTGAGCAAAGCCCAGACCCCTCGTCCAGGCCACACCAGGGCCCCGACTCACACACCGACCAGGACCCTGCTCTGGCCCAGGGCCTTTCCCACTCTGTCTGCCAGTGCGGGCACCACCCCTGTACCCAACGCCCGCCCAGTGGGGCTGGACCAGCCGCCTCGTCCCTCCTGAACATTCAGGGCAAAACGTGCGCGGGTCAGGAGGTCCATCCCCCCAAAATCCCCCCGCCCCGCCCCGCCCCGGCTGTTAGTGCTGCAGATGGGAGGGGGAGGGGCTGCCTCGTCTCCGCCCGCCAGTCCTCCCGCCCCCACCCGGCGCACAGGGCAGACAGCCACCAGGCAGGTGGGATTCTCAGGGGAGAAGCCACCCTCCTTCCTGCAAAGGCCACCAAAGCCCGGGTGATTGTTCCTTTCAGGACGTGAGAGAAGGTGTCTGCGGCGATTTATGGGGGTGTTTGGGATTCAGAGGAAGGGCTGGGAGAAAAATCGCTTGGCTGCCTGTCACATAAAATGAGAACAGAAACTTACTGGACAGTAAATTCAGAACAAGTAAGAAGAAATGTTTCTTTGGTTGTGCGGAGCCAGCGCGGTGGGGGAGGGGGACTGGGCGCCTCCCCAGAGATAAGTGACCAGACGTTGTCTTTTTTCTGTCTAAAGAGCAGCTTCATTTTCTGGCCAATGGCAGGTGTGATATGTCCAGGGTGATGGGGGGAACGGGGGGGGGGGCGGGTAGGGACCTCCCTCTGCCTGGTCCAGCAGGGCCTGTGCTGGGGGGGAGGGGAGGATGGGCCTGAGGAAGGCAGGGAGTGCCCAGAAAGTTTCATGAGGAGCCCAGGGTCAAGTTCAATTACGTCACTGATTCAATATCCACTGAGCTTCTGCTCGATGCCAGGGGATGTTGAATTAGAAAGAGCCTGGGTTGGGTGTCCAGTGGGTTTTATCCCTTCCCCTCCTACTAAGTAGTTGTGTGGGCAAGTCATCTCACCTCTCGGGGCCTCAGTTTCTCCATCTGTAAAATGGAGGGTAGTCGCGTCTACCTTCAGGGCTGGTTGAGAACCTGAGGTCATCTGTATGCAGGAGCGCCCTGCTCCCAGCTGAACTGCGGGGTGAGGTCCAGCCCCAGGGGCCTTTGCCCTGCGACCTGGGCCTCCAGCCCCTCCACACAAGGCAAACTCGGCAAACCCAGAAGTCAGAGGATTCGGCCCGGTTTCCTGCCCCACAGCATCTTACCCACCTCTAATGGGGAACCCATCCCCCGGACACAGCCCCACCTCCAAGGGACCCCCACATCTTGACAGACAGATGACAGGTAGGGACACGGAGCCTCTCTGGGCTGGGAGGTGTCAGTGTGCTGGGCTGGCAACCTCTGGTGGGCGCCTGGGGCCGGGGGGGGCGGGGGGGGGCGGTCTGGCCTCGTCTACAGCGAGGAGAGGCTGAGACAGCTTCTGCAGGTCATTGGGTTAGTCCAGGGCAGGGCACGGCCCCGGTGACACCTGCTGGAAAAGCAGGCTCTCGCTGCAGAGGAGCTGGCCCTGCACACTCAGGCACTTTCCGCGGTGGAGAGGGATTTTCACGCTCAGGTACTTTTAGCAGTGGAGTGGGATTTGCACACTCGGGCACTTCCATAGTGGAGTGGGGTTTGCACACTCAGGCACTTGCACAGTGGAGCAGGATTTGCAACCTGGGAAGGAAGGGGCCCCGCCTGCACCCACAGTGGTTTGCAGCCGTGAGACCACTGGCCAGCGTGCTCACTGCCATCCCCCTCACAAATCTGGGCAAGCTCCGATGGCCGTCACCTGGCTGAACAGGGAACCTGGGTTTTGGCCCTTTCCTAGGAGTACCCCTCACACTACCGAGGGGCCCAGCAGGCTGCAGCCCCCCAAGGAAAACTTTCCTCCCAGGAGATGTGGGATAAGGCAACAAAAAAACCCAGCCACACCCCATCTTTGAAAATCTTCCCAGCAGGCTGCAGCCCAGGCTGTGCTTGGCGTCCTGTCCCACAAACTGGACCATGCTGGGCTTGGAGGGGACAGACATGCAGGCATGGGTGACCTGCAGGGCTGTCCTTCCCCTCTCTCTTCCAGAAGGCCTAATATCACCCTGCGGAAACCAGCTCGCTGTCTGGTACCGTCCCCAGAGCTCAAGCCCCCCAGACCCGTCCATTCAGCCTGGCCTCAGCCTCAATGCCCCCCACCTCCCCACCTTGAGCCCAGGGCGTAACTTTCGGGTCCAAACCTCCCTCGCTGTGGCCTTGATTTCTACTTTCAGCCTAGTGAGCCAGGAGACACCCAGAGGACACCCCAGGGGCAGCCACAGAGGATCAGAGCATCTCTCCCTGCGATTCATCCTGTCCTAAACATCATGTCTGTTAGTGACAGCGGCCGAGCCCTCTCTGTGCGACTCCTTCTGGCCGTCTTTCTAAAAGCCCCAAGTCTAGGGCATTTCATGGCACTGATCACGTCCCAGTGAGGTCCTGGGGCCCTGGGGCAGCCTGGGGGAGGCACTGCCCCATGGCATCTGGGTTCTCTGGGTTCTCAGCAGTCACTGAGCTGTCTGTCTGTCTGTCTCCCAGCCAGACTGCGAGCTTCCAGAACAGGGAGAATGGGTCTCCCTCAGCCCGGTCCTGCCGTAGCCCGAAGCCACAGACAGTCCGGTGCCCCCGCCGCCAGGATGGCCTCCCTCACACCCCACCAACCGGTAAGGGTTCCTCTCACTGGAAACCTGATTTGAGCTTTTTAAATTATTTCCTGTGCCCAGTTGACCTTGATTCCCACCCCAGAGGGTAGGCAGGGGATCATCAGGGAGCTGCTGGGTTTCTTTGTTGGTTGATAAACAGAGAAGGAAGCAATGGAGTTGTCCCCTAGCTGGACACCTGTCTGTGAGTGGTGGAGCCCGATGGGATTACAGGGTCTGCTGACCCCAGGAGATCTCCTGACCCCAAGTGTCTCAGGTGTTCCTCATTTTGGGGGACAGGACACAGAGCTGTCACCCGTCTCTGAGTTCACAGCAGCTTTGACATCTAGTCACAGCAACTGGTGAAGTTTTTGTTCCCCAACCCCCAAGGCCTGAAAAGCACGGATGGACGGTGCATTTGAGTTTCATTGGCTTCTTTCCCTCCTCACTGGCCACGCCCCCGGGCCACCTGCGAGGCAGAAGGAACAGAGAGGCCGAGAGCCAGAAAGACCAGGATTCAGATTCCGAATCGGCCTCTTCCTGGCTTTGCGTCCTGGAACAACCTCCTTCGATCCTCTGAGCTTCGCTTGCCCCTCTGCAAAGGGGGTTTAAGAAGACTGACTTAAGGGAGGGTTAGTTATGCAGTGACACGAGGGGACGGTAGGTAGGAAGTGCCCTTCCCAGTGGCACCTGCTGAGCCCACTGGCCCCAGCTGGTCCTCTTGGCCACCAGAGGGCTCTGGGTGCCGGCGGCAGCAGCAGCAAGCAGGGACCAAGGCTCGTCCCTGCACTTCATCCCCATGCTCTGGGGTTGCTCCCACCCAGAAGGCATTGCACCTCTTGAAAGAATTTCTTCTCTGGCACCTCCAGCCTCTGCTTGAATACCCCAGGTGACAGGGAGCTCATCACCCATCAGCTGTGGTCCTGATTCTGCGCACAGGGCATTCTCCCACTCCCTCGGGCAGCCTTCTGACCCCACCGCTCCCGTTTCCCTCCCTTCTCAGGAAGCACTTCAGGATCAAGGCGAGAGCAAATCCTTCGAAGGGCCCTGCTATGTGACCAGCGGTGTGACCACCGGTGGGCTCCTCCAGGTGGGACGCTGCCACGGGACGGGCTTGCTACCTAACACGCTCGGCACGTAGGCCCCAGACATCACTCTCCATCACAAATGCCCACGGTGCAGGCGGCGGCGGCCAGCTTCTGAGCCCCCACCTCCTCTTGCGCTCCAACCTCGAGGCCAGCGTCCTGCTGCTGCCCCGCCCCGCCTTGGCCTCAGACACCACCGGTGATGCTGCTGCCGCCCAAGACATTAGAAAACAGGAAGTCACGTGTGCCCAGCCAGGCAGTGGCAGCTGCTCTGGGTGCCGAGCCGGGTGTGAGGACCGCCCAATAGCCATGCACACACACAGGGGGCCCAGGCCTCTCTGCAGGGCGGCGATCTCTCCGGTTGGCAGACGCCCCTCTCTGCGGTGGGAAAGACGGAGGCTAGACCCACGGCCTGGGATGCTGACCACTCTCTGAAGGGGTGCTTTGTGCCGGGAGGCACTTGGGAGTTTTCTCCCTTGGTCCTTACAGCGACTGTGGCCTCCCATCTGGGGAAACTGAGACTTGGAGTCAATAACAGGCCCAAGCTCAAGAGCCAGGGCTGAGCCCAGGCCAGACACCCCTGGGTCCTGTCCTTGGGCATCCTCACGGCTGGGGAGCAGGGCTCCTCACCAGGCCGTGGGGTCCTTCCTTCTCCAGGGTTGAACCATAGTAGCAGACAATGTCTGGACTCTACCATCGGCTGGCGGAACAGGGACAGCTGGGCTGCTACCACGTGTGAGACGGACCCACCTGGAGCCCCTCAATCACCACAGCCTGCAGGGCACATCCACGTAATCACGGCTCCCCAGGGAACACGTGCCCTCAGCCCCTCCACCATGGTGGGGTCCAGATACTCGTGTTTGATTCTACAAATTCCCATAGACGAGGGTTCCCAGGCCAGAAAGGGAGCCGTCCAAGCCCTGGCTGGGGAGCTCAGGCACTCAGGGGGTCATCAGGATACACCAAGGTTGTGGGTTCGATCCCCAGCGAGGGCACTCCCCATGCGAGACTCAAGCAATGAGAGCATCAATAAATGGGACAACAAATCGGCACTTCTCTCTCTCTCCCGCTAATATCAATGCATAAAAATTTCAAAAAGAAAAAACAGAAAGAAAAGGAGCTGTCGGATTTCTCAGTGAAACAGAGCTGTGGGCCAATATTTCTCCGCTTATATTTTTATTTCCATGAAACCTGCGTGGTTTGTGCAATAATTTTTATAAAACTTCCTGTGGCCGCACTTTATTTTCAGGTAAATCAACTCATTATAAAAGTGCAGAAACGTAGAAAAAAAATCAAAATCACCTTATAATACGGCCTTCCAACACAGCCACTGTGCGAGTGACGGCAGGTTGCCTTTCAAGGAGGTTTTTTAACAAACTGTAGCCATTCTGCACAGCAGAGATCACTGTTGCCTAGTGACAACTAGTCCTCCATCTTCACGCTCTCTCACGGCTTTACTGACCGTCTTCCTTAACGCTTGCCTGAGAGCCCTCCCCCCGTTAACAGACGGCGCCCACTTGCTTCCAGCTTCTCACCGTGGTAAATAATTCTGTGACGGACAGCTCCATGCCTAAAGCTCTTACAGGGTGAGAGCCCGTTCGGCAGTGCTCAGAAAAGTGAAAGCCAAGACAGGCCGTGCCGACGAAGGACCAGCAGAAGGCACAAACAGGCCACGGTGTGCAGAGCGGGGAAACCAAACTGCCCATTGCAAACGCTCATGGCCAGTGGGCAGGGGAGTGAAGGCCCAAAGCGACAGGGAGCCGGGTTGAGTTTTCTCAGGGGGTCGGCAGGCCTCGGTGGCGCGGGTGAGCGGGGAAGGCGGGCAGGGGAGCAGCAGAGGCCAAGGGCGGGTGGGGAGGCCCGGCCTGGTGTGTGTGAACAGCGAGGAGGTGGCAGGATGAGGTGACCAGAGGGTGGAACATGAGTGAGATCCTCCTTGCCAGTGGGTTTCACCCTGAAAAGATGGGAAGCAGGTGTTTTTGCAACCAACGCACCTGGCTTTTGTCATGTAAGAAATGTACATAAAACATCAAAGAAAAAACCATAAAGCCCATTGGAACACAGGTGGTTCCCGGCTGCCCTGGGCCGTGTGAGCTGCAGGACAGGCCTGAGTCTGGCCACGCTGCAAGGTCAGGGTGCCAGGGGCTCCCCACGGCCCCCCACAACCGGGCTGCACTCACACGGATGGAGCAGGGTGCCTGTGCGTCCCCGCCCTTGCCCCTGAACCAGCCAGGTCCCCACACAGAAGGCGGTTTTCTTTCTACTGTGGCGGTGCGAACACATTCACTAGCTCGTGTTGGTCACCACGCCTTTGTTTCTGTCATGGGCTGAATTCTGACCCCTCCCCAAATTCCTAGGCTGTCGTTCTAACCCCCGGCACCTCAAAGTGTGCCTATATTTGGACGTGGGGTCTTTGAAGGGGCAATTAAGTTACAAGGAGGTCGTTAGGGTGGGCCCCCATCCCCTACGATAGCTGTCCTCATAAGAAGAAGAGATCAGGACACAGACATACGCAGTGATGACCATGAGAGGACACAGGGAGAAGACGGTCGTCCCCAAGCTCAGAAGAGAGGCCCTGGAAGACATCAAGTCTGCCCCCACCTGGATCTCAGCTCCCAGCCACCCGGACTGGAAGAAAGCAGGTGTCTGTTGTTTAGACTCTGCTACATGAGGCCCTGTGGTAGGCCAGCCCGAGCACACAGCCAGTCACCCCTCCTGAAACAGCCCCCACAGTCCCGCACCTCTGGGGACTATCAGGAAGCAGGCGCAGGCCACGGGAGGCGGAGCCCAGCACGGCGCCCAAAGCATGGCGGGGTCTTCATGACCAGCAGATGGTGCCAGCCCTGGGGCGGGCACCAAGGAGCAAGCGACAGTCACAGCCCTCATCCTCAAGTTGAGCACAGAGGAGCAAATCCGCAGTCATCCCAGGGAGGAGACCCCTTGTCCTCAACCCCCCTTCCCACAGCACAGCCCACGGCCCTCACGTGCCAGTTCTTGAACCTGAGCACCGTTTAAAAGGAACCCACTCCAGGTGTAACCCCTCCGTGGAAAAATCCCAGGCAGGATTCTGCCCTTTCTCGGAGGCTGTGTCTGTTCTGCAGAGAGCCCAGAGATGGCTATCGCATCATCATCCGCAGGAGCAAAGCAGAAAGAGAGAACAGAAAGCACCCATCTCTACCAGCAGTGAGCCTGGCCTGGTCGGCAGCCGTGGGCACATTAACGCAAAGGACGAGACAGAGAGTTCCGTGGCGCTGCTGGGGGCAGGTCCCCGAGCCCCTTGGGCAGACCTCGGATGGTGTGTGACGTCCGGGCACAGAGAGTAAAGACACGGTGAAGGCTGCCTGTGTGGACGTCCACGTGCAGAAACACGGGCCTGTTTGGTCAGGAGGGTGAGATGGTTCTGGAAGCGGGTGGTGGCGACAGTTGCCCCACACGACGAGTGTGCTTCATGCCGCTGAATTGTGTGCTACACATGGTTAAAATGGCCAGTGTTACAGTAGGCGTATATTTTTTGTACCACAAAAACGCACGTATGTGTGCAGATCTGCTACAAACCGCGCTCCCCGTTCCAGAGACGAGCCAGGGAGGCCGAGGTCGGGAGACGCACCTGTTTCTCTCTCTGTACCTTGTCGTACTCTTTGGAACGTCGAGAGTACATTGCACGTGCAACCCTGAACCACCCAGACTAAAAGGCATGTCGAGAATCCTTCCTTCAAATGAGCGGTGTGGACACAGGTCCAGGTGTGGTGGAAACTGGAGGGACAGAGACTCGCCCAGCCGGCCCAGCCCCTTGGACCTGGCTGTGTCCCCGTGCCTTTCTGGGATGTCTGGTGGAGTTTAGGGGCATCTCAAATGTACAGAAAATCTTACTCGGGGGCTGTTTGGGGAATATGACTGTGTTTATGCAAGTCGGCGAGCCCACGACCTACCAGCAAGGCGGGCTTTCATGAAGGACTTTTCACTCCTCCTTCTGTGTCCCCCCCTGGGGCACCGGTCCCCACCAGGCCAGTGGGATGACACGAGGCAGGCTCTGGGCCAGCCCTCGTGCCGGCCAGTGCCAGGCCCTCTGGGAGTCAGGCCTGCCTGGGCAACCCGAGGGACCCCAGGGGCCACCTGCAGCCCCCACTGGCCCTTGAGCCTTCTGCTGGCCCCAGACTGTCAAGGGCACCTCCTCGGGGCTCCCCAGCACCCATAGCAGAAACCTGTGGGTCACTGCTTGCCCGATGTCCCCTCGGGCCAGGACTCTGAGCCTGGGGCCATGCCTCACACCTTTGTAGGCCGCTGCAGGGCCTGTCACCCTGCAGACACCTGGACAGCAGGGGCAAGGCACAGGGCGGGGGCCCCCCCCCTGCACTGTTAGGTTGGGGCGGGGAGGGCAAGGAGGAAACGTTGCTGTCACATTGGACCTGACAGACACCTCACAGAGGCTCGGAGTGAGCTGGTCGCTGGGCTTTCAGGAGGCGGCCCGGGTCTCCCGAGGCCACGGGCTCTGTCCCTCTTGGAGGAAGGCTCCAGCTTCTCCACCAGGGCCCATACTCACCGCACCCCTGGGCTCCGGTCCCCCACCCTCTGATATGGGTTGGGTCCTGCCCAGCCTGTCACAGCCCCTGGGGTGCACTCAGGGGCTGCACCCCACTCTCCAGCCACACCCAAAGCCCCCAAGTCACAGAGCAGATTCAGGAAGGAGAGCCCTTCCCAGGAGGGGCCAGGCAGGCCCAGAGAAAGGGCCTCGAGGCCGTCCCCCCCACGCAGCTGGGGTGGGCTCCGGGCTGTCACACTGTCCCACCACCCCCTGGGTGCGGTTACAGGAGTACAGCCCCTCCCTCTGGCCCACAGCTGTCTCCTCGCTCGAGGTTTCCTGTCACGCTGCCATCCAGGGCCTGGGTTATCTGTCCCCTGAGATCTCCCATCTGCACTGCTCACACACTCAGGCGCCCGCCCCCACTTGCGGTCCCCTTCCCCGAACTGCACGCCCCCGGCCCTCTGCTGGGGAGGTCTGCCAGCCCAGAGCTCGGGGGCGGCGTGGATTGCAGCCGGGCCTGAAGCCTGGGGTCAAAGGGACTTTTCCTCAAGGGTCCCCTCGCGAGGCCCCAGGACCTGTCTAGGGAGGGGACAGTGACTGGGGACTGCCTGGCTCTGGGTCACTGAGCACGTACACACTTGCCCACAGCTGGACCGCCGAGAGGACAGGCTCTGCCTCCCCATCAGAAGGCCCAGGAGACATGAGCGGGAGGGCTGGGGCGGGGCACTCCCCCCCAGCCCTCCTTCCACTGCAGAGAACAGGAAGGAAGCACGGGGGTCTCTCTGCTTTCGCACGGGGGACCCCACATGTCGTCAAAGCTGCCGCTCCCAGAACCGCCGGCTGCTCTCTCTCGGGAGCCCCGTGAGCACACGGTCCCAGGCGTGCCAGGCACACAATGCCCTGAGCATGGAGGGCGGCGTCCTGTGCCCTGTAATGGGGCATGTTTGCACGGGGCTCTGGGACCCCCAGCACCACTTGCGTCCACGCTGTGGCCTCTGCCGCCCAGCCCAGGGGGAGAGGCTGCCATGGGGACAGTGGGGGCCGAGGACCCAGCGACTGCTGGCAATTTCTGGTTTGCTCTGACTTGATGGGTCCCATGACCGGGTGCTTATGAAAACTACGGGTGCAGAGAACTCAGACAGGAAACGTCGATGGGCTATTTCCCGGTGAAGAGGGTCCCAGTGCCCCTCCTGGCTGCCAGCAGGGCCGGCATCCTCGGAAGTGTTCCCTGGTTTGGCCTGGGGCCTGGGTACCACCCCAAGCGGCCGAGTTAGTCTCTGACAGCGGCGGCGGGTCCTAGGGCTCTGCCTCCACGCTCGGCCCTGTTCTCGGGCACACTCGGCTCCGGGCTGGTGGGGCCTGAGAGTTGCGAATGCCTCCCACCCCACCTGAGTGGTTGTGGGGAGCCTCGGCCATGCCCATGTGAGGCTCACGTGAGGCCCTCCTTGTGCTCATTGCCACGTGTGGTCATATGATCTCACGTGGACATCATGTCACACCTACCGTGGCTGCCCAAGGACATGCTCTGTTTAAAATGCATGAACAAGAGCAGACCTGAAGTTTTTTTCCTCCTCTGGCCCCACGGTCTTCACACCCAGCCCTTTGCTGAGGACCAGCGGGCCGGGGGCTGGCACTGCCGGGTCTTGGGAGAGCAGGGCAGGGCCCAGAGCTGGACGGGCACCGCCCGCAGCTTCAGCACCATCTCTCAGGGCCCTTGGCTCCTGGCATGGAGCCACAAGCTGCTCTGGACAATTTAGGGACTCCTGTGCTTTGCTCAGGGCTGTGTGGACCTGTCAGGGGGGACCAGGCACCCCGAAGCATGTGTCAGCCCTCTTTGCAGGGCTTACTGGCCACAGAGAACAAGTCCAGTCCCCAAGCAGACTGGAGCAGCCCACGGATAAGAGAAGAGCAGAGGGACACGGCGGCCCAAATGAAGCTGGCTCCCTTCCCTGAGCTCTCCCGGGTGGAGATGGAGCAGAAACAGCGGCCAGCCCCAGGCAAGGAGAACCACTGTGTGCGGAAGCCCGTGACCCCACGATTTGGGAGCGAGCACGGGCTGGTGTGTACAGTCGCCCCGGGCTGTTCCTGGTGTATCCACAGCACCCCCCACTGCCTGTCTTTCCCTCCCCTTCTCCCTCTCCGGGCCCTTCTCAGCCCTCACTTCCTCGAGCCCCCAGCCCCGGCCTCCAGCACCACCCCACCTTCCACGGACATGACCCCTTTCGGGGCAGAGAGCCCTGCGTCACGCGTGGTGCCCAAGGGGTCCTCTCCGGCCCACCAAGGCTGCAGGTCACTCATGATCACTTGTCCCCAGCACTGTCGGAAGCCCGGTGGTGGCACCCGGGGACTTGGTAGCTACGACACCACTTGGATGACAGAGAGGCTGACGGCTGACTGATTGGCAGTCATTAGCACCATACTGGCGATGGGTGAACTTTCCCCTTGTGTCTCAAAGAACCTACGAGTTGGAAGGGGCCTCCGTCTATGGTCCCAAGTGGATCCCAGGAAGGTTTCTTCTCCCCAGTTCCTTTGCCTCCAAAACAAGGGTAATAACCCTACAGTAGTCACTACAGTTTGCTCCGACCTATGACCTGCTCTGTGGCCCTGAGTCATCAGGGAGAGAATGCCTTAAGATTTCTCAGTGGGGGACGGTGACGAAGCATCAGATTCCCGAACATGCCCCCACCTTCCCTGGTGTCCCACGTGCATGGCCAGGGACGCGGGCCTGAGCGAGGGCCGTGGGGACGTTGCCACCCCTGAGCCTGCCGTGGGGGAGGCTGACAGGGCCTTTTCTCACAAGGGGCAGGGGACCCTTGCTGTGGGCAGGTCCCCTACGCTGTGTTCGGCTCAGGCCCAGGCCAGGGAGCAGGACGGCCAGCCCTGTTGATGCCAGAACAGAGCACCCCAGGCTTCCAGCCTTCCCGAGGGGCCCCCCACCACTTCCAGGGAGACCTCCGGCTTGACAAGCTTCTCCTCATCTTTCAAGGCTCAGCATGAACACTACCTCTTTCAGGCCAGACTCACCTCCCCCAACGGGCCCCTGCGCCTGTCCTGTGTTCTACAGGGCGACGTGCAGGGAGTAGATGGTGACACAGAACACTAGGGACGCAACGAAATGGCACATTCGAACATGTTTCCCTTCACCCTTCGGGCGCCCGTTCAGGTGAAGTCCCCTGCAGTGGGAGAGGCAGATCCCGCCATTCACCTTGTCAGAAAGGTCCCAGAAACTCAGTCCTTCCTCAGTGTCTCCGGGCTTTGGGGACATCTGCAGTGCACATCCTACGATTTTAAGTACTGGACTCATTGCTTTCATTTGGAAGAGCTTCCTGACGAGCCGTCTGTGGGTCGCAGAGAGCCACACTGGGCGTGCGGTTTGGATGTGTACCTGAGCGTGGGGAGACACTGCAGACTTCTCATGCACTGTCATTCTCGACGGGTTTTTCACCAATTATTTGATGACGGGTCCACCCCCCCATTAAAAGCGAGGCCCCACAAGGTCTGGACGGTGTCTGGTTCCTCCCTGACTGTGCCGTCCCCAGCCGGTGTCGACACAAAAGGGTTGATGACCGAATAAGAGACAGTCCCGCAGCTTTCTCCCAAACCCTGGCTCTGGGGCTGAGCCTCGAGGGGCTGCCTCCCTCCTCCCTGTGTTTTCGACTCTCCCTAGTGCCCCCGAAAGTTTGACAAGAAGAAAGAATAGCGAGACCAGGCGCTTTACACCTCAGACGTTCCAGGGCGGTGTGAGTGAGCATAGAAACATGTGCCCCGAGTGTGCAGGACGGAGCAGGAGAAAGAGCACCTTCCCCAGCAATTCGTCCTGAGCTCCGCATCGGAGAAGGGCCCCGGCCCGTCCACATGTCCCGTGCGGGTCACATTTGTGAGCAGGTGGGGCTGCCAGACGGCTGGGGCAAGCAGGAGCTGACAGGCTTTCCTGGAGAGGTGTTTGTCAGTTTGGCGGCTCTCCGTGTGCCCAGCCCACGCCCGCTGGCGCTCGCCTGTGACGTACTTGGTTTGCTTGGATCAAAGGCGCCACAAGCCTGCCACCCCTGCAGCTGCGGTGCTGGGGACGCGCTGGGGACGCGCGGGGGACGTGGGCGATGGTGGGCTGAAAGCCAGCCTGCTGGGCTGCCGCCGGCTCCCTGGGAGGGGGTTCACCCTGCAGCTTCCAGATTCAGCTCGGCCCCTTCTCAGGAGGGTGGGGAGTGAGCCTGGAGCCCGTCCCCTCACTGTGTCCCCAGAATTTGGGTCCTGGGGACACTCGCCAGGACAGCCCAGGGTCACAGAGTTGCACAGAGCCTCCCAGACGTCCCTGTTTGATTCTGAACCTAGATCTGTGAGCGGAGACGGATAGAGACAGTGACATCACTCTAGAAAAGCTACCGGAAGAAAAAGCTCAGCACCATGTTTACATTCTGGTGTGTGCAGTGATGGGTGATCTCAGTCCTTTTCCTCTTTCCCTGTTTTCCAAGTTCTGCCGTTAAGAGAAATTAGTTCATGTACGTTTTCAATGCCTTGAATCAGCCTCACCCCCTGCCCCCGACCCCACCCTGGTCGCACTTGAGGTTCATGAACATCAAGTCAGTCTGCGTTCTTGGGGTGCACAGCGGCAGGAGGGGAGTCACTGGGGGGTGGCTGCTGGACTTCAAAGTTGGTCCTGACCAGTCACGGCATAGCAGAAACCCACAGCAGTGAGTCACCTGGCCACCGTCACAGGACAGTCAGCATGGAGCCTGCACAGACCCCCGTCCTCTCCCCCACCTGGTCCTCTTCAAGCCCCAGAGGCAGACAAGAGCACTGGTCTCCTTGTCCCAAATGGTCCCTTCCTGTATCATTGCCTGTCACCTCAATGGCCTTGGGTGACATGTTGCCTGGAAGCCCCGACCCCAAGGACACTGCCCCTGCCTGACACAGTTCTGTCTGGAGGATGGGCAGTCACTGCCATCCTGGTCATCCTCCCTGACATCCGTGTGCGGCTTTCCTATGTGTCCACCCCGTGTGAGCTGCTTGCTCTGAGCTATTTAGTGTAGGGTGACACCGTCTGCTCTGGTGCAGGAGGCCTCCTGGGAATCGTGACAGGCACCGTGACCTGTGACCTGGGCCCACAGGCCCCTCTCCCTCCAGGTGGGCCAGGTGCAGAGGGCCAGCTCCGAGGCCCACCTGCTGCGCTTTTTGTCAGCCGCCAGGTGCGCCCAATTAGCGGGGCTCAGCCTGCCCCCTCCGGACTTCAAACAGCTGCCGCCTTCACATCTGGAAGCAGAGGCCCGAAAAAGTCACCATTTCTTTTCTAAAAAGGAGAAGGGGCAGAGGGAGGGCAACCACACTCACTCATTCACCAAAAATAAAAGCCGTTCCACGGCGTGCGTCTGCGGGACGTTTGGAATCCAGGGTTCTGACTCGCCTCTCTCTCTCCTCTTGACCAGCCCCAGGGTGCTGGGGACCCGAGCTAAACTGCGCTCAGCGGTTAGCTGAGCGCCGAATCCAGAGGGCCATTGTTTTTTAGAAACGAAATCGAACTTTTAAACTTAAAAAAAAAAAAAACAAAGTCAATCCCATGGAAATGAATAGTTGGAATTTGATCTGAGTCGATGTTCATCGGCTCCCTAAAATTATTAAATTAAGGAGCACATCGACCTGTATGGATTGTGATGTGAAACCGGTGATTCATTTCAGCTGATGAAGTTTCCCTTTTCCGAGAATGCCGTGTCCTCCTCGAGTGAAGAGGTGCCCCGGGAGACCCAGGAGAAGAGAGGACGGTCTGTCTGGGTGTCACTGCCTTGTTCCCAAGGCAGCCTCCTCGCTCCTCAAAACAACGGAGCGCCCCAGAGACCCGGCGCAAACTAATAAGACATACGCCTTCGACAACGGCAGGGAAGAAACCCCCCTGGCAGACTCAGTCATGCGTGTGCGTGTGTGTGTGTGTGTGTGTGTGTGTGTGTGTGTGTGTGGCTGTGCCAAGTGGTCTCCTCCAGGATGCTCCAGCTGTGGCCGGTAGCAATTGTCAGTTCATTGGGCAGTCATAAAACTGTTTTTACGTTCCCTTCCTAGGCGACGCTTCATTTATAAACGGAAATATCACGTTTATAATCCCCCGCCAGCTAGCTCGTTTCTTGCTGCAGCCCGCCTGTCAGCCTGGCTTTTCACAGCTGCCGAGCTTCAAACCCAGAGGTGGGCTCTTAAACACCCCTCGTTCGCTCCAGGGCAAGAGAAACTGCTAGTGCTGAGCCCCGCCAGGGGTGGCTTCCTGCAGGGGTGGTTCAGACAGAGTCCCCTTAGCCAGCCCCAGGAGCAGGAGGAGCTGGTGGCCTCCTGCTTGGGGTCTGGGCGCTGGCTCCCAAGGCCCCCAGGGGTCCAAATTCCTGGGACTCCTGCAAGCCCCTGTTCTCTGTCCCAGAGTCCCTGTCCAGGAAGCCCCAGAGTCCCCTGTCCAGGAAGCGGGAAGCTGGGGGCCAGAGGGCAGGGAGAGGGAAGAGGGACGGGGACAAAGGGAACAATTTTGCCTGGAGTTGGCCTAGCTCTGAAAAACCTGGCAGCGGAGGCTGACCATGCTAACCCGAAACTTCAAGGGTCCCTGGTTTCAAGGCAAAACATTTAAAGGGGGGGAAAAAAAGCAAAAGGGAAGAATAATAGAGGGACAGTTGCAAGGGCCTTAAAAAGGCTCCAAGATTGCAATATTTATCTTCAGCGTGTGCTCTGGATAAAAGGTTTTCCTCCCTCTCTTCTGGTCCCCTGCTCTCTCTCCCCGTCTTTCTTTTATTTCCCTTTTATTGATTTCTCCGTCCTCACCTTTCCCCTCTGCTTCTGTCTCCCGCCTTCAGCCTCTCTCCCTCCCCACTCATCTGCTCCCGCCCCCAGCACACAGAAAACCAGCTGTTCACAAATTTCATCAGGACTCCCGCAAGAACCCCCGGCCCCCAGCACCCACCCTCCCCGGGGTGGCCAGCCCCTCACACACCGGGGAGCAGTGTCCGAGGTAGGGGGCCACTCAGAGAGCCCCCCCGACTGGCTTTCCTCTCCTGCTGCTGCTCGCGTGGGTTTCCCTGAAATATTTCAGGAGCTTCTATTTCTGGGAGTGATTTACCCAGCTGCAGCCTCCAAAGATTCCAGGCTGCCCGGCACGGGGTAGGGGGAGCCTGCACTGATGGCCGGCCGTGCCCCGCCATATTTCTCCAGTGACAGTTGAGCTGTTCTCGGCGGGGCCGGTGGGGCGTTACCAGCATGCTGTCTGTCCTCTCTGCTAATTTTGGTGCTCGGCTGATGCACGGCCAGGCCGGGCTCGCTCCCAACAGCCTTGCTGGGGAATATTGCTTTTTTGGGGGTTGGGGGTGGGCACCAGCTCCAACCGTAAGAGGAATGTTAAGTGATATTTACTGCCCTGACGTTCCTCGCTGGAGCGCTGCCCTTCTGGCCCCGCCCGCTGCCGCCTGCGATGGATTCCGGCGTCTGCGAAGCCCGAGACCGGGACCCCCGCAGACGCCGACGAAAAACTCTCCGCCTCGCCTGCTCCTCTGACCATTTGCCTGCTAAACTCTGACCCCGTTTAGGAAAAAAAATGCATTTGTCTTTGGACCGACCGGAGGTGCTGGGCAGCTTTGTGTATTAACGTGAAGTCTGCCTGTACGTTGGTGCTAGTTTAGGGTTTTTCCCTTAATGTTCCAGAACTTGGAGCTAATGATTTCGGGGAAATGTCTGTGTGGCTATAACCTGTAGAATAACTATTTCCTGCCCTGCTTTTTCAGGCCCAACTTCCTCCCTTTGGGCCAGCCAGCTCCTGAAAATAAAGTTTAAGTTTATTTACAAAGGAAATGTATGTGTGTGGATATATGTATACGCATCCAGGTACATATATGTATACATGTGTGTACTGTATGCTGTGCGGGAATTTCGGTTTTCTTTTTTTTTTTTAAGGTTTTATTTATTTTTAAAGAGAGGGGAAGGGAGGGAGAGAGAGAGGGAAACATCAATGTGTGGTTGCCTCTCATGCGCCCCCTACTGGGGACCTGGCCCGAAACTCAGGTATGTGCCCTGAATGGGAATTGAACCTACAACCCTTTGGTTTGCAGGCCGGCCCTCAATCCACTGAGCCACACCAGCCGCCAGGAATTTCGGTTTTCAAGTATGGGCCCAGCAGGTGGAGCATCTTGGTGAGCGAGTTAAAGAAACACCAGACAACCTGGCTCTTGTTAAAAGCACTCCATCTCACTCGGCTCCCAAGCCAGCACCCGGAGGCTCCCGAGGTGTATCGGGAATGCTCACTGTGGTGCGTTTTCACCTGCTAAGATTTACCATGCACGCCAAGCTTGGCGATGAAGACCGCCTTCCGCTGCTGGCTGATTTCGGCCGGACCCAGTTTGATTTCGGCAGCCCCGCACAAAACACAGTCACAGCCCCGAGGAGGGCCCAGCAGCAGGGTGTCCCTGGCTCTGTCCACCTGTCCTTACCACCTGAAAACTCCCATTTCCCCTCTGGGATGTTCGAAGGACGTGAATTCAATCAGGGAACTTTCTGTTCGACAAACACACCTTTTGCGTTAGGTTATCACCCCCTCCAGCCTGCTTCTCTGCTGCGGAGACTCCCGAGACAGGTGAAGGGGATAGAGGCCTGTGTTTACACGTGTCTTGGGGACCCCCAAGTGGCCTGGAGCTTGCTCTAATTATTGCTGGGGGGCAGAGCACAGCCCAAGTGCATGACCAGACTCTCCCTGGCTTTGTCTGATTTTTTAGTGACCTTTTTGGCCAATCCTGGGGCCCCACTTTATTCTGAGAGTCATGTGTCTGCCTGTACAGCCCCAGCACCCTCTGCCCCACCCCTCACCCACCCAGATGAAACACAGCAGAGCCGCCCATGCCCCCTGACCCAGGGGCTCCGCCTGGCCCGTTTAATGACTGGATGGCATGTCTGTGGGCTATTCCCGCCCCGCACTTCCTCACTCCAGACGCCGGGTAACACCTAGAAGTCCCAGGAGCCGTGTTACATGCCGCTGTTCTCCAATCCCCTGCGCCAATTCCTAATTGACTTTTAAATCATTTAGGTGCAAAAGCAAATAACAATAGCCCTGCTACTCCATAGCTAATAAATTCTAGCCCATGAAAACCACAGGAGAAGGCTTAGACCATAAACATTAAATATTTATACAGATGTTGCATCCACAGAGACATAATGCACAGACATTCCGTTTAGGCCTCACGATTCATCTCTGATTTCTTATGTGATGTCCGGCGAGGAGAGCTATCCAGTGGGGAAAAGGAAAAGGGAAATGTGTGGCCTCCATATGAATGTAAGAAAACACCTCTGTGATAGCTAGCCTCTGCTCCCCGTACCAGAAAACCAGGGCGGCACAAATACTGAATTGACAAGATTATCATTTCTGCGTTGCGAGAGGGGTGAGCTAATACCATAAAGAATGCAAGCTCCCTCGGTTGAAGGAAGCGCTATAAACACAAAGCATTATTATAATTTACTGTTGAGCAGGGTGCATTTGTTCACCCGCATCATTTTTCAAACCTCTCCTCGCAGGGCTGTCTCGGGGAGCTCAGACACTGAGCCGAAACAGCTGTCCCGACATGCAGAGGCCACCATTCGGGTTAACGGGATGGCGACTGCTGGACAGCCAGCGACCGGGGAACCCAGCAGGACAGTCTTAGCTGCTGTCCTTCCACCACGCCCAGTGACTTGGCCGGGGACACCACATCAGGGCCTCACCTGGCCGTTCCCCCCCTTACGACCTACCTTGCTCCCAAGAAGGGGAAACTGAGGTGGTGGGACCGTCACTTTTGTCCTCCCAGCCCTGCCTTGTGCTAAATCGCAACCCGCAGTCTACAGGGACTGACCCCCCTCCGACCCTCACCCCCATGCCCGGTCGACCCTCTTGCCCCCACCTGGTGCACAGAGGTGTCAAAAAGCAAAATCCCCTCTGAGGTGTAAAGCAAATGGTCCTCAAAAACAGGAGGACCTAACACTGAGATGTGCCATCTGTTTTGAAATCAATCTTAAAAAGTTCAGCAAGTAAGATGTGTATATTTCAATGGTCTAGATGTGCTGACCCAAAGCCCGGGTCCCCAGGACCAGCCAGCTGAATTGGAGGGTGGACACCCACCTGATTTCAGCTATAAGAGCCCAGGGTTTGTCAGAGGAGGGGACATATCTGGCTTGTCCTCCAGGCCTGGGGGACCCCTCAGCTAGGTGTCACTCTAGGTGGCCACTGTTGCTGCTGATGGACTCAGGATCACAAGGACGGTCTCCAAGGGGTGCACCAGCCTTTCCTGCTCTGGCATCTTTGTCACCCAGACGTGACTTCATTCTGAAGAGACATGGGTGCCCCCAGCCCACCCCTTTTCTTTAAGAAAGGAGAGGGGAAAGTGTGCTGGCAAATGACGTGAGGGTTCAGTTTTTATTGACTTTATGGGGGTGACTTTGGTTAATAACATTGCATGGGTTTAGGCGTGCAGCTCTGTAAGACGTCGTCTCTGTGTCATCCCTTGTGCTCACCCTCCCACGTCCCTCAGAGTAAATCGACCCTCCGAGATCACCTGTGTGTATTGATGCAGATGTGTTTCCTCAGTGCCTGCCGTGGGCACCGTGGTGACCACTAAAACACAGTGGTGGCCACTGGGACACTGTGGTGGCCACTAAAACACTGGGGTGGTCAGTGGGACACCGTAGTGCTCACTGGGACACTGTGGTGGTCACTGGGACACTGTGGTGGCTACTAAAACATTGTGGTGGCCACTGGGACACTGTGGTGGTCACTGGGACACTATGGTAACCACTGGGGCACCGTGGTGGCCACTGAGACACTATGGTGATCCCTGGGACACTGTGGTGGCCACTAAAACACCGTGGTGGTCACTGGGACACTGTGGTGGCCACTGGGACACTATGGTGGCCACTAAAACACTGTGGTGGTCACTGGGACACTGTGGTGGCCACTAAAACACTGTGGTGGTCACTGGGACACTGTGGTGACCACTGGGACACTGTGGTGGTCACTGGGACACTGTGGTGGCTACTAAAACATTGTGGTGGCCACTGGGACACCGTGGTGGCCACTGGGACACTGTGGTGGCCACTGAGACACTATGGTGATCACTGGGACACCGTGGTGGCCACTAAAACACCCTGGTGGTCACTGGGACACTGTGGTGGCCATTAAAACACTGTGGTGGTCACTGGGACACTGTGGTGACCACTGGGACACTGTGGTGGCTACTAAAACACCGTGGTGGTCACTGGGATACCGTAGTGCTCACTGGGACACTGCGGTGACCACTGGGACACCGTGGTGGTCAGTGGGACACTGTGGTGGCCACCAAAACACTGTGGTGGTCACTGGGACACCTTAGTGCTCACTGGGACACCGTGGTGGTCACTGGGACACTGTGGTGGTCACTGGGACACCGTAGTGCTCACTGGGATACCGTGGTGGTCACTGGGACACCATGGTGGCCACTAAAACACCCTGGTGGTCACTGGGACACCGTGGTGGCCACTAAAACACCCTGGTGGTCACTGGGACACTGTGGTGGCCACTAAAACACTGTGGTGGCCACTGGGACACTGTGGTGGCCACTGGGACACTATGGTGGCTACTAAACCACCATGGTGGTCACTGGGATACCGTAGTGCTCACTGGGACACCATGGTGGTCACTGGGACACTGTGGTGGCTACTAAAACACTGTGGTGGCCACTGGGACACTGTGGTGGTCACTGAGATACTGTGGTGGTCACTAAAACACCCTGGTGGCCACTGGAACACCATGGTGGCTAATAAAACACCGTGGTGGGCACTGGGACACCGTGGTGGCCACTGGGACACTGTGGTGGCTACTAAAACACTGTGGTGGCCACTGGGACACTGTGGTGGCCACTGGGACACCGTGGTGGTCAGTGGGACACTGTGGCAGCCACTGGGACACCGTGGTGGTCAGTGGGACACTGTGGCAGCCACTGGGACACTGTGGTGGTCAGTGGGACACTGTGGTGGCCACTAAAACACTGTGGTGGTCACTGGGACACTGTAGTGCTCACTGGGACACCATGGTGGTCACTGGGACACCATGGTGCCCACTAAAACACCCTGGTGGTCACTGGGACACTGTGGTGGCCACTAAAACACTGTGGTGGCCACTGGAACACCGTGGTGGCCACTGGGACACCGTGGTGGTCAGTGGGACACTGTGGCAGCCACTGGGACACTGTGGTGGTCAGTGGGACACTGTGGTGGCCACTAAAACACTGTGGTGGTCACTGGGACACTGTAGTGCTCACTGGGACACCGTGGTGGTCACTGGGACACCATGGTGCCCACTAAAACACCCTGGTGGTCACTGGGACACTGTGGTGGCCACTAAAACCCTGTGGTGGCCACTGGGACACCGTGGTGGCTACTAAAACACTGTAGTGGCCACTGGGACACTGTGGTGGCCACTGTGACACTGTGGTGGCTACTAAAACACCGTGGTAGTCACTGGGATACTGTAGTGCTCACTGGGACACCGTGGTGGTCACTGGGACACTGCGGTGGCCACTGGGATACCGTAGTGCTCACTGGGACACTGTGGCAGCCACTGGGACACTGTGGTGGTCAGTGGGACACTGTGGTGGCCACTAAAACACTGTGGTGGTCACTGGGGCACCGTAGTGCTCACTGGGACACCGTGGTGGTCACTGGGACACTGTGGTGGTCACTGGGACACCATGGTGGCCACTAAAACACCCTGGTGGTCACTGGGACACCATGGTGGCCACTAAAATACTGTGGTGGTCAGCGGGACACTGTGGTGGCCACTAAAACACTGTGGTGGCCACTGGAACACTGTGGTGGTCACTAAAACACCGTGGTGGTCACTGGGACACCGTAGTGCTCACTTGGACACTGTGGTGGTCACTGGTACACTGTGGTGGTCACTGGGACACTGTAGTGGCCACTAAGATACCCTGGTGGTCACTGGGACACTGTGGTGGCCACCGGGACACTGTGGTGGTCAGTGGGACACTGTGGTGGCCTCTAAAGCACTGTGGTGGCCACTGGGACACTGTGGTGGCCACTAAAACACTGTGGTGGTCACTGGGATACTGTGGTGGTCACTAAAACACCCTGGTGGCCACTGGGACACCATGGTGGCTACTAAAACACTGTGGTGGTCAGTGGGACACCATCATGGTCAGTGGGACACTGTGGTAGCCACTAAAACACCATGGTGGTCAGTGGGACACTGTGGTGGCTAATAAAACACTGATAGTCACTGGGACTCCATGGTGGTCAATGGGACACCATGGTGGTCCCTGGGACACCATGGTGGCCGCTGGGACAGTGGCTCCTTTGCTGGTGTCTCTGTCTCGTGGAGAGACTCGAGGGTCAGGCCTTGGCTCACTAGTCCAATCTTAACCTCACTCCTCCTGTGACCTCCTCCAGCCATGCTCAAGGCTGCAAGATGCCGTCCACCTGCTGTTGACCCCAACATTTGTACCTACAGCCCCAGGGCCCCTGGAATCCTGACTCGAGCATCCGCTCCAATGGCCAGTGGACCACACGGCTCCAGCTTGTCCTGAACAGAACTCCTTGCTCCTGCCCCCGAAGCCCACTCCTTCTGGGGCCTTTGGGTGACATTAGGAGAAATTTGATCTTTCAGTTCAAAACTGGGGGACAGAATTTTTATATTCTATATAATTCTTCTGATTACAGAGTAAAAACGTTATTAATAGAAAAATTGGAAACTACAGAAGAGTATGAAAAACAAAAATTACAACCTTAGCATGCAAACATAATCACTGTTAACGTTTACTACATTTCAATGTTTATTCTAACGGCATCTTTTTTTCCAAATTGGGATTGTATTCTTAATGTTTTTGTTTTTTTTACTTAGGACGACTATTTTTTTGCTCTTTTTAGGTGTTTCTTTATGTTATTCTTTAGCCACTCCCCCATTAGAACCATAGATTACTGTTGATTTTGAGTATTATCGTGTTGCAATAAACATCCTCAGACACAGGTGTTTGCAGCCCTCCGATTCTACCTTAACAAATAAATTAAGACACATAGGAATTCGTACCCACAGGAAATACATTTTTGGAGGCTCTTTCAGCTTAGGGCTGGGTTATTTTCCAGAAGGACGGTGCCGATTGACCCTCAACTGGTTTTAAGAGACTCCAATCATCACATTCTCACCAACCCTGGGTGTTAAATACACACACACACACACACACACACACACAACCCCTAACAACCAACCTACTTGGTAAGCAAAAACCAGAACCTAATTTTCAAATTTGCTTTCCCATGGTCATTGGTGACGCCAAGCATTTGTCCTGCACCACCTCCACCCTGTGCGTGTCCTGCTTTCTGAATTGTGTAGAGATGACTTGTCAACATTCGAAAAGACAAAGCATCACTTGGAGTCCGTCATCCTGACAATACCATGCGTGCTCCCGAGGACAGCTGGGTGCCGTCCATGGTAAGTGCCCTTTCAGGTCACAAGCTGCCCCCTGCCTTTACTGGGGCGCTGGTGGCGGCTGCTCTTCCTGGCGGCTTGTTGGCTGGGCCTCAGGAAGTGATGGCCACGAGCACGCTCGACACAGGGGATAGGTCCCTTTCCCCGTCACACACTTTGTGAGTATTTTCCCACTCTGTCTCCACCTGCCGTTTCGTGTCTTCGACACTTAGAAACAAAGTTAAAGGAGTCAAGTTTTCTGTTTTAACTCTTACGCTTAGAAAATATTTCCTCATTTAGAGAGATCAAATATGTATTCCCTGACATTTTCTCGGAGGGACTGTTTTCAAGGATGTTCTGAAAAGCATTCACAATAAAAAAATTCAGAAGCGTTTTAGGCAGCAGCTGGGTTGGCAGAATCACACCGATTGGTAAATGTGTGTGCACATGCGCACACACGGTGTGTGCAGGGGGAGGCGAGTGCAGCAAAACCGACACCATCTATGGAATTGCGGGGAAATGGAGGAAAAAGTGTGGATTTCCCCGAGGGGGCTGTGACTGCCCAGCGGGCCATGCCTTGTTTGTTTAACTTTGCTTATTTTCTTTTCCTGGGTAACTTTTTATTTTCCAGTCACAGGGGGCGTGCTGTTTCACCGCCAGGTCAGGGGGCAATGCCGTCACTCTTCCGTGGGCACCTTGCTGACTTTGAAATCTGTCCCTCCTACAGCTTGTACATTTAGTGTGCACCGCGGCCTTTGCAGACGTGAAAATCGACAAGGGCAGAGGCGAGTGTCGCCAAGGTTTTAAATGTGTATCTAACAGGAGGGAGACGGTGGCCTGTCTCCCATGTGATCAGGCCCCCTGCACACGTCATGGGTGCCTGTCTGGCTTGGGTGGTCCCAAAGCCCAGGGGCTGCCCTGCCTGGTTTGTGTCCTCCGCAGCTGGGCACACAGGGTCACAGGGACATGTGCTGGTGCCTGGGAACCCTTGGCTCTGGCCTGACCCACTTTCTGGCCTGACCCACTTCACCCCTTTGCCATTCAATCCCATAATGCTCTAGTGCTCAGGCCTGGGAGCAAGCCCATTGTTGAGACCTCAGGTCACACACACGTACACACACACACCTGCCTGAGACATCTATTCTGAGACCTTCCCTCGAAAAGCACGGGTCTCTAGTCACATCACTAGTGGGCCTCTGGACACGTCTATCCCCTGGAATGCCCAGCGCCCGGAGCCTCCATGCACAGCCTGTGGACACACGCACAGGCCTCCCTCCCTCTGCTCCCCGACTCCTGCCCTCTGTCGCCCCACTTCTGCCCGACAGCAGCTCCACCTGGACCTTGTTTTGGAAGCAAGTGTGGCTGCTTCTTGCTCAGCGATTGCCGTGCTCCAGGACCACAGAAGAGGTGACAGGGACGTGCAGTCACACTCCTACCCAGTGAGTCACAGGCTTCCAGCTCACCACAGGACAAGGCGGGCGGGCGTGACTCCTGTCCCCACTGTAAACAAGTGGAAAGGACCTGCCCAGACTGATTCTCCCAGGGTGTCAACCGGGAGCCCCTGGGTCTCCCTCCTCTGCTGCGGGAGGCCTGTGTCCCTCCATGAATGAGTGCCCAGCCATCACACCGGGACCCCTTAGCCCAGCATTCCTGACCGGGTCTCCCAGATGTTGTGGAACTCTCTCTGTGAGGCGGAACCCCTGCTTCCCATGGCAGCACCCCCGTGCATTGCTGGGCATCTCACTGGTCACCAGCCTCCTTGCTGGTGACACAGACCCGGGGGTCCAGCTCTGCCCTCGGATGTCAACCAACAGGCCCTGTCTTCTTCCCATCACTTTGCAAACCTGAGAACTATTCCGGGCCAGCACCCCTTTCATCTTCTGCACCCCCTTTTGTCTGTCTCACGCTGGTCTCTGGAGGGCTCTGCCCGCCCCATGCACCCCGCCCCACCCTGCCCTGGGCAGATCAGATAACTCGATGCAAACAGAGGCACCCCCTGCCCCCCCTCTTTGGTGCTTCTCTTGTGTTGTCTGCCACATAACCCTGCCCAAACGTAGACGGATGGACATACCCACCCTGTCACTGCCTCCCTTTCCTTCTCCCTGGTTCAGAGTCTGGGGCTGGCGGAGCTGGGCGGGGGGTGGGGGGGCAGCCTCCAGAGAGTGGCTGTGGGGCCTTTAAAGTCAGATTTTAATCTCCTTCCCCTCCACCCACCCACCAGCTCATCAACTGGCGGAGACACCTGCTCACCTGCTCCTCGGGAGGGTGAGCGGGGGGAGGAGGGGGGCTAGTTGGGTGCGGGGGGGCCCCGAGGCAGCCTTGGTGGGGGGAAGATGATTCTGCACCCACTGCAGCGTCTGGCTGGAGCCCCAGAGAGCTCCTTATGGCACGGCACGAGAGAGACCCCTTTAGCACCAGACAGCGGCCAGCCCTGCCCTGGAAGATGGCCGGGGTCTGGGTAGGAAATGCCCAACACAGAGGGCACTCTTGTCGCTGAGAGCGAGGACACTCCCACAGGCCACTGGGCTTCTCTCAGAAGAAGCTCAGGAGCCAACGTGGAGAGACGCCGGCTGGAAGGCTCGGCGCCCCAAGGTGCCGGCAGGAAAGTATCTGCAGTGGGTGAGAGCCCTGCCCAGGGCCAAGTCCACAGGCCCACGGCGCACAAAACTAGCCAGCACTCCCCACTGCCCTGTGGGAGGTGTCAGGGAACAAATCGTTACTTAATTTTTTACTGAAAAAACAAAAAATGCTTTCTGTTATAACACACGTCAGATGCGCAGAGAAGTGGGTGGACCTTCACGGCCCCATCGCTGGGCCTCTGCCGGGACCGGCTCACAGTTTTTCCACACGCCCACCCCCCACCCCCAGGATTTTTTGGAATCAAATCACAGGCATCGTTATATCTAAAAATCATAAGTCATTGTAAATAAGAGGACGGAATCAAGCATTGGGCCCAGGTATGTACTGGGGTCACCAATTCATTGATGAGGAGGTTTCTCTTTGTAGAAATACAAATCAATGGAAAGAAAGCTGACCCCTAGTTTAACCGTGTCTCCAGTCAGTGACCACTGTGGGCTCCCAACACCACCAGCCCCCTGGCCCGATACCCGCAGCCACCCTGGAGTATTCTCGCTGTGACATCCAGCTGAGCCCTGCAGGCCTCCAGCTCCAGCGGCCCCTTCATAAAAATACAGCCACACGACCACATGTCACACGACCCCACAGGGCTGCGACTGGCGAGGTCCAGACTGTGGGAACTTCTAGGGGACAGATAACCTGACTTCCTCAACAAACACCGTTCAAGGAAATACAGAGATGGCGGGGGCAGGGCGGGCGCAGGGCAGGTGGGGGTGCGGGGAAGGAAGCTACAGATGTGAGAGGCTCACAAGCATGTCAGCTCCTAATTCAAGCAAACCCACTGTAAAGTTTTAAGAAATGAGATGACTGGAGAAATCTAAACACTGCCTGGATATTTGATGATATTAAGGAATTATTATAAATTGTATAGGTAGGATAAGGGTATTGTGGTTATGTTAAAAAAAGAGTCCTTTTCTTTCAGAGATACATATTGAAAGATATATGGGCTTTTTGTCATACATTTCATTTTATAATAAATTTATAGTCATTATATTATACTCATCACATGATTGTTTTATCTTCTCTTCCATGTCTGGAACAGAAAGACCTCCCGAGGTTCCCCTCCGGAAGACAGAGAGTGGACAAGAAGCCAGGTCTCGCCATGGCAGCATTGCCATGGGCTGGGACAGCACGGGCTGAAGGCGGCCACGTTCCTGACTTAACTGGAAGAGCTTACGTGGCTGGGGGCACTCTGGGTTCCTATGGCGCCTGCACCGAGCAGGCCAGCTGTGTCCCGATCTCCCCCGCAGAGCTCTTTGGCACCCTCCTAGGGAAACCTCACAGAAGCCCGTGGGCCTGCCCTGTGCTCGGCTCCTCTCGCTGATGGGGCAGCAGAGGTGCAGCCGTGGGGGGGCCCACACCAAGTTCCCTGAGTTTATTCTTCCTGCTCACCCGGGAAGGGGCCCCTGGCCACCCCGCGGCCACCCGAGGGAAGCAGAGAGTTCTCCGTGCACTGAAGACACCTCGGACCACAGGCATGTCCGTCTCCAGGTGGCCTCGGTGATGCGGAGACTACCCAGAGAGGGAAATGCATCGAGCTTCTGCGTCCCGCTAAGGCCATGGCACAAAATCAGTTTTCAGAGGACTCTCCCTCCTCCTTGGGGACCCTGAGAGAGAGACAGCAGGATTGTTCAGGCCAGGAGACACCCAAAGGGAAAAAGTGGCTGACTTTGGCAGTTTTACCTGGAGCCTGCCTTGACCCCAAACTCAAGCGGTCCTTGCCTGAGACAGTCCAACAGAGCTGCCCCTTCTTGTGGTCTCTGGGAGGCAGGGAAGGGAGAGGTCCTCCTGGGGGTGCCCAGTGGCCCTTTCCTGGCCAACCCCTCCTGCCTGCTCCTTCCCTTGCAGCTGGCCTTTGTGGGCAGCCACCAGCCCTGCTGCCACATGGGGGTCTCCGCCCCTGCCCCACTGGCCCAGGCAGGCCAGATGCTGTCATCTGGGTCCCCACCAGGATGTCACAGAAGTTCTCAGCCCAGCTGCACAAAGGCCCTGGGAACCTGTGACTTCCCTTCTAGGACTGTGCTGGGCAAACCCAGGAGAAGACTCCAGGGCTGGACGAGCCAGGCTGCGGAGCTGGCAGGGGCTCTGAGGCTTACGAAGAGCACCCTGTTTGCTGCAGCCAAGGTGTCACACGTAGAAGCTGATGCATCTCCGATGATGTGGGTGGGGGTCTGCGGTCCGGGGCACACAGGGAGCCAGGCCAGTGAGTTTCCACATGCGCTCATTTCTAGCTGCTCAGTGAAAGAACCCGCACGGCCAATGGCCTCTGAGCTGTGGACAGTGACCAGGACGAGGCATTCGCCCCAGAAAAGGCAAGACTGGGGGACCTCAGTGAGGCCCTCAGGACGGGAAAGCCTGGCTCGTGGGAAGGAGCTGGGACATGTGTGCATGTGTGTGTCAGAGATCAGTAGAAGTGGCTCCCTGGGAGGTCCAGCTCCTAGGCCCACCTCCTGGGCCTCGGTTATCACGTCTGTGAAGCGGGACTAAAACATAGCTCCCCGTCCGAGGGCTTCTGTGGGAGAGCAAGGGCGCCAGTGTGCGCGAAATGCTTTGAGTGGCCTCAGTAAATGTGAAAATGCCGTCCACATCGCCTGAGAATAGAAACGCCTGTGCCAGGGAAACCCGAGGAGCAGGACCTACACCGTACCTGGCGGGACTGTGAGTTTGTGGTTAAAATGCACATTAGTTTGAAAGAATAGTAGAAGAAATGACAAAAAATACCAACTGTAGATTAGATGATTTCTGGACAGTAGGCTTTTGCATGTTTTTGATTTTTACATGAAAAAATATTGCATGTTTTCAAGGTGCATATTATTTCATAAATGGGAAAACTCTTTTTTTAAAAAAAATGCTATCTCTATTTTTAAAAAGCATCGTATGCTGGAAAAAATAGTGAGATCCTGGTCACGGCAAGGATTTAAGCCATTCTGTCACTAAAGATATTCAACCCGTGTGGCTAACAGACCCAGACTATGGAACGGAGCAAGCACGTGAAAAGACAAGCTGAAAGGTAGCCGAGGACCTCGGCCACAGGGACCACTCTGAAGAGCTGGGCGGAGAAGGGGGCTGGCCACTGTCTTCAGTCTTCCCTGCACTTGTTAAATTTTCTAAGTGAAATGTGCTTTACTTTGACAGTGGGGGGTGGGGGGATACAGAATTCACTGGAATACAAACTAGAAAAAAAAACAAGAGAAAAGGAGGTCAGCCTAGGTGAGCCCGAAGGCCCGTGGACCTGCCGGTCTAGCTTCCACGACCTTGATTCTGTGCCCACAAGATGGTGGCAGCTACTCGGTGACCACACATCCGCCTCGAGGCTCCGCACGGCAGCCTGCCGTGGTCAGGCCGCCCTCCCTCCCCCACCTTCCCAGGCAGCCCGCCTGCTCCTACACCTTTTGCATCACATTGCGAACCTGTCCCCGCCACCCCGCCGTGTGGCTTCAGTGTCTCATATTCTGGTCACCCACTTTTCCACCCAGGCCCCTGTCCATGGCTCTCCCAGCCCGCCAGGCGCGCCTCTGTGCAGCCTCACTGACACCGCCCCCTCCACCTGCCTGGACGGCCACCGATCACTCCTCTGTCACCCCCTCCCTGCTGTCAACCACATTCTACTAGGGGCCAGGGCTGCCTTTCCCACTTCAAGTGTACTGAGTGCCCCCTGCAGACGCCGTTTTCCCTGCGCAGCGGTGCATCACGGTGCTCTCTCCATGGTTTCTGGACCCTGAGTCTTGCCTCTCTCACTGGGAGGGGGGGTGAGCTTGAGCATGGAGCCTCTTTCACTGCCCCTGTTTTGTCTCTGGTGCCCCAAACCGCAGCATCTAGCTCTGTGCACAGTGGGTCCTCAGCCAGCAAAGCACCACAGCTGGACCGTGTCACTTGATGGCCACTGCCCGTGGTCGGACACACCCAGGCCCAGCCATGGCCCAGGCCCAGCTAGGCAGACAGTCAGGGTCTGAAAAGACCTGCGGTAGACCTGCAGGCTGAAGGCACCTTGTCAGGGCGTGCCTGCCGGGAAGACACAGTTCTGCCCCAGAGTGAGGGACGCACAGTTCTCTCTCTCTCTCTCTCTGAACATGTGTGTTTGATTTAGCATGCTCAGCCCGTGCCAACGGCGGATGATCAGGCAGGCCTCAGTAGGGTCACGAAGAGAAGCAACAGCTTAGAAAGTGGGAGGAAAAGTGAAGGGAAAAGAGTCTCCAGGAGCCCACAGTCGTCTTTTATCACAAATAAAGACCATGGTGGCCATGTCCCCTTTCAGAGCCCACCGCTGTCCCCAGTCCTGTCCCCAACACCCCACTCAGCCAGCCCTCGCGTTGACGTGAGGTGCCTCCTGACTCCAGAAGTTCAGCTCTGAACCTGGGAAGCCGGGGGATGCGGACCGGCCTTCTCGGGGGATTCGAACAAATCAGACAAAAACTTCAGAAGACAATCAGCAGAGCCCCTGGACCCCTCTAACTCTTCGGCCCGCCCCTCTTTGAATCAAGCTCGGAGATGCACGCACATCCACATGATGTGGTTAAAATAACAATAAGCATACTGTTATTTTGCTGTAAAAGGTACAAACGTGTCTTTCTAATTTTGCTTCTGAGATTATTCAGTTATGAAAACCAGTTTAATTTGAGATTGGCAATACTTTCTCGTCTTTTATCAGACAACATCGGGTATTTTTGCGATGGGGCACACTCCTGCAGCTTGTTGTCACCTGTAAAACGTATGTGACTATTTAGAACACGGTAGGGTTGGCCCAGAACGCAGCTGCAGTGTTGGCGGAGGTTCTCGGGCCTCCTCTGGTGGGAGGCGTCCCAAGAAAAGTGTGACTTTGTAAGAGTTAGGCCTCAGGAACTGGGGAACAACTTCTCTAAATGATTTAAAGCTCTGCCTCTGTTAAAGCCATTTTCCCTCATTTGCTCTCCCGGAGCTTCCTGGGCTCGGGGAGACAGCTGGGAGCGGCCACAGTTTGGGATTTTGCAGGCACAGGGAGATGGGCGCTGTGGTGCCGCCCCAGGTGTGGGTCGAGGTTGAAGGGGAAAGTTCGAATCCCTGCCCTGGCCATTGTGTGTGAAACATCCTGTCCCTTTCTGAAACCCCACCTTTCTCGAGGACATGGACACACAAGAAGTGTGTGGTACAACCCAGGACGGAGCCCCAGGGCCTTAAGGGATAGCTGTGTTGCTGCTAATACTTCAGAGGGAGCCATGTGGCACATGACACCATTGTCCCAGCTTCCTCCAGCAAGGGCAGGGGTGGCAGTCAGGAGTTCCCATTTGCCCAGTTCCCAGGGGACACACTGAGGCTCAGGGCAGGGCAGGGATGACAAAGCCCAGAGCAGATGTGGGAGGGACCCCCGACCTCTGTTGAAGGTGGTTCAGGTCTTGTGTAATATGCTGCCTGTCCCTTTCATCAGGGGTGATCTCCACCTAAGCTATCTGTCCCCTCCCTTCCCTTCCTGGGGACCCGCTATAGTCACCCTCTGGACCACTCTGCAGAGGAGGCTCCTCAGGGAAAGCCTCTGACCCGAGGAAGGTCGTGAACGCCTCTTCCTGCCCCACTCGGACAGCTGGTCCCCCACCACCCTGGAACGAAGGGGTCAAGCTCTCTCTCGTGACCTCCCAGAGCCCAGGGCCCACAGAATGCTGAGCTCCAGCAGGTGCTGATTACAGAGAGAGGCAGGAAGTTCCTCCCGTCCAGCCCCGACTTTCAGCTCATACCTGGGGTTTGTCTCAAGCTTCTCCCAAAAGCCCTCTACACCCAAGGTCGGCACCCCTTCCCCTCTGCTGTCCACATCCCTCCCCACCTCTTGTCCCCACCAGAAGCAAAGCCCCACAGACCAGGCCAAGTGTGACCTTCAAGGGCTAGGAGCTGTGACCAGACGCAGAAGAACCCGGCTGCTACAGACCAGCAGCCTGGGGAGACTCAGGCCTTGTCCCCTAGTGCCACGGACCCTGGAGTGACTCTAAGGGATCTCTGGGACTCTTGCCCTGGGAGAGAGCCTTGCACTGCCCCTCACCTGGAAAGGGGGCTAGAAGGGGCAGTGTATCTGGCTCACACTCCTCAGCCCCCCAGGACAGAGCCCAAGGGGGCTGAGGAGCTAAACCAGGGGGGCAGACAGTCCTCGGGTGAGCCCTGTTCCACTCCTGGTTTCAGCCTGCTCTGAGCTACCTGACCTGGTGTAGTGACCCCAATGATCTAATACCATTAGCTCACAGATGACAGGCCGAGGGGAGAAAACCAAGACCCTCTCCCAGGGATCTGGTGCCCAGGCCCTAAAACGAGCCCCCTCCCCTCCTGTTGAGCTTTGTCACAAGGCGTGGGGACCCCTTGAAGCCTTCATGCTGGGCTCTTCCCACCAGGGAGCTGGGATATACCAGCCTGTACCACTGCCCGCTGCGCGCCCCCAGCTGTCAGAGAAGTTTCTCTCACTCAGGCCTCCGAGCCTGCTCGGGGAGATGGGCCGAGTGCTCCCATCCGACAGACAGGAGGCAGGGGCTCAGAGAGGGTGAGTTACTTGCCTAAGGTCACCCAGCTAGTAGGTAGGAGAACTGCTCTGTGAGGTGGTGAGGCCCACGTCACCACCGTAGAACCCCTGGTCCGGGAACCAGCGTGGGGACACAACGTGCCCAGCCGTGAGCAGGAAAGTGCTTCACATTTGCACAGCGCTTGGCAGCCTGGTTCCTGGGCTCTGCATTTGGGGTGCAAACTGAGTCAAGGAGAGGGGTCTTGGGGTGCTGTTGCTGGCCCTGCCCCTTCCCGCCTGCCTTCCCTCACCTCCCAGCTCAGCAGTGGCAGGAATTCAGCCCAGGGCAAGGAGTGTTGGGGGGCCCAGGGACGTGACCCATTAAATAACCTGCCTCCTTCCCCAAGTCCCTGTGTGTTCCCTGCGGTCAGGGCCAGGGTCACTCTGGCAGAGCCGGCCAGGCTCCCAGCTCCAGTGGGGAGGACCCCATGGCAGGGCCCGGGGAGCCCTCCGCTCAGTCCTGTCTCCGGTCCCCAGTCCCCACAGATCCCCCTGGGTGGCCGTGACTCCTCTTAATCATTTTACACCAAGAGCAATAGGAGCTTTGCAGTTGCTTCCCTGAGCTGAGCTCCAGAGGGGACCAGGGTGACCGGGGGTGGACGGTGGAGGGGGGGCCGGGCCCCGACCAGAAGGCTGAGCAAGTCGGTTACTGACAGAAAATAAGCTGATGGAAGGACTGGGGTGGGGCAGGTCGAGAGCTGTCCTTGGCCACCTCCCTGAGCTGCCGGCCCGTGCCGTCCACACTGCCCAAGGGACCCCTGCCAGGGCACCCCCGTACTACTGGGCTCTAAGACTAGCAAGAGAAGGGGCACATATCTTAGCTGGAGATAGGTGCACTGTGCAAAGTCAGCAGAGAGAAAACGGGTTTTCATCCAGCAAGACCGAGAGATAGGTTCGGTCCTTGCACCAGCCCCCTCACCTGAGAAAGCAGACTCAGAAGGGACACCTGCCCTGGTCCCCGCAGCTCCGAAGAGGTAACTCCGGGGGACAGAAGAGCTGGGCACCCCAGCAGGGCACCAAAACGGGCCAGGCCGATGCCAGAGGGTCGTGCTGGGGACCCAGAGGGACAGCTTACGTGAAATTACATGTCGACTGAAAACAGACATGGAGAGAAAGGGGTTGGTGGCAGAGTGGAGACCAGGCCCAGACCGCCCTGGGCCCAGGCTGTCCGCGCCCACTCGGGCTGGGAGCAGAGCTTCTGAGGCGGCAAGCCCACGGCACGAGCTGCTTCCCACGTGGCCAGGCCGAGCTCGGGCGGCCACTTCCTCTCTGGTTTGTGGGGCCAGAGTAACACCTCTCCCAGCCTATGAAGAGCTCTGACCAGCACCAGGCACTGAGAGCCGTCCGATGTCCCCATGGGCGTTAGAGAAAGTCCCTCTCCCAGGGGGCGTCCCCACCCAGCAGTCAGCCTGGTCACCACCCCTGGCGGTGCTGACCCCCCGGGGCCACCGTGCCTTTTCGTGACAGGCAGTGTGCAAACAGAGGGAGCGCTGGCCCGGATGTTAGAAGATGTGGCTCAGGACCCACAATATCCCTCCCTAGCTGAGGTCCCTTGGGGAACTCACCCAGCCTCCCAGGATCTCAGAGTCCCCACCTGCCAAAGGGGGGACGACAGTCACTTTCAGAGGGCTCGGGACAAGGCCAAATGCAGGAACACTCTGAGAGCACTCTGAGAAAAGCCCATTGGGACCCGGCTATGAGGCCTCATTCTCCGCTGTTCTCAGAGAATCCGAACGTGAGCTTCTCGCTAACCCAACATCATGGCAGTGTGGACACTTTAGGGAAATAGAAAAGAGACCCTCTCTGATGCACGAAACAAACCCTTCCTTTCTGCATGGCCACACAGGGAAGCTCTGAATAAAAACCTGGGGAAGGGATCGTGTGGGCAGTCCCAGAAGGATGCCTTCCGGGGTCCCCAGAGGATTGGCTGTTCCCCCCACCCCACTCCACAGAGGCAGAGGCCAGCAGCCCCTCCCCCCACCAGTCCACACCATTCAGGCAAGTTCAAAGGCACCGGCTGAGAAGCCAAGAGTGTATTTGTGAGGTTTTAATGCCAGACGGCCCACAAAGCCTGGTAAAAATACAGGACAGGGTTTTCCCAGGAGGAACGTGTACCTGCAGAATAAAAACCAAGAGATAAAGGGAAGTTTCTGGAAGGACCTGCCCCTCCAAACTCTGTGTGTGTAGGGACAAGCTTCGCACTCCTGTGAGACATTTCACAACCACTGGGTGTTAGGTTGACAGGCGGTCCTCATCGCCTGCTTTGAAGATGTGAATTCAAATGGGGTGGAAGGTTCTCTGGGCTGTTTGGTCTGGAAGCAAGGTTAATTAAAGGTTTCCTGCCTGCTTTGTGAAGAGGCGACATTCCCACTGAGATGTTGGCAGTGCCTTGTCTGCTTGGTGGCTGTGTTAGTATTGATCGTGGGTCAGAGGGGCACCCCCCACCCCAGGTGAACCCTGGGAGTCTCACCCCATTCAGGGACCAGAGGAGCGGAATGCCGCCGTGCTGTTCCTTTCCAGGCCGTGTTTGCCCAGCAAACGGGTGTGCGGGAGACACGGAGACCTGGGGCTGTAGACCCAGAGGGTGGCCCTCTCGAGATCCGAGATCCGTAAAATGGGATGTGAGTGGCAGGGGAAAGGGAGCTGAGGGCTTCTGGGGGCCGTAGGTTTTGCAGCTGCAGAGGAGCGGGGCTTTGCAGGCCCAGGGCCCAGGCTCCCCCCACCCCCGTGCCCCAGGCTGGTTCACCAAAAAGAAAGACCTGGGATGCAGTTGCTCCCTCAAAGTGGCCTTTAAAATGCACGGGACAATATTGGATACTTCCTAGCCCTGCCTGGGACCTGCCAGGCCCAGGGAGAAGGGGGCTTCCCTGCCTGGTTTAGCTGCCAAATGCCCCTGTCTCCACCCCTTTTTCTGACCTTATGGACCAAGTAAGGAACAGTGGCTTTTGCATCTTTGTGTCCCCATGTCCCCTCCTCAACCCCAGCACAGTGGGAGGGCGGGGCTTCAGGAGGCCAACCAGCCCCCTGAATTCCAAACACTGATTCCCAGCCCTCGAAGCTGTTACGCTTTTTCCCTCATCTTGCCCCATTTCACTTAATTTTTCTTCTTCCACTCTTTCCATTCCCACCCCCTCCCTCTCGCTTCCTGCTGATGTCTCAGAAGGCACTTAGAGAAGCAGCTGTATTTTTATGTGTGCGTGTGAACATCCTGAATTTGTTGAATTAATTTCTCACATGAAAAATGGTGTGTTTGATCCTGCATGTATACATTCTGAAGTCCTGGTTTTGTCATTTCTTCGTCTTAAAAACCTTACATGACAGCATTGAAACGGCTGTTATCAAAAAAGAGAAAATGGGTGTTGGTGAGGACTCGGAAGAGTCTCAGCGCTGTGCGCTGCGGGGTGGGGGGGAGGGGAGTGGGGGGTAAAATGAGCGGATGGGCAGCCGCTGTGGAACACAGCTTGGCAGTTCCTGAAAGAAGTATAGAGTCACCACGTGACCCAGCAATGCCACTTTCTCTAGCTGTGACCCCAGAGAACAGAAAGCAGGAACTAGGACAGATGTCTGTCCACCGCCATTCACAGTGGCATTATTAATAGCCACAAGGTGGAAGCGACCCAAGTGTCCACCAGAGATGAATGGATAAACAAAATGTGACAATACATACCGCAGAATATTCTTCAGCCTGAAAAAGGACATTCTGACACCTGCCACAGCCCAGACAAACCCTGAGGGCATCGTGCTCAGGGAAATAAGCAGGCACAAAAAGATAATATGTATGATTCCACTGCTCTGAGGTCCCCAGGGGAGTCGAATTCATGGAAACAGAAACCAGAGTTGTGGGTGCCAGGCACTGGGTGGGGGTGGGGGCGTTAGTGTGCAAGGGAAGGTCTCGGTTTTGCAAGATGAAAGGGTCCTGGAGCCTGAGAGAGGTGTTGGCGACGGTAACAGGACCAAGAGAATGTACTTATGCAACTCACGTAAAAATGGCTAAGACGGTGCCTTTTGTGTGTATTTTACCACAATAAAAATTGGGGGGGAATTTAGAAGCACGTACTATTCAAATTGCCTTAGACAGTGAGACTGTCTCATCCACAGGCTCACCCAGCGCATCTGTGCAGGGAGGAGCGGGAGCCGAGGAGGAGCTGGGAGAGGCTTAACCTTTGAGCACGGGCTAGGGAAGCAGACCTGGCCTCCATCTGTTTTTCTGCTCGCCTTCGGCTGGCCTTGACTTATTCTTGTGAGTCCAGCATTTTCCCACCGGTTTCAGCGGTGAAGGCAGGCCGCAGCCTGTGCGGTTCAGAAGCTGATGTGTGCAAAGGAAAAACATGAGGACTCAACAGGCCCGTGAGCGGCTGCAAAGCCTCCAACCAAACAGGGAGGGGAGCCTTCTCCTGGGTGTGGGCTGTTGGCTTCAGCTTCAAATCATAAACAACCTCCTGGGCCAGGGTGAGCCCTGGGTGGGGGGATCCTCTGCTCCCCAAAACCTCCTTCCTGAACTGACAGCTCATCTCTGGTGGGAGGTGGGAACCACTCAGCTCTGTCCCAGAGGGAACCCCCTGGGGGGTTGGGTGTGTGGGCCGGTGGCCTGGCCTAGGTGTCAGCCAGGAGGAGCCCACCCTGCCATTCTGGAAGGCTTCTTTATGGGCTGCCGGGTCTGCGGGAAGAGAGGGAGGCGGCAGGGAGGGGCAGGTGTTTTCTGGACAATGTACATGTCATTCTGCTTCTAGGCTGGTGACCAGGATCCCAGTGCCTTCCCCCTATACCCCATCTTTATCATTCGTCTCCTCTTTTCTTTCCCCTCCCCCCTCCCTCCCCCTCCCCCTCCCCTCTCTCTCTTCCCCTCCCTGCCTCACAGAGGAAGCAGCACACTAGAAACCTTGGCTCGGTGCTGCTTTTACAGATGGAGATGCTGAGGCTGAGAGAGGTTAAGTCCCTTGTCCAAGGTCACACGGCCAGGCAACGGCAGAACAGGGATTTGAACCTTGACTGTCAGCCTTCAGAGCTCAGCCCCTTGACCACGTTGCTGTATTTTCTGGAGTTCTCTCCCCCCTCCCCCTCCCATTCCTTGTCACGCTTCCCTTTCCCCTTCCTCTCCCTATGGCAGGGGGCCCAGCGATCACGTGCCACCAGGGAACAGGGAAGAAGCCCAGCTGAGTGCCGAGGACCAAGCTCTGCCCCCAGCTTGCACGCAGGTGTCGTTCCAGAAGGGCTGAGCGCTGGGCGGGAAGGAAACTTGCTGATGGCTTCTGTGCGAACCTCTCCACGTAGCGTGGAGAGGAGACCAGGATCAGAGGCCTCAGGTGCTGGGCTTGATCAGGTCAGTTTCATTTCCGAAAGGCTCAGTTGTTCTCTTGCTACCTGGCAAATGGCAGTTGTTTGGAATATCCTAGAGACTGCACTGGGTTGGCTTGAGGATTTGGAGTTCAATAAATACAATGGCTGCTCCGCACGGTGTGATCAGGACCGTGGGAGAAACCGCACCGCTCACCGGGCTGCACGTGGCCCACCTAGGACACAGGAGCCATCTCTTCACCCTGCCACCCCTCCTCGGGTCTGTGTGGGGTGGTGGTGGCCAGCGGAGGGTGCTGTCCCCAGGCATGGCGTTGTCCCAGTTTTGTTCCTCACTCTGCTTCACCCCGCCTGTGCCCCTGGATGGCTGGAGGCTCAGGAATGAACCATGTTTCTCGGAAGGCAGGAGCGCTGCCTTGCAGAGAAACGGCGATGGAGGCAACCAGTGTCCGGTGTGAAGGTCTCGTCCAAAACACATGTGAGGGGTGAGGCCATGACCAGGTCAGATCCTGTGCTCACTGGCTTGTGGCGCTGAAGGTAAGGGTGTTAGAGATCCAGTCCCAGGCCTGGCTCCATGGCAAAGACGTCGGAGTCCAGCAGGGTCCAGAGAGTTCAGTGGCTTGCCCCAGTGGGGCTGGAGTTCAGTTCTTCCCTGCTGGGTTCTCGAGTCCTCAGAGTAGTATGGGGACCTGCCACTCGGGACAGACCCTGAGGAGAGAGGACTGGGCCTGGGGCCACCTGAGAGACCTCTCACGCTGTCTCACAGCAGCTGTCCAAGTCCAGGGTCCGAAAAATTTTCTGGCAACATGGTGGAGAGGAGGGCGGGCTTCGGAGAGGGACAGGCCTGGTCTGAACCCAGGCTGGCTGCTTACGAGCTGTGTGGCCTCTCTGAGCCCACGTTTCCTCATCTGAGAAGCGGGGACATGGCGGGGTTGTCACCTGACGGGGTTCTGCGAGGAGTGAGTGCCACAGTGGATGGGGCGGGCTCAGCCTGGGTGGAGTGGGGGGCGTTGTCTCACCGACCCCAGAACTGTTCCTGGAGACCCTCAGCGAATATTTGTTGAATAAATAAATTAATAAGTAGCACCGGTGGTGGGTTTGGCTTGGTTTGGTTGTTTTGCGTGTGGCAAGAATGGAGAGATAAAGCAGAAAGGGTTCAGGTAATGAGCTGCTCATCACAGAAGTGTCCCCGGTGGTCTGGGTGCCCCCCCACCCCCTGAAGGCTGAGTGAGAGATGCCCGGACAACCTTGAAGTGACCTCCAGCTCTGACCGCCGCTCTTAGGCTGGGCATGCGTGGGCGGTGGTGGGGTCTCAGGAGCCCTGTGTGCCCCCCAAGTCACCCCCGTCTATCCGTCCTCCTAGGTCAGAACTTGGGCCTCTCTGGCTACAGTTCTCCTCAAACAGTTCACCACCGAATCCTCAGGGATGAGGTTTCACCCCACTCTGACCTGAAGCTCCGTCCTGCAGAGCCGCCGGGCAGGGAGAGGGAAGCAGCTGGGCGTTACCAGGGCAGCTGACGAGCGGGGTGTCCTGGTGGGGCCGCGAGGTGGACCAGGGGTGCTAGGAGGAGGAAGAAGGACAAGCAGGGACACCTCGAGGCAGGACTAGAGCCTGAACAGGGACTGAGCTGCTGAGGCTGAGAAGGTTGATGTTTGGGGATGGTTCCTACAGGACTCCCTGCATTTCCTGATAGGAGAGCCCTGCCCACTTCGGTCCTCTGTCCCCGCCGTGAATGCCTGGGGGAAATGACATGAGAAACTGTGCTTGGTCTTTGCCACCATGGCCACCCAGTGTGGTTGGCTCTGTCCCTTGGAGAGCAGGCCAGAAGATCTTGTCACATGGAGCTGGATCTGGAGTTTAGGAAGCTCCTTGAGGAAGGGGGTGGGGGAAGCTTGGTCCCTGAAGGCACCGGAGGGCAGATCTAGGGAGCATGGCCTGGGGCGGGTGGCGGGGCACCTGGCAATTCTCCTGGCAGGAACGTCTTCCAAGGAAATAACCTCAGTGTGGACACAGATACATGCACAGGGATGTCCGCAGCAGCCCTGTCCATAATGGGTCCATGTGCGAAGCCACCCGCGTGTCCGACAGCAGGCAGGGCTGGGAGGCGACCTGGCACTCTGTAGCACGAGAATTGTAGGCGCAGAGAAGCACCCAGCACAGGGAGATCGGCCAGGACGAATCAGGAAGTGGGACACCCAGTTCCAGACCCCAACGCGTGCGGTCAAACCCAGGAGTCGTCAACGTCCCGATGAGTCTGGGCAGCAAGGTTTTTAAAATTATTTTTTTCCTTTGTTCTTTTTACATATTCCAAGTTTTCCACAAGAAGCATGCTTTGAATTGTAATCATTAAAACATGAAAAATAGGATCTTCTTAAGTGTGTGTGCTTTTGGCTGGAAAAGCAGGAAGGGCAGCCCGCCCAGTTTGGAACAGGAGGCAGCAAAATTGCTGACGTCATCCTGTGCGTATTTCTCACGTTCTTCAGTATCCGCGGCGGGGGAGCTGTTCTCGGTGGTAAATCACCACGTTTAGGAGCAGCACCGGATAAATACGGGCTCACGGGTGGTAGAGGTGGCTGGCATTCGGTTGGGAAACAGCAGTGACCTCTGAAGACTTGTTTTCCTAGAACTTTGAGCTCAAATGAGAGGCAGTGACAGTGGTGGCCTGGCCCAGCAGAAGGAGCCGGGGGGCTGGGACCCAGTCCGGGGGTGCTGGCTGGAATTACCCGCCCTCCACCGCTGCCAGCTGAGAGGGCCCTAACGAAGGGGGACTCATCTTGAATGCCGCTGACAGTATCTTCCAGCTCAGCCTGGGTAGCCTTGTGCTTCTGCCACTGCCTTTCTCAGAGTCGGTGCAGTAAAGAAATTGGGACAAAAGGGACCTCCTGGGTCCTTTACCCAGCACAGACCGGCGCTGCTGAAAACACCCCCTTCACCATTTTGCCCAGGGCCATCCTGGCCCAGTATTCTCCTGAGGGCCTGGCCCTTTCTTTTTGGTGCTTGGTATGGACTGTGCTGCCGACGGGCCATGGGAGCCAGCACAGATGGCCAGTGGGTGCCCGGGACTCAGCGGTGGTTGTCCTGGCCATGGCAGCTCTCTATCACCCTTCCCAACCTTCGGCCTCACCTCTGAGTGGCTTCTGTGCCACTCAGGTCAAGAGTGGCCTTCCTATCCTCCCGTTGGTCCCTAGCCCTCTGTGGCTAGGGGACTTTGGTTGCTTTTCCCACCCAGGTCAGATCAGCTGCTAAAACAGTGCGCTGGTGTCTTCCCACACGAACCCACGTCTTTCCTTCCAACTTCTGTTCCCTCGAGCATCAGAGGAGTGGGGCCATTGGAAGGAGTTCAGGTGCCCAGGGCCACCAAGGAGCCCCACCAAGGAGGGAGAGGAGCACGTGTTTCTGGGATCGTCAGAAGTCTCTTGAGACCGTGCAGAGGGGCATGGCTGCTGGATCACTCCCAGAGAAGCCTCAGGCACAGCATCCCTCCTGTATCACTAGTAACGGAAAACGTCTCCTACGGGGCTGCTCTGCTCAGGCCTGTCCGGCTCTCACACGCCGTCCCCCACTCTCCCAGTGCTTTGAGGCAGGGAGTGTTCCCTTCACTTCACAAAGGAGATGGGAGTTTCGGGCATGTCTGTCCCCTGCCCAAGGTGACACAGCTAGGTCGTGATAATGCCAGAATGTCGCTTCAGGTCCAGTGGTCTCATAAATCTACGCTCTTTCCATTTCCTGCAGAAACTGACCCCCTCGGTGCTGCCATCTAGGCAGAAATGCAGACGGAGGACAGGAGGGGCGAGTGCCACCGGTGGGGACCCCTGTCAAGGGGCTGCTTCCCAGGGTTGAGGGCTGCTCCTCTTGGAAGGGCCATTCTGGAAGCCGTGCTCACAGGGCAGGCCCGGAGCCATCACCTCAAATAACGTTGGGGAGGCATAAACGGCCGTGGGTTCGCTGTGTGCTAGTCAACATGATGGCCGGAATGACCTCAGCCTGGGTAGTCCTTCAGGGCCTAGTTCATTTCTCAGAGAGGGACCAAAACACCGATCCCGACTTCAATCCCTGGCTCTCCCCTAGGGCTGCATTTGCCCCCTGGGATTCCTGCAGTGTCTAAAGGCATGTCAGGCAGTCAGAACATTGAGGGGCTGCAAGCTTCTAATGGGTAGAGGTCAAGGACACTGCTAAACTTCCCACAATGCACAGGACAGCCCCCCACAGCACAGAATCATCCAGCGCCCGGGGTCATCGTGCAGAGGGGGAAAATCCTGCCCCACGCACACAGCCGAAAGGGATTTGACGTGGCTAGAAGACCAGCCCATTGCCAGAAAGAGCAGCTACTATTCTAGGGAAATTCTTGCTAGGTTGGAACCATACGAGAGAGGTTGGCTGCAGCCAAAGGTGTCCACATCCTGTTGGGCTACTCTGTGGATGCCGTGTGTGTGTGTTTTTCCAGTTTGCCTTATTTGAGAATGGCCCCTGGAATTTACTTAGCCTTTCTTCGGGTTAAAATCAGGAATGGAAAATCTAACCTCTCAGTGGAAACCAAGCAGAAAATGAAAAAGTCTGTGTGTCATCCTGGAAGCCACGTGCAAATTTTTGTTGAATGTGTTCTTGCCTGTGAGGCTGCTCACCAACCCCCGGCTCCCCGCACGGCAGTCACCCACACGTTACAGGAGGGGGATCGCTCAGGTTGGGATCTGGAAGAATGGAATCAAAAATCCCAGCTCGACCAGCAACTAACCTTGAGGAACCGCTGACCTTCTGTAAGCTCGCCTGGTCCACCAGTCAGCAGGGTCTGCACCCACACACCCCCGAGGCCTCTGCATTTACAAGAAGTGATAGACTTACAAGCAAGACCACAAAGCATGGTGTTCCCCCCCCCCCCCCCGCCCTGTGATGGCAGCCACACACACAGGGCTGCTCCCTTGCAGGGCATGGGGTTCCCTGTCTTACACAATCCCACATTATTGCTGCCCCCCATGCACCCCTCCTGGGTGACACTGTGCTTCTCAGCTTGCACAGCAGAAATGCTCTGTCTCACAAGGTGGACACATTGGATCTGACTTCCTTTACCCTGACCCACGGGGCACGATCGCTTCTGGGAGGACAGCGCCTCCCGTCACCACAAGTATGCAGACAAGGTCCACGACACACCTTTCTGCCTTCTAACAGGTGACAAGATTATGACATCACCCAATGCTTTGTTGTCCTCCAACAACCTTGCCCCTTGGAGCCAGACTCACGGCTCTTCCGTGCTCAACGGGTTGTATCTTCCCTGAGCAATCAGGATGCTGGGTTTTCACTTTCAAAATCAGCACCATTTCAAGGGTGATTTACAAAGTTTAGAAAATGCTACTGTCTCTTCACCACCCAAGCTTCTGGGGGAAGTGGGAGAGGTGGCCCGTCCCGTGTCCATGTGTATCTGCTGATCTCAAGCACTGGCTGGCTTTCTGACATGCGGTTTCCCCTAACCGCCACCCCTGCCTGGAAAGGCTAGCTGTGCAGGCAGGTATTCTGAGGACGAACGTGCTGTGTTGTGATGGGCTGTGAGTTCCTGAGAACAGAAACTGCTGTGACTAAACCCCCTGAGAACGGAGCCAGGCAGAGAATAATAACAGATGCTTTCATGGTTCACCCCGGCCAGCTCACGACGGGTTTTCCACCTCCCTGCAGGGAGCAGGCTCCACCCCGAAGGAGCTCCCCCTGCAAACGTGTCATTTTCGTTTTCGACTCGGCACCTGTGCTCTCTGCTCATCAAAGCCAAGCCCTCGCTCCAGCCATGCGGTACCCTAAGGGGGACATGCCAGGTGTCCCCCGGGGGGCTGTGGGGTGGCAACAGGCGGAGGCCTCCCTTCAAATGCAGAGAGGGAAAACCAAGTCCAAGGGAAGTAGAGGTCGATCTGGACCCAAACATCTGACCTCTGACTGTGTTGCTATGAGCCGCAGGTTGGCCCAAAGCCCCCATCTGGGCAGCTGCCTGTTTTGTAAATAAAGTTTTATTGGCATGCCGCCATGCTCACGGGCTACATGTTACCCATAGCAGGTTTTGAGCTGCATCAGCACAGCTGGGTAGTTGCAAAAGAGGCTGCCTGGCCTGCAAAGACTGTTTACTATCTGGGCCTTGGGAGAAAAAGTTTGCTAACCTCTGCTTGCCCGCTGGGTTTCACCGGAGGGAGGCCAGGGGTGAATAATTTATTTTTTAATTTTTTATTTATTGATCTAGAGGGAGCAAAGAAGGGGGAGAGAGAGAATGGGGGTGGGGCAGAGAGAGAGAGATCAATTTGTTCTTCCACTTATTGACGCATTCATTGGTTGCTTCTTGTATGCACCCTGACTGGGGATCCAACTCACAACCTGAGTGTATCGGATGACGCTGTAACCCACTGACCTCCCCGGCCAGGGCCCCGGTGGTGAATACTTCAGGCACAGAGAGACCGCAAGAAACAGCCAGCAGGGGCCTTGCCACGAGAACCTTCCCAGAGAGGAGCAGAGTACAACTACATGGAGAGCCAGTTAACGGGACAAGAGCTGGCCATCTGTGGCAGCACACGCAGTGGCTCCCTGAGCCCGTGCTGGCCAGGCACTGCCATGCTGGGCACCCAGCCCACCCTCCTCATGCGTCTGAGGAGTGGGTGACCACCCACGTGACACAGGGGGCAGAGCCCAGCCCCACAGCACCTCTCTGTGCCCTGAGGCCTGAGGGTGGGACTGGAGCCCAGCAAGTGTGACGCCAGGACCCCTGTTCTCACCATCCACTGAGAGGGGCAGGTGGTGAATGGCTCCGTGGGGGGCATCGCTGGGGCTGGGGTGGGCCCTGCAGGTGGAGCAGAGGAAGCTGGGGCTGTACCACACAGGGCCAGTGGGGGAGGGGCGGAGAGACAAGCCTCCCACGTCAGCCATGGCCAGCCAGCCGGGGAAAGGACTGGCCCAAGGACAGGGCCTTCCTAGGACTAATCAGTCACTCTCTGGCCAGTTCAGAGTGTCCTGTGTTGGCAGGCAGCCTGCAGTCACCAGACATCAGTGGTGTTGGCTGCAGGGGGCTTGGTGGAGACCCCCATGTCCCTGGGCAAAGGCCTTAGATCTGCCCAAGAGCCCCATGGGGAGACGTGTGGTCAGGGGCACCCTGGTCACCCAGAGGAGAGACTCAGATCTGGTCCCCGCACCCAGCGCCAGGGCCCTGTTCTCTGTGGTCCCCCTTCCTGTAGCCATCGGAAAGGTGGGGCTCGGCACAGGCATCAGAGACTCCGGGTCCAGACTCAGGCACACCCCTTCCCGATGACGACTCCCGAAGGGACACTCTCAGCTGCTCAGAGCTTCGGCTTTTCCACCCAAAACTTGGAGCCTTGATGCCGACCTGCCTGGGGTGTCGTAAGATCGAAAGAGTTCTGAGATGTGACCATATGTGGAAATACCGGGTGGCCTTCTCCCCAAAAGAATGGGGCCATTTTCTAGTGGCAGGACAAACACAGTGTCCCTCCTGGTCAATACCACCTTCCTCACCCATGGGCAGAGCTCCCCTGAGTGAGCAAAGGAGTCACAGAAATGATATCCTTCCCCGGGAACATCCTCTTAGTACACCTTCCTGTCCCACCCCTGCCTCCCTTCCTCTCTCTCTCTCTCTCTCTCTCACACACACACACACACACACACACACACCCCTCCCTTGCAACGGCAAAGAAAATCAAGGTCATCCCTAGACCCAGCTATGCACCTGATTACAAACAAGCAGGCACCACTGGAATTAAATTGTACTCTCTACGCGGACGTGCCCACTCAGGCTTTCTCTGCAAGCCCCGACTGGACCCTCGTCCAGTCTCCTGAAGGCTCACTGACCCCAGAAAGCTCCCGAGGGCTGCAGCCCCTTCCTTGTGGCTCTTCCCAAGGGGAACCCATGTGAAACTTTCAACCTGGAGCTGGGACCACCCCTCCTCCCAGCTGGGGCCCCAGGCAGCTGTGACCTGGAAACCGACTTTTTCCTCTTCACCAGCCTAGAGGACCTGCCGGAGGGAGGAGGGGCCAGCAGCTGCCACTCGGCTTCCCCCACCCCCTGCAGGGTCCCTCCACCAGGGCAGACCTGCCAGGCCAGCTGGAGCAGGGGAGGGGGCTCTGAGCAGGCAGGGGAACCATCTAGAATCCAGAAGCAGCCCTGCCGCTCACATCACTGTTCAGACTCATTTCAAGATCACAGTATGTGCTGGCGATGTTTTTGTGAAGGGGAACCCTGGTGTTCCCGAGCTGAGTGGCCCCTCCCTTGTGACATACTTATTCCACCCTGTGCAGGCAGGGAGGGGACAGGGCTGGCTCAGCGAGCCCACAGCCCATGCCCAGGCCTGGAGTCGTGGCAGGGCCTCGGTCGTCTCCCGGGCTCTGGGTGATGGCGTCTCTGTCTCAGCTGAAAGTGTCCTTCCCCCGCCCCAGTGACGCTGCGCAGCAAAGCCCCCTGTGTGTTTACATATGTGAACACATCTCTCCCCTTTTGTCACTGAACCACATCATGGGGACTGGCGATGAGCAAAACAAGCCACCGGAGCCACCGGAGAAGCAACTTTGCCAGATGGTGTGAGGAAACGTGGAGAAGTGTGCCCTTAGATAAAAGATGAACGTGTTGACTCAAGTCACAGTCTCTGCAGGAAACTGGTCCCCGGAGCCAGGACACTTGCCCAGTCTCTCTGTGCCTCTGGGGGACCATCTCTGAGAGGGTGTCTCAGTTTCAATTCTGCCTGAAGTGGACCCTGAGACAAGGGGACGTTTATTTGGTAGATGACCCCCGGATACACTGGTGGGGGGCATGGGCCGAATGGTGGGCCGTAGGCAGAGGCTGAAGTCCCCCACACCTGGGCAGGTGGCCTCTGGACATGGGGTGTTAAGATGAGGTCATGAGGGAGGGTCCTGCTCCAACATGACTGTGTCCTGCAGAAAGGGGGAGTTTGCACCCCGAGACAGGTACACACACTGGGAAAGACCACATGAGGATGGCAGCAGAGATTGGGGTGCCGCTTCCAAGGTTCGAGGGGTGCCAGAAATTGCCAGCAGAGCGCCAGAGGTTGGGCAGAGGCCTGGAGCAGATTCCCCCCCAGAAGGAACCAGCCCTGTTGACCCCTCAATCCTGGACGTCTGGCCTCCAGAGCTGAAGCGAGTAATGATCTCTTTTCAAGCCTCCCAGTCGGCAGCAGGCTCTTAGGGGGGACAGCAAACATGAGGGAGGGGGCGGAAAGGGGAGGAAGTCTGTAAGGACCGTAACCCCTGGTGCCGGCTACTCCTGGTGCCGCCTCGTGAGGGCAAATTCCAAGGAACAGTGTGAGCCAGCTGCTCCACCCGCAAGGGGCAGGCCGCCCGGGGCGGGGGGCACAGAGCTGCTCTCGAACTCTGCCCCTGGCATCCCCACCCCGGCTCGTCCAGCCTGCAGGGACTCAGGGTGGAGCCAGGCCTCCCTCGGGTGGCAGCTGGAAGGCAGACCACGGGGACGGAGCGCCCTGAGGTCTCCGCCGGAGAGGCCACGCCACATCTTCCCCAGGCCTCGGGGAGGTTTGGTGGAAGGGAGTAACACATGGGTAACCCGAGAAGGGTGAAGTGTCACCGATCCCTCTGTTTGGGGGGACATTTCTGCCCCTCAGCACCCCTAAAGGAACCCCCAATCATGTGTCTGTCCTGATCGCCACGAAGACATGAGAAGGACGTGAGAGACACAGAGAAGGCACGCAGCTCAGAAGGCCCCGCCCGGGGCAGGTGGCCGTCACCGGTGCCTGCGCACGCACACGGCTGCCAGGCCTCTGCCCGAGGAGCTTCCCCTTCCTGGGTGTCGTCCCCTCCTCTTCACCCGAACTGCCGCTCACTCTAATCCGTCCCCCATGATGCACCCATCACGCCTCCAGCTGCTTTTCTTAGAACCCCTGGTGAGGCCTTTTCCATTTCGACCCACTCTGTGCAGTTCTCAACTGGGTCCCTCCCTCAAGCCCTGTTCTGCAGCCCGTTCGGCAGGTGTTTTCCAGAAACACAAACAAGTGTCGGACAGGACCCAATCACAGCGCACGGCACTGCCAGGCAGAGAAGATCGTGAGACACCCTGCAGCTAACAGCCACCAGACCTCCCTTGTGTCAGTGTTCTGGTCCCGAGAGGCCCATCCCTGCCGGTTTGCGGCACACTGGCCCCACCTTGCAGGACAGAGTGGGGACAAGTGTTTTGGTTATATCGGCGGCAGTGACCGGGTCCCTTGGGAGTCCGCTCCTTTGGACAGGGAAGGGCGGCTCCCATGAGCAGCCTGCCCCGGAGGCCGGCCAGAACCAGGCCTGGAGGGGCACAGGGCCCCATGTCGGTGCCAAGGGCCATGGGTGGGAGATGCCCCCGGGCTCCCCATCCCAGAACCCCCCTGAGGGTGGGGCGGTGACATCCAGCTATGGGTTGGGGGGTGGGGGGTCCCAGGAGCCCTAGCCACGAAGTGTGTCCTGGTTTTCTGAAGTGAGGCACTGCTCCCTCCACCAGATCCGCCTTTTGCCGCCCCTTCCTTCTCCACGGGGCAGACGCACCTCAACCCCTTTCCCAAAGTTTATGACCGATGTCAGCCTCTTACCCCCACCCAGAAGCAGTGAGGTTCACGGTGGGGGCCAGGCTGCGGGCCTTAAAGCCCAGCTCTGGCTCCGGGGGGGCCTGTACCCCTGGGCCTCCAGTCCCCACCTACAAACTGTAGACAGCAACCGAGGCGCCATGGGATGAGTTGTCCCAGAGCATGTCACAATGTACAGGACAAACTCCTCTCCACAAGTGGCAACCATCACCACCCAGGCCGGTCAGACGTGTCACCACCAGCCCGCAAAAACGTGACTCTTCCGAGCACAGCCCCTGCGCCCCTGCCCAGAAAACACGCCGAGGGGGGATGAAGCGGGGCCACACGCTGCATCTTGCTCCTATCGCTGATGATGTCTCTGCCAAGACCATGCACTGTCAGGACAGGAAAACTGATTTCCTCACTGGCTCAGCCTCCTCTCCCCAACAAGGTGAACCCAGCAGATGCCCTGTTATTATTAGAGGCAAGGTCGGCTGCGAGGGCCTTGGATCAGCAGGTCACTGTCCTGGTGGTCACCATAGTCCTAGACGGGCTCAGCAGACAAGTCAGAGATGCCATGGACTTACGGGACCGCCCACCAGGCAGGGGACTCCGATCACAGAAAGGCCTTAAAAGGAAATCCTTCCAAATCCTAGGAGCCACCCCTGCCTGCCCGGAGGTGTCCATCTGCCTGTGAACAAGTGACAAGAAAATCCGTGCTTGTCTCTCTCTCAGAAAAAAATGACGGTGTCTGTCCGTTCTGTGAAAATCCAGTACCCCCTGAAAACCACCAAATTAGAACACGAACCTTTGCGCTCCTGAATGATTTAATGCCGCCCTAAACACACGAGGATTTTCTGCTCAGGGCCATGGTTGGTCTGCCACCTCCGGCACCCGTGCGAGCTGTGGTCGCCATTTCAACGTGAGGCCTCCTCACGTGCCCCTGAGGCCCAGGTGGCCAGCTCTGGCAGCGTCACTTAACAACCGGGTGGCCTGGTGGTCCAGCTGACAGATGACTGCAGCAAAAATCAACAGTCCTGAGCGCAAGTGCCGACTCTGCCACCTGCTTGCTCTGTGACATTCGGCGGGTGGACTGGGTTCTTGCACTTTGTCCCTGGTAAAATGTGGAGGTAGAATTTGGAGCTCTCTGTCCCCTCCAGCTCAAGTAGTCTGTGACTCTGCCACGGGGGCCCAGCCCCGCTTCAATCAGAGAAAACCCCCCCAGAGAGGTTCCATCTCCTATTCTCGGCACGGGAGGTAAAATTCACTGGCCGTATCCCCAGCCCCCACCCAAGCTGATCAGAGGGGCACCACGGCCGCGTGCGATGACCAGCCTGCCGCACGGCCTGAGAGGTACGTTTCTAATGACTTGGCACATTCCAGGTCAGTGTATCACGGGAATAAGTGTGAAATAACCACCACTGAATTTTAAATAGGGCACGTGGATTGGGGCCATGTTAAGTTTTTATATTGTATTATTTTGAATTTGCATAACTCCAAAGCCCATTAAATGTGACTGGTATATTCCCTCTGAAAGGATTTTTTTTTTAAACCTTCAAAGACAAGGAACAGAGGTGACAGGAGAGAGGAAGGTGCAGGGCTGGACTTGATGGAGGAAGACCTCGGGGTGGGAGGACCCCCACGGTGGGTGGGAGGGGGGCCAGGACAATAGTGAGGGCTGGCACACAGCCCTGTCTCCCTGGGGTGGCAGCTCCATGCTGCGTTTGAGACGCTTGCTAATTTGGAGGTTAGATTTCTTTTTTTTTTCTTTTTTCTTTCAGTTGAAATCACTCCAGGCTTGAAAGCTGCCAGGAAATGTTCAACCCCAACTTAAAAATGCCTAAATAGCCAAATCCTCTCTTTATCTCTCAGCACAGAGGAGGCATTCTGTGCTCACCAAAATGACTAGCAGGGATTTTCTGGGGGACCTGTGGCCTGAAACCAAACCAGGGCTCAGGTCAGCTTGAAGCCTGAGACTCTGCATTTCGAGCCGTAGCTAGAAACTAGCAGTGGCTTTTTTTCCCCAAACCAACCAAGTCCAAGCACGGCCGTACAAATCAAAACCTGCTCGCCGAGCCCTGGCTGGTGTGGCTCGGTGGACTGAGTGCCGGCCTGCAAACCAAAAGGGTCACCGCTTCGATTCCCCATCAAGGCACAGGCCTGGGTTGGGGGCCAGGTTCCCCAGTGCTGGGCACGCAAGAGGCAACCACACATCGATGTTTCTCTCCCTCTCTTTCACCCTCCCTTCCCCTCTCTCTAAAAATAAAATCTTTAAAAAAAGATAAGGAGAGATAATTCAAAACAAAACAAAAAAAAATCCCTGCTCTCTGAATCGCCTTGGATGGTGAGGGCCCGTGATTACCACTTTGTCCGCAGTCCGCTTCTGGTTGCCAAGTAGCTCCCTCTCCAAGATGAGATTATAAAGCTTTGAAAATCAGGCGCGCCCCCCACCCCCACCCTTGTCACCCTGAGGAGCGAGCTATTCCTGAGGAGGTGCTCTGTTAAAAGGGGAGGAATTTGCTTCCGAGCCTCCGCCCTGCCCTCATGGAATCGTGGACGGGAACACGGAACAATACCGACATCTACAGTGGGCAGGTGGGGGCCGGCCACGTTTTCAAAGAGGATTTCACAGGCCGGGTCAGCGGGGAGATGGATGGATGAGCTGCGTAATTATTTGACTTTCCGGGCTGCTCTTTTGAAGCCTGCGCCCTTAATAGAAAGAAAAAGAATAATCCTCTTTGCCAACCTTTTGTGGCTCCATCTTTATTGTTCCCACCGAAATCCAAAGAAAACGGACAAGATTCATTTTGTCCAGAAAGCATTTGTGTATTTCACAGGGGCCTGGGCTTTGAAGCGTCCAGGGTTAAGTGGGAGAAAAGACAAAAATTTCTGTTTAATCTGAGGAAATCAAAGAGGTGGATTTCTGCCGCTCTCCAGCCTAACACAAAACAGTGTTGGGGGACTGTCTCCCGTTACACACTCTTTTGCTACTAAACTCAGCGTGGAAATTAGCACAGGCTCCAAAAATGATAAAAATTACATCAGACCACAGAGAAGCGAGCCTCTGGGCAAACTAAGACTTTTCCATAAAAACCCAAGAATGCGACCTACAGGATCAGGGAGGGTTTCCGTGACTTTGTGGGTGCTCGATCACGTGACGTCCAAGACGCTGGCCGGGTCCACAGGCTGGGTGGCCAACCTTCGGCAGAACGGCGTGTTTGGCTTGGGGCCCATGACGGTGCCGGGTTACTCACTGGGAAGTCGAGTGGCTGATGGGATGCTCTGAATAATCAGGTATTAAAAATAACTCCCAGTCTGGCCATACCAAGGCGACGGCCAAAGTAGGTCACCAGGGGCCTGAGAGGAGGTCCGTTCTGAGAGCAGAGAGAAGAGGGTACCCCCAGTGCATTTCGACTGAGTCAGTCAAAACTCACAGGCTGGCCGCTGTGGGAATTCGGGGGGCCAGTAACGTTCTCTGCTGATGGGTGAGGGTCGCTGAGGCTGCTTGCGTGCCAGCTGGGCCCCGTCACAGAAAGGTCCCCCACAGGGAGCTGTTTGCGTTGGGTTTTTAGGTCTGAATTCCGAGAATGACAATTTTCCAATGTCTTGTGTCACCTAACCTCTGCTAACAAGGTCAACAGTGGCCCCGGGAGATCCCCACACATCTGGGCTTGAGTCTGAGGGGTAGGCAGGGTTTCCACCGCAGGGGGTGGGGACAGAGTCAGGTCTCAGGTAGAGGGGACTGGGAGGAAGGAAGGGGCAAAGAAGGGAGGGCACCAGCTTGTTTGAGACGTGGGGGGCTCTGCGGGGGCCGGGCCCCCCGACGCGAGAAGTCGTCTGTGGCTGTGGGAAAGGAGCGCCCACCTCCCTGGACGCTGGAGGTTGGATTTGGACAGAGGTTTCCCTGTCTCCCTTCCACACAGAGTCCCTGGACGGTGCCCGATGACATCTCGGCCCCAATGTACACCTACCCAGGTCGCCTGCTCTGAGTTGAAGCAACATCTGCCCCTCTGGCCTTACAGCCAGTGGCTGCCGCCAACCTCCTGTGACACACAGACACTCACCAGGACACAGAAACATGTATCTGCAGGTGTCGGGCGTGTGCCATGGCATACAGGCAAGTGCATGCATACACCAGGCACACCAATGCTGCACATAACAGGACACACCAAACATGCATGCACAGTAGAACACACCAGAACACACACACACAGCAGAGCACACAAGCAAATACGCTCTGACACAACTGTTTGCCGGCACCCACCCTGAGCTGGAACCCACGGGGCAGACTGAGCACTGTCTCTTCCCAAGATGGGACCCCCTGGCTGTGCTGCCTTCCTCTAGGACAAAGGACATGCTACCTCAGGACAGCCGCTCAGGTCACGTCTTAGAGCCAGCACAGTGCCACGGGGCGCGAGTGGCCAATGTGGCAACACGCAACGGACGTTCTAGCATCTACAGCCATCGAGACCAAGGGATTGTTTGACTCTTGGTGAGGTATCGGTTGACACGCCAGTCATCCCCTAGCCCCAAGGTTTCACGAAGGTGACGCCCCTACAAACAGGCCAGTGCCCCTACCAATCTCCCACAAAAGCCCCTGATCATCGCCATTCCCCCGGCCACCCCCCCAGCCAGCTCTAGGAGTGGGTCACACTGGGTCACAGACAGGGAGGGGCAAAAGTAGGTTCACAGCTGTGAGTATGCGGACACAGTTCATTCTTGCATCCGCGAGCAATTGCTGTGTTAGATCCAAATGAACAACTGCAAGCCTCCTCTTGCCCGACCTTGTACTTGACTCTCAAATGCCTCCTGTATTTTCTCAGCACCAGACCTCCTCTCTCTCGGCCGCTTCTTCCCTCCAGCGGACAGCGTAGGGTTTGTGCCCCCCCGAGCTCAGCCCAGGCAGATGCGTGTGGACACGAGGCTGAAATCGACATGAACGCCGACACGTGTTTGTAGACATCCGTCCTCCGGAGGCTGTTCCCCGCTCCCACAGGAGCACATAAAAACCAAATCCCAACTCAGAGCCTGTGGGGGTCAGGGCGCCGCTCTTTCAGGAAACCTCACACGTGCAAAACCCTCCACACCACGTGAAGATGCATTCCCATCGAGCAGATCGATCACAGACTATTATTTAGGATCAAAGCCTCTGATGTAGAATTCACTTTGATCGACACATTTGGTTTCCACCCAGGCAGGGACTGGAAGTGGTGGGGGTGGGTACTTGCTCATGGAAATGGGTTGACTGGCAAACAGAAAAAGCTCCAAAATAGACATATTTATGAAGAGCAAAACAGAAAAATCCGGAGCTCACCAGATGTACGGGGAAACCTGAGTTCAGAACTATAACAACATGCCAGAGAAAAACAACTTTATACTAACAACCAAATAATTCGTGCTCATCAGGACATGTGCATGCGCGATGAGGTTATTCGGCCCCAACGTAAGTGCTGCTTACTTTTAAAATGGGGAGGAAAATAGAGCTCAGGGCTTACGAACGGGAATACCTTCAAAAGTCTGCTTCAGAGTTCAGTCACTGGGTGTGTGATTTTGCAAATCAACAGACCGGGTGGAGAGCCAGCATGGAGGATTCAAGAGCACGCACCCTGAACGAGAGATGGGGACGCCGGTTTGGGGCCGCGCTCCCCTCTCTGGCACGTCATCAAACCTCAGAGTCTCCTTTGCTCTGCTGACAAAGGGAGAATCCTGCGACCTTTCTGCTGCTCGCCAGAGGACGGCCACGAGGACCCAGTCCGTGAAGATTGTCGGTAGCACTTGGCAGACAGAGCCCATCACCGTGCCAACAGGACAACAGGCTGGACCGGGCGGGCACCCCGCGTCTGTCCTTGTTCCGAGGCTTTCTGCTTATTTGCTACCCCGTGAGCCTGAAAAGTGGTTGCTGAGCAGCACAAACCCTCACCGGCTAGCCAGGTGGATGGCATTTCTGCCACAGCGAGTGGGCTGCCTCAGACCACAAGGGCCTTCTCTCTGAGCCAGATCTGCCAACAGGGTCCCCGGGTGGCCTTGGTGAATCTGCAGCCGGCGCAAGTACATAGCAAAGGGCTTCGCCCTTGTGTCTTTCCCAACAGAGGCTCCCGCTGGAGACTTGGGAAGCCATTGTGATAAGGTGGAAATCCAGATTAAAAAAACAAAAGTACAGGGAGCCACGGGAAAGGATGAAGTTCAGGTTCCTTAGGCTGTGCGCCAGTGCCAGAGGGTGGGGGGCTAGGGCACTAACGTCCTTTAAACCTTTGCCATTGCCAGGCCACCCCTGCGCATTTGGAGGCTGACAGGGACGTCCAACCCGCTCCTTTGCCTCCTCCCAGGTGAGGGCACTACAGGCCAGAGGGAGATTTCTGACCACACTCACACAGCAACTGAGTGACGAAGGAAGGGAAAGAAGGCAGGTTAGGACCAGGGCTCTCGTCACCGCACGGGGGAAGCGACAGGCTTTCTCTCTTGCAGGGAGGGAAACTGAGGCACGTGTGGTGACGGCTGCTGCTTTTCGAGCACCGTGTTGTGGAGTCACGTCCACCAGCGCCTCCAGCCCCCAACACTCCCCTGAGCCACACGGCGTGGCCGCCACCTGACAGAGGCTCTGAAGGGGCGACGACTGGTGGCAGCGACCACCTGGGGATGAACCGTGACTTGGGCCCAGGTTCCCCTGCTCCAGGGAGGACAGAAAAGCACCCGGACAGGCACAGAGGAAAGAAAACAAACTCTCTTTCCTCGACGGGATTGTTTGCTTCAGAAGCCCAAAGTAACCCTGCGGAATGTTCTTGGAATTCAACCTTTGCATTGTGAGTCCTGGAGAAATCAGCCGGAGGAGTAGCCAAAAAGAAACATTTAAAGCCGCATACACAAAGCTTTTCCTGCAGGATTAGCTCTAAGAACGAAAATTAGCCCAAATGCCCAACGATAAGGAAACCGTGGAGAAACACGGTGCAGGAGAATTATGAAAGTTTACAGAGCAATTGAAAGCGATCAGGAAGGCTGAGCATGAAAACAGTCGTAACAATGTTTTAACAAGCACGTGAAACCATTTTTATAACAGCAACTATGTAAACATATGTATACAGCTGTTAAAAAATGCTGGAACAGAACACAAAGAAGCGAAAGTAAAAAGTTATTAGGCTAGCTTGGTAAGATTATGGCTTTTTAAAATTCTGTAACTTCCTCTAATGATTTTATGGTATTTTTGTTAAAATACCTCAAATTAAGACAGGGGAAAAAAAAAGGCAATAGGCTATGTGGTACGTTTATTTAGTAACCCAGACCAAACTGAATATGATGGGGTTTTTTTCCCCCACATTTTGAGGCAATTAGGCAATTGGATAAACCTATTTAATAATGTGGTTTATGCTGTAGTTCACAAACCCTTATTTTTCTCCTTCGTTCCCTTCCTTAGCTTTTTAGTTCATTAGTTAGCTCTCTCCGGCGATGCTGGCCTTCTTTATTTTCTACCTGGCCCTTGTTCGCAAGCCAAGTCAGAAAAATGAGCATCTTTCCTCATTTATTTTTGAGATGTATTCACTGCATCACATGAAATTACAATTTTCCTAGGTCCGGAATAAATAAACGCAGGGAATTCTACATGATCCACCCAGAAAATGTTAACAACGGTACAATTTTACTGCGAACCAGGCTTACACCTATTTCCAATCACTCTCCTCACGCGTTCTGCTCTCTCCTCCAGCAGATCAATTTCTCGCGTTAAAAAAAAACAAACTGTAGTTCCACGTCTTCTAAAGAAAAAGTCCAAATCACTCCAATCTACCCTCCTCCCAAGTAAACCATTGTAAGGTCGATTTAATCACACCTAAACATCTAGATTTCCTCCATTTACTGCTCATGGACCCTGCTCCAGGCGCCAGGCTACGGGCCGGGGCACAGGAAGGCGCCAGGCTGGGGCAGCTTTGCCCTCAGGGAGCGTGTCCTCGGTTTCCAGGCCAGAAGACGTGGCTGAGTACCAGCCGTGACGCGGGTGACCATCTTGTCTCGACTAACAGGTCAAGAGAGCGGTTGATTATTTTTTAACCCAACTGACTGAATGTTTGCTCCGATGGATTGCCTGCCATCACATTGGCAAGGAGAAGAGCTAGCCTCGGCCCAGGCAGAGAGAAGTTCATTTTCAACAGCCCCCGATGTTCATCTGACCCACCAGCGGAGCCGCAGGTGAAGAGGCCCAGGAGAGCCGGCACGCTCCAAGTGTGTGTCCGGCGTGTCTCATGCCCGGCAGTGCCCACCAGAGTGCCCGAACCTTCCAACTAGAACACAAGACGCCAAACCTGGGGCGTCTTTTGACAGCAAAGGTGAGCATCCAGTACGAATTCGATCTATTTTTAAAGACAAAGGCACGCACAAACGGCGTGTGACAGTGAACACACCAGAGGCCATTCAGAAAGCTAAGCCCCTCACCTCCGTGAGCAAAGCCAGAGGACTGGAGGTGGAAATAAGCCATTGGTGAAAATGCCATCGACGGAAAAACTTAAAAGCGCCCCTCCCGTCCAGCTCCGCGAGTTTCAGCAGGGACCCACTGTTCCGGAAGTTTGTACCTGGACCCCCAGGCCCTGTGCACGCACACCAACCACAGCCTCGAATCCCGGGCGCCGCCCTGACCCGTGGTGGCCAGGTGGGCTTTGTCTGTCCTGTCCATCCCCTGACTAAGTGCTGGTGGCAAACATTGTTCAGGCGTGTTTTCCCTTCGGTGGGGGGGCATCCCCTTCAGAGTAAGGGTCTTAAAGAACAAGACTGAGATCAGGCCACCCTGAAACTGGCCGAAGCTTTGGCCCTGAGCTCTCGGCCGGGCCGGGATGGAGCCCGCCAGGGTCCTGTGCCGTCGGGGGCATGCTCAGGGTCCAAAGAAGGGGTTGAAAAGTGCCTGAGCTGCTTCACCACACGGTCGACAGCAGATTAACCATCCCAAGCGCGGGTTTCCGTTTCCTGTTCCCAGGCACGAAGAACAAGGAAACAGGCCAAGAGGTAACAATTTGTGATAATTAGCGCAATGACCACTGACAGGCCATCTAGCATGTGTCAGGCACATCACGGTCACTTCTCATTTTGCAACTCTGCGGTGCAAGTTTTTCTCCTCGAGAGGTGGGGAAACTGAGGCCCAGAGAGGTTGAGTAACTTGCCTGAGGCTGCACATGGCCTGACTCTCCCCACCAGTCACATCCAGCTGCCCCCCCTAAAAGCAGAGCTGGTCACAAGCCCAGAAGCCTGTGTTTCCTGAGGCTTGGTGTCATAGCTGCATGTCCTCACCTGGCAAAGGACAAAGGCGGCTGTGGGGCGGGGAGTTAGAGGCACCGAGGGGCTGAGGGCTCTGCGGGCAGATATCAGCACCTGGCACTGGGCACGTCAGCCCAGTCTCCACTACCCTCGGGCCCTGGGGACGGTGACTGCGCGGCAGCCCTTCACCCAGGGAGACCTCATGTAGACACGCGAGGTCACTCTGTGCCTGGACCCTAGTGACCCAGGCGTTTCCGAGCGAATATGAATGGAAACAGCTTAGTGAAGGGTAGTGCCGTGAAGGGTTTGGGGTGAGCAACTTCACTGAGCAAGGAGAGAGAGAAACCTGGTGCCTAATTCTGCCAGCAGCCTGCCCTCCGGGGACAATCACAGAGCAAGTCGGGGCAGCACGGGGCATTCGGGGGCCCTGGGCCTTAGAGTTTCCTGTCCCCTCACCACAGTGGGGCGAGGACACAGAAAAACGTGGAAACCCCAGTGCCGATGGCCTCCTGCCTTCCACCGCTGTCACCGAACCTGTCCCACAGTGAGGCGAGGGGGGACGTTTGAGACAACCCTCCCTTTATCTTTATATCCAAACACAGCTTGTCATGTTCCTGCTAAAATGCCTGGCACCAGCCCCCCAGGACAGCCCACCCTGACCTTCCTCATCATGGTGGGGGGCGGGGGTTTGAAAAGAGTCTAGAACCGCTTCCCTCCCATGAACTGGACCGAAGTGAGGAGTCGGCGCTCCTGTGGGTTGGTTTGTCTCTCATGGTGGTAACGTAACAACTCACATCCTCTCCTCTGTCCCCCTGTGCTCCGGCAGCATGTCTGGCTTTGTGGCCTCAGGTGAGGAGCTGCCTGTGTGAGGGTGGGCAGCCCTGAGCCTGGGACGAGTGTGTCACGAGGCAGTGCTGGTCGTGGGGTGCAGAGCTGAGTCTAGACACGGAACCCCCCCCACCCCGGAAGGCCACGTCCCTCCTTCGTTAACCCCACTTAGTCCCTGGCCCATCGAGGTGTTTGAAGTCGGCCAGGGCCGCAGCTGTGATCCTGCCTGACCGACGAGTGAAATGTTCTCTGTTGGCGAAGGAAGGAGGAGAGGGACCGAGCGACGGAGCCAGCAAGGGGGGGAGGGGGGGTGAAAGGAGACACAGGAGCTAGAACAACGTCGCAGCACGAAAACGGGCCTGGCTGACATTTTGTGATCCCGCCCAGCTTCTGTCCAGCCCTGGGCCCGCCGCAGGTGCCCGCCTGCGCCCTTCCTCACCTCGTCTTCCCCCTGGCCCTCCCCCTCCCCTCTGATCACTGGAAGTGTCCGCACTTTGACGGGTGTGTGTTGAAGCCGCTGCCTCTGGACCGACGCTCCGCTTGCTGCGAAGACACGGATGGCAGCAGATGGACCCAGACCCCAGCCTGCTCGGCTGCCCATTGATCGTAGTAGGATGGGGTTTGGAGAAGACACGGGGTCCTCGCCAGCCCTCCACAGTCCCCCGCAACCCCCGCCATGGGCACAGAGAGTTTCTCAGAGTTCCTCGCCGCTGCTGCAGCAGCCTTACCTGTCTCTGGGAACTGAGCCTGCAGGACGGTCGCGATGACAAGCACCTCCCACTTCATGGTGGTGTCCTTTCCCCCCGGGAGGACAGTGTGCCAGGACAAAGGCAAGGCAGAGAGTGTGAGCCCGCTGTGCCCTGCGCGGCCTCCCCAGGAAGTGGGGACGAGGGGCCTTTGTGAGATGAGAGGCAGCCAGCAGGCCCGAGACCTCACACCCCCTCTCGGCTCACAGGCAGGAAGCTCTGGAGGCTTGAGGGTTTGGGGTGTGTTTCAGCCCGCCCGCCCGTCTGAGTCTGCTTTTCCTCCCCTTTAACCACTGCCTCCTTCTCCTTTGCCCGCCCCTGACTGGTCTCGTTTTTGCCGAATGCCTGCCTTGGGCATCGGTCCCCAGGCAACTGCAAGCTCCTGACGCGTGTCCGGGCCTTTGCAGTGTTCCTGGACTCGGGTGTTTCAGGGGGCTGGGGAGATGGCAGAGCCCTGGTTCGGTGAGGCCGAATACAGAGACGGGCAGCCCCGGCTCCCAGGCTATCTCTGCTACCTGCTGGCTGTGCGGCCTTGAGTGAGGCACGCAGCATCTCTGGACTTCAGTGTCCTGATCTAAAACAGATCTGAGTCTGTGGTCCTGAACTTGATCTGAATTTGAACCTTAAGGGAGTAGGAAATACGATGTCAAGCCCTTCTGTTACTTGTCAACATTTAAACACTGGAGTTGTTTCCAATAATAAAAATGATAAATACCTGGGAATAAACTTAATAAAAAGTATAAAGTCCACGTGAAACAAACTTTAAAACATTCCTGAACAATATGGGAAACATTTCTGAGCAGGGGAAGACACATCCTGGTCTTTGATAGAAAGTTCCCTCTTAAAAAGACCACAGTTCTCCCTAAATTAATCAACCTATCCCTCTAAAAATGCCCACAAAAGTTTTAGAAAGAGGTAAGCTGATTCCAAAGCCACCATGAAAAAATTAATGGATCATAATAGCCGGGACGCCAAAAGGACGACAATCAAAGAAAAAATAGGCAAAATGGGCTTGATCAAAATTTTAAAAAGTTTTGAAAATGAAGGACACGTATCAAGAAACTGCAAAAGCAACCTCTAGATGGGAGAAAAGACTTGGCGATCATATTCTGATAAGGATGTAGCATTCAGAATACATACATAACGCCTACAACTCAACAAGAAAAAATATTAACCCAATAAAAGATCAGCCCAAGGTCTGAACAGACACTTCCCCAAAGATGCACAAAGAGCCGAAAAGCTCAGGGAAAGATGCTCAGCATCACCAGCCATGAGGGAAGTACAGATAAAAACTGCGGCTGCCGCACAAATGGTACAATGGTTCCCACAAAACACAAGGCAGGCAGAGACGGAAGAGATGGGAGCCCTCGAGTTGCTGGCGGGCAGGGGAAGCGGTGGAGCCCCCTGTTCCCTCCAGAAACAGTTTGGCATTTCCTCAAACACCTGAGCAGCCCTATCACACAACCCAGCAGTCCCACACCGAGGCACGTAGCCAAGAGCACTGAAAACACGTGTCCCCTAAATCTCATTTACGAGTGTTTGTGGCAGCGTTATTCCTCACAGCCACAGACTGGAAACAACCCCAACATGCCCACCCACCAAGGAAGGGAGTCTCTCCAAACCACGGAATAGGATTGCACCCTAAAAAGGGGGAAAGGAAGCATTGTTACGTCTTGCAAAGATGGCTGAGCTTCGAAAACATCCTACTAAGTGAAAGAAGCCGGACATGAGAGAGCACATGTTGTCAGATTGCGTTGATAAGTAATGAGCAACGCTGTCAGGTATGAAGTTTCTTTAGGGAAGGGATGGAAATGTTGAGAATCGGATGGTGGGGGCAGTGCCCAGCTTCGGGATTAAACCAGGAACCGCCTTAACATGGCGAGCTGTGTGTTCTGGGAGTCGCAGCTCAGTCAGCACAAAAATAACGCTAGAACACACCAGCAGAAGAACAGCCGGGAAAACGGTGGAGAAGAGGAAGGGGCTGAAACAGCCCAACGCCGAACCTCACCAAGAGACACCATCGCCACCCAGGACGTGCGGTACGGCAGACGCAAACGTGTGCTGTCAGCTGGTTTGCGCTAAATGTGCGAGGGAAAATTAACGGGCAAATGATACTCTTTTAAAGAGCTGGTGCTAGACTGACCGGATATCTGCATGGAAAAAAAAAAACAACAAATATTGGCCCTGATTTTACACCACACATAAAAATTAGTTAACATGGTTCATAGACCTTAAATGCAAAACATAAAACTATAAGACTTCAGAAATAAGGCACAGGGGAAAATCCTTATGATATGACATAGGAAGCACAAAACCTGAGAGAGAATAATTTATATATTTGGCCGTGTCAAGACTAAAAACTTTGTTCCTTGAAAAACACCATTAAGAAAATGAAAAGGCAAGCCCTAGACTGAGGAGTGATTTGCAAATACGTGTGTCCGACAGAGGACTTGATCCAGAATGTATGAAGAACTCTTTCAACTTAGTAATAATTACCTCGGCAAGAAAAAAGGGGCAAGACATTTGAATAGAAAATTCCCAACAGATGATAAATCAATGATCAGTAATCCCTGTGAAAAGATGCTGAACATCATCAGTAATCAGGGAAACGCTGAGTAAAACGCACGGAGAGGGCCCCCGCACAGCTCTTCCCGCAGCTAAAACGAAACAGCCGGTCACCCCAAGAGCTGACAAGAACGGGCAGGTACTTTCCTACATCGACGGTGCGGGTGGAAAACAACAGCCATTTCGGAGAAGAGCTTGGCAACTTCTTACAAAGTTAAACACCCGTTTACCGCACCGTCCAGCCGTCCCCCACCGAGGCGGCTACCCAAGACGAAAGGAAGTCCACGTCCACAGAAAGACTTCGCAGGAACAGCCACAACGGCTGTATGTGTCGTGTCCCCAAACTGGAAACCGCCGAAGGGACTCATCGACAGATCCAAGGATAAGCAAGCGATGGCATATCCATTCAACGAACCGAGACACACCACTAATAAAAACGATAATGAAAACGAATACACCGCTAGCCACTCAACGACATGGTTAAACCTCAGAGTCCTTGTACCAAGTGAAAGAAGCCAGGCAGGCTACACATCAGATGATCCCGCTTATGTGAAAGCCGAGTGCTGTGGCAAAGGGCTTTGTTCCCTTATACATCAAGGGCGTCTAGATACTATTCAACCACAACCAATACTTTTTGCTGAAGATGTAAAAACAAATCAGAAACCTGGGCCAAGGGCTGGAACAGAAAAATCCATGGAAGGGGAAGGGATGAATGGCTTTTACATGCATGGAAAACCCTCGGCATCCCTCATAGTAAGATCCATCAGAATTAAAACTTCAATGAAGGGACTTTTTTTTTACCTAAATATTGGATCCACCCCTCCTCTGGGTTCCATCCTTTCTTGCCTCCCAAGGACATGGTTCCAGAAAATTTCTCTGGAATATTATTATTATTTTTTCTTCTAAATTGGATCGCTCTTGTCAGGACACAAGCATCTCTCGAAGGTGTGAGGAGCATTTGCACCGTGGAGCGGGGTGCCGCTCTGAGCCCCTGGATTAGCTGGCTCAGCCGACAGCCAGCGGTACCTTCCAGAAAAGCCAGTCAGACCACCCCCAAGGGCGAGGTGCCGGGGGCCAGCCAAACCCAAACACGCGAATGAGAGACACCAGTATGAGGCGTGAAATCTCGTAGTTCTTCAAACGAGCGAGTCTGGTAAGAGAATTATTTTGACCTACCCCTTGTTTGGTCCCTCCTTGGCCTGCAGGCTCGGTGGGCTGTCTGGGCGTGATCACCAGCCGTCTGCTTGCCGTTCCTGCGTGCCATCAGGGGCATCTGGGGAGCCAGGTGTGCGGGGCCTGGCACGCAGCGCACTGGGGTGCCCATGAGACAGTGGGGGATCTACAGACAAGGCCCCCCCCCCCAGGGGCTCATGAGTGGGCTTCTTGGGGGAGCCAGTAGCGGGACCCTGTCCCTTGGATGCCCTCGGAGTGCTGGCTGCCACTCTGTGCCTCCGCCGGCCCCCCAGGCATGCAGCGGGCGACTCAGTGCCCTGGGTGGAGGGAGAGAGGCATGAGCGTCTTCAGGTGTGCCCACAGGCTGCGGAACTGGGGCTCACCTGGCCTCCCTCTCCGCACAGGGGAGGTCGTGTGCCCAGGGCCAGGAAGGGCACTCTAGGCCTCAGCTGTGTGTGCGCCTCGGGCAAGGGCGCTGCAGGAAATTCAGGCTGCTCCTCTTTCTGCTCCGAAGCACCCACGCTCTGACTTCTCCTCCCAAAGAGATGCTGGAAGTTCACTCATCTCCCTACTCCTACCTCCCCCCACACCCCGCCCCTGCGCATGGATGTGAGGGTTTCCCAGAGGCTCCCAGACCCTAGCTGAGAGGGGCTGGAGCTGGTTCAGGCCACCGTTGGGTCCACAGCCCAGCCGGAGGTCTGTGCTCATCACCCCACTCGCTGGTACACAAGACCCGCCCTGTGCCCCTTGGCCTATGGTGCTGGGTTCCACAGGTCCCACAAAGGCACTTTGTCCCCGGATGAATGCCAAGGCTGTCGTTGCTGAGGATGGGCCTGGAACAAGGGACGTCTTCTTGAGCCATGTTGCTGACACCACCGCATCCCTTGTGTTGGGTCTTCGGTCTCCGTGAGGCCATCGGTCTGTCGCCGGCTTTCTAGCCAGAACTGAAATCCTGGGCGAGCTGTACAAGACGGGGAGCACCCTGTTCCCTGTCTCCTGCTTAGGGCCGCCCCCCGAGCTGCTCATGGTCTGGGACTCTGTGAACATTATTCCAGAAACTTCCTTTCTGCCATCTACCCTACATGCCTTGGATAGGAGGGGCCAGACCTCTCCCCCAAGGCCCCATGTGTCACCAGCAGCTCTTGGGTGGTCACTGGGTTCTTGGAGACAGAGTCGGATTTAAGGACCAGACCTGCCACACCCTCTGTGGACTCCCCCCATCGAGGGGCCATCTGGGGACCCCAACCTCCTCTCTGGAGTAAGGATAGTAATGTATGAACACACTTTATAAAATTAAGTTCTACAATTGTTTTTAAAACTTTTATTTATTGATTTTAGAGAGATGGGGTGGGGCAGTGGATAGAGACATCAATTTCCAGTCACTCACTCATTCATTGGTCAGTTCTTGGGTGCCCTGACTGGGGATTGAACCCAGAAACTTGGCATATCGGGACAATGCTCTAACCGGCTGAGCTCCCCGGCCAGGGCTATACCTCTTGTTTTTGAGAAAACTCAAATTATAGGGTTACCAGCTGATATTTGAAGGAAAGGAAAGGAAAGCAACCAGTATGGACTGGCTGTGTAGACGTCCAGTCATCAGTAACCTGAAGTGAATCCCGTTCGTACCTGTCACATCTGGGGCACTGGATGAGCACTCACCGCGCCCCCACCCCACACACACAGGACTAAGTGACAGAAATTCTTCAGAGCAGTTTGAAACGTGTGCCCACAGCTTTTTCCCACTGCTGGGAATCCCTCGAAGGACGTACATGCAGGTGGAGAAAACGCTGTGTCGGCCACAAAGTCCGTTCGGTTATTTCCTCCGATGGCTCTCGTGGTGCTCAGCTGTCTTCAACCTCATCCGAAACACTCCTGTTAGACTGCATCGTGGCAGCTGTCCTATCGGTGTGCATTTTTAAAAAACTCATCAAAATTGGTGAATTTTTGTGTCGCCATTTTAATACTAAAGACAGAATAAAATAAGCAGCATTTGGGGCATATAGTGCTTTATTACTTCAAGAAAGGCAAAAACACAGCTGAAATGAAAGAAAAGATTTGTGCAGCGTGTGGAGAAGGTGCTGTGACTGATCGAACCTGTCCAAAGTGGTTTGAGAAGTTTCTTGGTACTGTTGACATTCTGGCCAATAACTCTGTGCTGTGGGGCTGTCTCGTGCACTGGAAGATGTTCAGCAGCCCCCCTGGCCTCTGCCCACGAGAAGCCTATAGCGGGAGAGAGCCGACATACTCAACATATCCACATCAACAAAGTTATTGGTGAAAATGAAAAATGTGTCTTTTATTTTATGCTACTGTTTGGTCCACCCAATACTTCCCGTATGAAAAGGCCTCTCTTACAACAGGGAAAACTGGGAAGTGACTTACATGTTAAAACACCGGACAGGGTGGAGGTGGCACTTGGCTTGGCCTGGCCAGTGTCCCTCCTGTTAACAGAGCTTCTAACCAGCACCTCTGTCCCTGGCCCCATGGTTCTGACCCGCTGAGCCGAATCCCCAGCTACGGGGCAGCACCTGAGCAAGACCCGGGCTGGGCCAGTGAGAGCCCCCACTGCCGACAGAGCGACCATTCAGAAACGGACTGCCTGTCCCCCCGACCCTTGGCCGGAAGGCTGCTACTCTTCTCTGCAATCACAGCCCAGGTGGCAGAAAGAGGACCCGGCGAGGTGGGGAAGACAAAGCTTGAAGGATTATTTTAACGTCCGTGAATTATTCCTGTTGCTTAAATGACTTTGACTAGCGTTTCTGTCTCCAGCACGAGGGCGCTAACGCAGGCCGGAGAGGACGGGTCTCACGAGATATTCCGCAGCCACCCTACGCTGCCCTTGAACAGTTTCTAGTGACACCCGCTTGTGACTGAGTGAAGGAAGCGAGATACGCACTGGACGTGCAGCCTGATCTCACTGTTTAACGTGACGATGTTTAAACACTTCTCGGGAGCAAAGGCTGTGAGGAGACAGATGACCGTGTTGGCAGCTACGCTGGCTGGTGAGATTACGCATTTTTAAAGCTTGTTGTATGTCCCATATTTTCCACACATCTTATAGTAAATACTAAGGAAACACTAAGAAAAAGATGAAGTTTCATTGGCTGGTGTAGATACCTCCCTTAGTTCCCCAAAGGACTTAAGTTAGAATTGTCTTCTCAGATGACAATGTGCAGAGCACCCGGGTCTGACGCGACAATTTGGAATTTCCCCAAAACATATTGACCTACCAGCTCGACACCGAGTAAAATGCCTTTTTTTTTTTTTTTTAGTAGTAAAACTGAAAACGCACCCGGTTATAGGAAAGTAGTCCCCTCCTCAACCGCTTTGTGTCTTCGGTCTGAATATTACTAAGAAGGGGAACGTGGCTCTAACAGCCTCGAGGCAGGATGTCTCTGCGTGGGTTTCGCGGAGCACCGCCCTGGGTCGTGAAGGATTTTCTCCAGCCCACCACGGACCTGCAAGGACTTGGACCCTGGACTGGGAGGCAGAGCCAACTGTGACCATTGGCTGTGGTCTGGCAAAGACCAAATGGCCTTGGACAGTTGGCACAGATCCAAGGCCAAGATGGTTTCCACCAAGTGCAGCCTGCTGGTCTCGGGCTCCTCTGTCACCCCCTCTCTCCATTTCTCTTTCCTTCGGGGGAAACTGCCTTGCCCTCTGGGCCAAAGCCAGGCCCCTCCAAGACACTCATGTCTTTGCGGGTGAAGGCCAGGGCTGTTCCTCTTCTGTAGGAGGGGCATGTGACATGGAGGCCTCGGTGTCTCCTCCCATCCCTGGTGTCATCTCACCGAGGCCATGTGCCCTCAACCCCAGCCGCGGTGTCACTCTAGGAGGCTTGAGCAGCTCTGCTGCAAAAGGAACTCACATCGGCCCAAAAAGTGGTCTAGCGTGCCCTCTGGTGGTGCATCAGAGCATAACAGGAACACACTCTGCTCATTCAATCTGCTGTGTGACGCAGGGGTTGCCTTTCCTCTGTAATAACTGGGTCTGATCTAAATATAAATATGCTTAAAATTTTTTTCATCCTCACTGAGGACATGTTCATTGATTTTAGAGAGGGAGAGAGAAATATCGATCAGCTGTCTCCTGTAGGCACCCCGACCAGGGATTGAACCCACAACTTTTTGGTAGAGGGGATGGCGTTCCAACCCACTGACCCGCCCGGCCAGGGCCGTGGCCCAATTTTAGGATGTGATGAGCAGGTCACCAAAGGGAAAGAGTCGAATGACTCACGTGAAGCTTTGAAACAGCCAGTGTTTGACATAAAATAAAGACACAGCGGGTCCCAGCAACGGCCTGGGCGAGAGGGTCTGAGTAGGGACATCTGTGTTTAGAAAACGAATCCAACTCACACCATTAAAATACCGCTTTTAATCACTGGACCTCTGAACAGGAAGCCTATTTTGCCAAGTGTAAGGCAAATCATTTTTCTTAACCAGAAGCTGTTTGCTGGCTTCCTTGGCTGCTTTCAAACGTAATGGCGTGTAATCGCGTCCTGTCTCTGGGCCACCGAAGGGTTCAGGGGCTTGATTCCTGACACGCCTCTCTACGAGGGATCTCATCGTGTCTTCTGAAACCACATGAAAGGTATGGAAACTACACGCTCACATTTAGAGAAGTTAGTGACCTTGCCTTCCAAGAAACCCAGCGACAGTCCAACTTGTTTCTGTAAACAAGCGAGCACTCTGGCCCCTGTGTGAAAGCAAACAGGTGGATTTTCTGGGGCTCGGTCCGCCAAGAACCCCAACGCCCTTCAGGTCTGCCCAAAACTTCTTAGAAACCTCACCCGTGCGGTTCCAGTCGCCCAGTTCTGCTTCACCTGAACAGCAGGAGAGAGGGCAGGAAGAGTTATTTCATTAAACAGAGTCGACAAATCTTAAAAGTTAATTCGCTCTAGGGAAGGACTAGAGGAGCTCCTCATCTAATAGTTCAGGCTTCTGAGTTAATTTCAGCCACTTCCATGTCCTGAAGCAGCAGCATCGCCTGAGGCTCCTGTGGTCTGTCACCAACGTGACTAGAAATCCCCACTAGAGCCAGCGTCCCTCCGGCCTGGAGACAGTGCCCACACGTTGGTGAGCGCCCATCATCCAGGCTGTGTGGTTCTCTCACTCCAGAAGGTTTAAAAGGCAAAAACAGCTGAGAACAGAAGGGGTCCCAAACATCAGGGCAAGGGAGCATTCATCAGCCAGCGCCCGGTGAGGCTGAATCCACGGGGGGAGGAGACTGTGACCCCTTTCCCTGTTGTGGCCCTGACCACGGCTGTCAGAAACTCCATCTGCAGGTACGGGAGACCAGGCAAGCTTGTAATCCATGGCCTCTCCTTACCTCCATTCTTACTAGGGGTCAGGTGGTCACAGAGGAGGTGGGACGGGCCTGGTGCTGAGACTCAACCAGGAGGGGAGGGGACACCCGCTCCGGAAGGGTGTCAGCAAACACTTCTGCAGACACTGAGACCTGATTCCATGTGCAGAGACACGCATGGGGTCTTGACCCAGCCGTCCGGCAAGGCAAAGTGCACTCCCAGAGGCCCTCGTTTGCTCTGCCCAGTGACGCTGGTGCTGAAGCCTTTGCAACAGATGCCTCTGAGCGTGACAGATTCCCGGGTATAGGTGGCTTTCTGGTATTTAGAGAAAGAACATCCCCCAAATCTAATGCAGGCGAGCCCTCTAGGTGGCTGCATCTACGGAAGCTCCGGGAGGCCCCTGCGAGGCGTCCCCCGAGAATGTGCAGGCCCTCGGCCCTAGCAGACACTGCCGTCCACTCCCTGGGCTACGGGACAGCTCTGGTGGCAATCTGGGTGGGCAGGATGGTGGCAGCCCACTCCCGGACTCTGAGATGGGCATTAATAGGCAGACCTGCTCAGGAAGATCGGCTTTGAGGCGCCAGGATTCCCGAGTGCTGCCTCGGAAGGGGCCACACCCTGGCATCTGCTCTGGTTCCCCCCCGCCCCACAACACACACAAAAGGACGAGGAGAAAGTGTCCCGCCTTATCTCCGGGCTGCAGAAGAGGCCCACTTGCCAGGGCAGTAACATGGGGACTGCGGGTTTACTTTACCACTCGGCACGGAGACTAGGAGAAAACACGTGTTTATCTCATTATTACAGCAAGTGCTGCCCCGGGGGTGGGGGTGGGGGTGGGGGGGTTATTTACAGAAAGACAAGCGCACTGTAGAGGTGGCTCCGCCTGCAGAAGGCAGCTTTGACCTTGAAGAGTGGGCCTGTCACCGTGCTGGACCAGCAATTTGTTGCCGGCCGCCACACTGTAATTGCCACCTCCGTGTCCCTATAAAACAAGGTGGCTTTGGCAGCCTGAAAGACAACCACTGGCCGGTGGCCCTTCTCTGCACGCACGTGGGCTCTTTCTTCAAATGGGAGGCTGGGAATGTCCGTCTCAAATCATCCGGCTGGCGAGCCGCCAGCATTTACAAAACACCCGCTCTGTGCCCTGGGCTGGCCCAGACCATGTTCAGGGCTTTTTGTTTTTCTTTTTAAAAAAGCAACCTAAACACTGAGCTTGGCTGTGAAGACATTTACAGTCGTGGTGGGAAGTCAGCAGGTCGGCGAGGGCCTGGAGACGGAAGTACAGGCAGCGGAAGCCCAAACGTGAGCTTGTGCCTCCCAGTGCAGCTCGGTGTCCTCCCCTCCCCTCCACCAACAGCAGTCACCACGGCAAGGAGGCTGTGCACGGCGAGCCACCGAGGGAGGGGGTACCTGAGCTGGAAGCCCCGAGCACCACTCACTGGCCGCGCCCTGTCTCACCAACCATGAGGAGCTGGTTACCAAGCGTGGGGGTGCGGTGCAGGGAGAGGTCAGTGGGCCCATACAGGCTGCACCCAGCCGCTAAGCAAAGCTCAGCAAACACAAAGTGTGTGGTTACCGTTGCCGCTGGGGTGGTCATCACCATCCGGGAGGCCGTGAGGATGTCAGGTGGCCAGAGTTAGTTACCTTGTCACCTGGGAAGGCTCCAGTGCCTTGTGTTCCTTCAGTGGACCCCTGACTTAACTGCAAAGCTTCTGAGCACACTTCCTGTCCTGCCCTTTCAGAAATGCCATCTTCAGGCCCCTGCAGTCTCGGCCACCTCCCCTCCAGTGTCCACTTTCTTGGAGGGGGGTAAACCACTCGGCTGCACAGGTGCTCCCAAGATGGGGGCTCTGCTGGGGACAGGGTCACGTGCTCAGACTCGGGTGAGGGTCATTCGGTCCAAGGTGCCCAATTCTCGTGAGAGTCACAGGTCAGAACTGGGCGCGGTGCAGAGCCTCGCAGCTCATCCTGAAAACAGGGTCCCAGCCTGGCATCCAGAATGCAGATAGAATTCAGGGCGTCTGTGGACTTGGGTGGGGAACACGGCTGCATTGGCCCTGAGCTCTGAGGGAGATGTATTGTTTCCCTCGGTGAATGGAGGCAAGAAGCCACCCGAGGATGGCTTATCTGTGACAATCACAGACGCTATCGTGTCACGAGACAGCTGGCGCAGATGTCTTGAAATATTGCTCGCAGCCCCCACTGCTCTGAGAGACCCCCATTAATGTGTTCCTTCAAGAGCCAGAATGTCACTGCACCGCATGACAAGGCACATTTTTATGAACGTATTCCCCACCCGGTAGTCACCTTTGTAACGCTACGTACTTCATGCATTTAAAAACCAGTCACGAGGGTGGTCCCAGGAGTCCCTGCCACCCGAAGCGGTTCCACCCCCCTGGCTGAAGGACCACAGACAAGGGCTGCGGGGGAAGGCAAACGAGGGATCAACGGCTACTCACTGGAAGGTGACGTTGTAATATTCCTGGGGTGTCACCATCTTGGGTCCGCCAAAGTAGTCCAGGACCCAGATGGTGGTTATGTTCAACTTGGCAAAGAACCAGTCGTGGCCGGAAGGCCAGGAGGTCATCTCAGGGTGTCGGGTAAACAGCGACTGCTTCGCCACATCCCTTTCCGTCTCGTTCACCTGAAGGACACACGCGAGATGAACGTTCTCATGGCAGGGACATTCTCTTTTCTCGGCTGCAAGTCCTATAAATGCTACAGTGTCTACTTAGTTACAGAGTGGGTTTTTTTTGTTTCCTTTTTATCTTTTAACAATGTATAATTATAACATTGTATTTGTTTCCAGGGTACTACCGCATAATGCTCTGATAACGCCTGTCCTGGGGTAGGCAAAAGTAGGTTTACAGTTGTTTGTGTGGAAAGGAACACAATCATGAATGAATGGTAATCATTAAGAGATAACAATAATAATGCCCGAACAAACTCTTGTTTCACGAGCTCAGAACTGTAAACCTGCTCTTGCCCACCCCTGTAAAAGCCATGGAACGGCCACCACAGTGAGTCTGGTTAGCAACCATCGCCATGCGTGCTTCCAAAAAAATGTTTTCCTCGTGTTTTTTGTTTGTGTGTGTGTCGAGAGACTTTAAGATCTACCATACATCCTGATCTTACGCTTAAGGAATCAGGAGGAGCTCAGGGAAGCTCGGCCGAATGCAGACCACAAGGACGGTTTCAGAAATTGGCGAGAACAGACGGGATGAGGCGGACACCATCCCGAGTCCTGGTTTTTGGGGCTAAGCAGTAATTCTGAGCCATCAGACTAACTGGCCCAAGGTCCTAGAGCAAAGTGTCCCTGGGGCTTGGGATGTGCATCTTCAGCACAGCTGTCCCGGGGTGAGCACATGTCAAATACGAGACACGGGCACACATGGGGCGGACCCTTGAGAAGGCACACAGTGGAAGTCAGGACTGTCAGCCCTCCCGCCTGCCCCCTGCCCGGGAAGGATGGGCACTGGCAGGGAGGCCAACACACAGAACTTCAGGACCGTAAAGAAACTTGTCTGTGGTACCATGACTGACAGGTCAATAAACCAATCTGCTGGCTCGGCCATCAGCTTGGGGCTCAGGACACCTTGCCCTCTGCCCTTCCGAGGTCTGACTGAGCCTCTTCCTGGCAGCACTCACCCCCAACTGTGCAGATGCACACCCAGGACTCACTGTGTGGATGGATTCTCCCCTTCTAACCTGCCGGGGGTGCTCTCCGCTCTAAGCCACCGCCACACCATAGGGAGCTGGGGACCCAGCACAGCAGACGGAGTCCAGTGCACACCGCGGCCAAGGAGGGAACTTTGCTTGGCAGCTCTTCCTTACTTAGGGGCTTTATAGCCAATTAGCTCTGTTTGCTCTCAAAAAAACAGTTCATTCTACTCACAAACGTCTCTTTGAATACTGATATGAAAGCAACTGATTAAACTTTTACTGCAAGTGCCCTGGCTGTGTGGCTCAGTGGATTGAGTACCAGCCTGTGGACCAAAGGGTCACCGGTTCAATTCCCAGTCAGGGTACCTGCTTGAGTTGTGGGCCAGGTCCCCAGTGGGGGGCACACAAGAGGCAACCACACATTAATGTTTCTTTTCCTGTCTTTCCCTCTCCCTTCCCCTCTCTAAAAATAAATACATAAAATCTTAAAAAAAAATCTTTTACTGCTGGTGAAATTACACATTAGAACATACTCTGACTCTGCATCTCAATCACCGGTCTGTTTTACTTTAATCCCAAACTGTCTCTTCCCTCATAGTTAACAAGATGATGCTCCTCTGCAGCCAGTCGGCGTGTCTGCAGGTAACCACGCACCTTGGTCACGGTCCCGGCCAGAATGATGTGAGCGCAGAGGGGACTTTGGGGGTCATATCCGTGCTTCCTGCAGAAGTCGGTCTGTGCCAAAGACATGGTCAGTGTGGCATACGGGTTCTCCTGCGTGGTGGGGGGGGGCACACAAAGACCCTCATGAAATACTGTCTCCGCAGAGGTAACCAATTTCACAAGTCACATACACATTGTCCCCCAGCGTGACTGGTCTTCCGTAAAACAATGAGTCGTAAACCACCACCTTCCACTCGGGGAGATGACTTTTTGGACAGAGAATAACCTTGGCCCTCTCTCCAGAGAGGGGGAGGGGCATTCATGTTTTAAATGAACTAAGTAAGAGTTATTTTAACACCTCTTCAACTCCTTACGTGTCCTGTATTCCCCAGAGGAAGTGCAATTCCAGTACCACCCAAATACAAGGCTGGTCTATCCCTTCGCCGACATATCTCAAGGGTTAGACATTAACCAGAAACTTAGTGCCTAAAAACACCAGTTGCTCCACTAGCTAATGATACAGCCTCAGCAAGGAAAGTAGCTGAGTCATACTTCCTGGTTATCTTGTGCTGGCCAAACCGGTCATGGGATTTCAAAACGGGAGAAGCTGTTCCTTCTCGCCCTGGCACGGAGAGAAGAATGCTTAGACTCAGAGAGGGAGGCAAGCACAAGGCCTAGTTCTTTCTTATGCAGAAGTCAGCTTCCCCAAAGGCATTACTGCTGACGGATCGCAGCAAAGCGCACACAGCAAAGCGCACACGTGGCATTCGGGAGTGCTTCGTCCCTCCGACTCACGGGATCTCGTGTGGGGGATTCTGCCATGTCAAGGCAGCCCATGCAAACAGTGAGTCAGAAAGAGGTCCCCTGGAAGCCACGTAGCCAAGTGTTTGCCATGGATGCATTATTCCGCATGGCTCCTAGGAGAGGCAGGAAAAGAGGGGGCAGGGCACGGGGACAAGGTTTCTCCCTTCTGTGAGTTTATAGTCTGGTTGAAAAGTCAGACATAAGCCCTGGCTGGCGTAGATCAGTGGATTGAGCTCGGGCCTGCGAATCATGAGGGTTGCCAGTTCGATTCCCATTCAGGGCACATGCCTGGGTTGCAGGCCAGGTCCCCACTGGGGGGTGGGGGGCACGTGAGAGGCAACCACACATCGATGTTTCTATCCCTCTATTTCTCCTTCACTTCCCCTCTCTCTTTAAAAAAAAGAAATATGTAAAGAAAAATCAGACATAAAATTTAAATAATGCAAAACAATGATACGGAAGACATCACAAGACAGCACATAACTGATTGCCAAGTGACAGGTAGAGTCGGTTCATGGTTTTCAAGTTCAGTGTAAAGAGCCGTCAGCATAGCCTGGAGCCATATGGAAGCCTAGGGAGCCTCTAAGGCATCCAAAGCTGGTGTTTGAAGGTCGAGGGGCCTGTGACTGCAAAAAGACAGACCTGGGACCGTGTAGGACATGACCAAGAGTAGTAAGGAACCCAATTTGCTTGAAGGAGGGGCTTTCTGAGGGGAGGAGGTGGGTGGTCCATGTTGAGCTGGTGGGCAGGGTCGAGGGAGGTCAGAAGGGGAAGAAAAGTAGAAATTGTGAGCCAGCCCTGACTGGTTAATGGATGGGCTCAGTCAGGCTCATTCTGACACGGCTACACCTTTTCACCCCACCTTGGAGGCTTGAAGTCCTGGGCGGGGCCCTCCCCACTGTCTCCTCCTCGATTAGTCAGACCTGGGCTGGAGCCGCACCTGCCAGCCACTGGTCATAGTGGATTCCCTGGCCCTCTGAGTTAGGGTACACGGTACAGAGCAGTAATTCCCGATCACCACCCCACCCCCACTGCAAGCATGGGGGGAGGGATTTGAGGGGAGAAGTTTAGTAAAATGTATTTCCGTAAAATGCCTTGGCATGGCATTTTTTACGGTCTCCCCGGGAGAGTGTATTTGCAGCCAAGGCTGAGCCCCACTGGCGGGCGGAATGAGCCTGCTTTGGGCTCACGCTCCCTCAGGAGCAGAGCAGGCTGGGAGGGGCAGGACGGAGAAGGGGGCAGGTCACCAGGGCTGAGAGGGCAGCTGCTGCTTGTGCTCGGAGACTGTGGGGCACTCCCACCCCCATCACTAGGTCTTCCAATTTTTCAAGAAGTTACGAACTTAGATTTTTAATTGAAATCTCAACTTTTAAATGATGGTGACTAACTCAAAATAATAATAAATTATTATTAAATAATTATTCCATAATAATTTAATAATAACTATTAAATAATTATTAATTATTATTTTAATAATAATTATTATTTTAAAAACAGAACTCTGTGTGGGCCAAAGAAAGCTGGCTGGTTGACACATTCACACCTGTCCGTGCCCGGTGTTTTGAGGGCAGATGGACTGGAGTGAGATTCCAGCTCAGCCCCTGGCCTTGGGGAAGTCCCCTGCCCTACCTACCCCGTCCAATGAGGAGAGGAAAACTTCCTCAAAGGCTCAGCAGCAGAGACGGAGACTGATCCACCCGGCCGTAGCAGGTGCTGCGTCAAACACTACTTTCTCTTTCACCAATATCTTCATCAACAACCTACCTTCCCCGGGAACCTCAAATCCCAGATCTTTGTCATAAAGACACTCCACCCAGTCGGGCTTCAGTCCCTGACCCTGCGTGGCTCTGGCCTCCCAAGGAGTCTGAGACACCTCTCTTGGGACAGCAGGGGTCAGGCATAGCTGCGAACCTGGCCCCTGCCCCCAAAAGGTGGGCCAAGGGTGAGGAGGAGATGGATTTCCCATCAGCTGTGCCTCCTGCCGAGGTAGCCAGTGAACACAGGGTGGGGCTAAAGATGGCAATAATCTCTGTCATCGTCCTCGATGTTGGATATCAGCTTCTTGGTGCAGAAGGGAAAACTCGCAATTCAAAGGAGGGGTTAGAAAGAGAAACCCCTTAGGCCGAGCAAACGAAGTGCTGAAGTTCCCAACGATCTCGACGCTCTACAAAGCTTTCCCCAGAGTCGGCTGCCCACCCCTTGGGACTCTGCAAATCCCGCGCGCCCGCGCGGAAGCGCAGGGCCAGGTGCCAGCGACCCTGGAAGGGCCGGGGTGCCCCACGCTCACCTGCAGATTGCCCACCGACTGCTGCAGGGGGCTCAGGTAGAAGTAAGGCACGCCGCTGCCCTTGCCCGGGAGCCCGTCGCTGAGCGACAGGATGTCGGCGAAGGGCTGGCCGCGCACCCCCTCCTGCGTGGAGATGGTGGCCAGCGCGCCCCAGTCGGAGACGTGCGTCACGAAGCGGGCCACGCGCGCCGCGTCCTCGCGGGGCGGCAGCGGCGGCAACAGCGCATCTGCGTCCCAGTCCCCGTGGCCCCGGCCGCCCCGGCTCCGCGCCGGTGCCACCAGCAGCGCCACGAGCGCTGACGCCAGCAGGGCTGCGAGCAGCGGGCGCATGGACCCGCGGGCAGCTCCGTCCATGGCGGCGACTCTAGCTACAGTCCCGGCCCTGCGGCCTCCAGTGGCCGAGTGATAGCAGCGCGCCCGGGTCCGCCCGGGTCCCGCCCACAGCGGGGCAGGTCCCGCCCCCTTCTGAGAAGAGCCAATCGGAGCCGGGGGAGGAGGGGCGGGTTTCTGGTCGCCAGGCAACCTGCGGGCCAGATCTTTCTGCCTGCCTGCAGCTCCACCCGCGGATCTGCAGGGATTGCGAAACGGTCCTCAGTGGGACGTTGTTTTGTTTGACACGTGGAGGGACGGAGGCTCGGAGAAATTAAGCAACTTGCCTAAGTCATCCTTCTGGGGAAGGACCAGCCTCTGCGCGCGCACACGCAGACGCGGGCGCCTTCCTTGAACACTTTTGGATACGAGTCCGTGGCATCACAGAGGAAATGCTGCATTTTCCACACAAGTTCCCCTTTCTGTTTCCTTCACTCTCTGCACCAAAGTGCAGCAAGGGTCCCTGGGGTAAGGGACAGAAGCCCCAAAACTTAGGACCTATACACTACCTCTGGCCCAGGACTCTCTCACACACGGACGCCAAGGCGTGGTTAGTCCTTCCGTGCGCGAATGTGAACTCATCGAAACCATCCGGGGACCCATTCAGGCATCAGGCTTGGGGGGCAATGGTTTTAGTTATTGTCCTTACTGGTTCTTCTCAGCCCACACAAGTAGCATTTCCACTGGCTCCTCCCAGCAAGGTCCCCTTCATTTAGAGGTGCCTCCACATTCTGATATTCTGGGAATGGGTCAGTGAGCTCCTCCCACAGGACTGCATCTTTATCATCCTAAGCCGGGGTCCCCGTTTCCTCAGAGGGAGTCCTAACCTTCTGGGCCTGGCCTCAAGTCCCCATTGCAATTGTTGCCCTGAATGCTGCCCGTTGGGCCCCTGCAGCAGTTTCTCAGCTTGTAAGTCTGGTTCCCGCCGGCCCTTGGAGGCTGTTGTTCCACAGAGGTGAAGTCGTTTCACTCAGCACCTGGGGGCTGGTCATGTGAGCAGCGTGGGAGACCAGTGGGCGAGCCAAAGCCTCTGCTAACTCAGCCCCATACACACAGCCAAGGTTCCCAGGCTCCTGCGTCAGAGCTTGGGTATGGAAGCAAGACTCTTTAGTCGGGGGCCTGGATGTCACCCGTGGGAACCACGCTCACCCAAAGTTGGTTTCCTTTCTAACAGCCGAATCTGGAAGAGCTTCAGGTTGGATGGGAAACTTCCAGGGGGAGAAATTTAAGAGAAGAAAAATCAGGCGTATCATTTTCAAAACAAATACTTCATCCAAATAGTGGGAGTACCTGCCAATGACCAATAGTGTGGCCGACCCCTGTTCAGGAAAGAGAGATCCATGATTTTCAAGTCGGAGTTCCAATCTCTGGGCGGCCACTATCGAGCTGTGTGGCCATGGGGCTTTCATGTCACCTGTTGGGGCCTCAGTTTTCTCATCAAAAACGAGGAGTTGGTTGGGTTAGATGATTGGACACCTCCTCTGGCTCAATATTCCATTTTTCTATTAACATGACTATTGTAAGTTTCGATAATGTAAATCATTATTTTGCAAGAAGATTAAAGAAATGCTTATTTATTGCTGTGGCGCTTGGTGCTGGTGTCCAGACCCACAACAGGCCCTGTTTTAGCTGCATCGCCGAACCGGTGCCTGGGGCTTGGTCTCCTGCATGGGAGCAGGACACTGGGGTCTGCCCTCCAACCCCACCGGCATGAAGCACCTCCCCTCAGGGTCTGTCTTTGCACTGGCTATTCCCTGTGCCCCAAATGCTGTTTCCTCAGCTACAGATATGGCCACCTCATGCCCGTCTGGATCTCCACTCAGATGTCACCCTTTCCAAGGGGGCTTCCTCTCCGTGGACACCCCGGCCTGTGTCCATCACAGCAATCATCACACAGTGCGGTCACCTTATGTATTTATTTAGTGACTCGCTACTCAGTCCCCGGCTGGAACGTGACCTTTGGGAGAGCAGGAATGCTGTCTGTCTTGTCCGCCTGTTCTATGTCCCAACACACAGAGCAGGCAGTCAATAAATATTTCTAGAATGACGGCTTAATAAACAGCTGATGAAATTCTTATAAAATCAACAGTGGGAATGGAGGCACTCAAGAACAACAATGGGGTGCTCTGGCTCTCAAGTAGCAAGGCCTCCTCATTGGAGAATTGGGGGAAGCCCCTTGCCGGCGGGGAATGTGTGCATCTGCCTTCCGGATCCTGCTGCTTCACCCCTGGGCTTTCTGTTTGTGTTTGAACGGCCTGAACTGAGCCCCCTTCCCCACCAGGAATAAGGATCTTCTTTCACCTGGGTGCAGTCCTGGTTGAGAATCCACCTTGCAGGCTCCCCTTTCACGTGGTGTGATCCTTGTTCATCTGTCTGGGACCCTACCAACCCTGGTGTCATCAAGGTCAGGAGCAGTGACGTGGGCATGTCCACATCCCAGGTGTCTAGCAGGCATCCAGGACATGCAGCTGACAAAACAAATTGTACCAGGACAGCCACACCAACCACTGATGGTCCTCGGGCTGTCTTCTGTGGCTCGGGGACTTTCTGCCTGCGGCAGGCACACATGCTTCAGATAGCAGGTAGCTGCTAGGTGGTGAAGAGGGCTGGCTCTGGGCCTTGACCAGGTAGCTCCGTTGGTTAGAGCATCGTCCTGCTGCCCCAAGGTTGTGGGTTTGATCCCTGGTCAGGGCACATACAAGAATCAGCCAATGAATATGTAAATAAGTGCAACCACAAAGCAATGTTCCCCCCCCCTTCATCTCTCTAAAAATAAATAATTTTCTTATTTAAAAAAGCTGGCTTTGGAGTCTTTTGAGTCAGCCACTTAAGCATGACTTGGGGAGGATGAGCCCCACAAAATTAGGAGTCTCCTACCTCCCAGGACTTTTACGGGAATTAAATGAGAAAGTGCGTGGCCTTGCCCAGAAGCAGTCAACACGCAGGGATCCCAGCTATGACGTCAGCAACTGCCAGCGTTCGCTTCCCTCTGTCTGTTCCCACCTCAAATGCGTCACTTAATCTCTTTCCGAGAGTGGACGCTTCCCACTGGGACCTCTAAAAACAAACAAAACAAAAACAAACCAAAAAAATACCACTGGAAAAAATAACTACAAAACATCTGGGGATTCCCCCAAGCAGCTCTGAGGAAGACCACCTTGTTTGGAGGGAGGGGAACGTCCGGTTCCCCCACGTTCCTTGCCCTCAACCCTCACCGGGTTCCCCCAGACTCTGAAAGGGAGCCGTGAAAACCTGCCATGGGCCACACTGAGCTCCATGCACACTGACACCTGACTAACAGCCGCTGTCCAGAGGTTCGGGGGATGGTGCTGACCCTTCTTCACCTGGAGGGCAAGGTTCCCACATTCCTGGAGAGTCCTTGGCACAGAAAGGGACACCCTGACAATTGGGGATTAAGTACTTGTCAACAGAAACGTACCCACTGAGCTTCGGAAGTGGAGTCTTCCTAGTGTTTCAATGATTCAGTGATAATCGATCAGGAAACGGAAGTTAACTGTGAGTCTGAAGAAGTGATTGAACTGGAACAGGCACTAAAAGCCAGGCTTTCATGTTGGGAATGAAAGCGCGGGCCTGTGGAGCCAACCTGCCAAGCTCGGTGACATGCCCTCCACCCCATGGGGACAGAGCCTCCGGACTCCTGGACCTTGTCCTCTGTGCACCTCTGTCCTCGGTGTATCCTTTACAGCAAGCCGGGAACAAAAGTGTCTCTCTGAGTCCGTGACCTGATGTAACCAATCATCAGATGGAGGAGGGCTCCTGGGAGCCCTTGCTCAGGAGCCAAGTTGGACAGAAGGGTGGGTATCCAGAGCACCTGTTCCTTTAGACTGGCATGTGAAGTTGGGGGGGGCAGTCTTGTGGGAGCCCCTAACCTGGGGGTCTGTGCTAACTGCAGTCGTTGGAGTCAGAATTGGGTTGTGGACACCCCACTGGAGCTGGAGCGTCTGCAGGAAACTGGTTAGCGTGGGAAAAAACCCACGGTTGGTGTCAGAAGTGTTGTGAGGGGAAGAAATTTTCCTTTAGCCATTGATTGGGGGGGCAAGGGTGTGTGTGTGTGTGTGTGTGTGTGTGAGAGAGAGAGAGAGAGAGAGAGAAGGGGAGAGAGAGGGTGGAGCAGAGCAGAAGGGGGTTCCCCACTGGACCTGGTGTGACTACTGCACCCCACTGACCACCATCTCCCCCTTCTCCTGCTCCAGCCCTTTGGCCAGGGCCTCCCCCAGACACCCCTGCTTTTCCAGGGGGACCTCAGCTTTTGCTGACCCCTCCCGAGGCATCTGTGGGGGGCCACTGCAGCAGACCCCCGATTCCTGGCTGTGGCTTCTGCCATCTACGGTGACACCAGAGCCCCATTTGTTTCTATTCTTTTAGACGATGTGACCTGTGAGGACATGGGACCACGGGTCAGCAAACTCACACTCAAACTGGCGCTGAAACACACGTAGTGAAGGGGACATAAGCATGGCTGTTGCTGAAGGTCCCCAGGGAGGCTCCACCTGCCCTGGCCTGGCTGTGCTGGCTCCTGTGGAGTCCTCAGGCTTGGTCCCCTCCCCCCTACCCCAAGGAGGGGACGGACTATGCCAGTGGCAGGGCCTGAGTCCCCAGCTGCCGGTCGTGTGACTGAGCTGGGGTGCGGGGAGAGGATGCTGGGGGCACATTTCGTCACTTCTCCGCAGCATGTTTCAAAGACAGAGGAAGCAAAACTACAGTGTTCTCAGCGGTGGGTTGTTTAAAATGTGCCTTTCTCCTGAGTTCAGGTGTGTGTCTCACTGCTGACACACGAGGGTGCTGTTCCTACAGTTTATAATGTGGGTGGCTCAAATTCTTGGGGAAGCCCTGTGGGACTCTGGCTGGGGCGTGAATGGGCTTTGCCATGTGCGCTAGGCGGGGTGGGTTTTCTGCCATGGATGGGGCATGTTCTGATGTGCCACAAAGGAACCATGACAAGGGCGTCAGAGCCTGCAAGGTGGCCTGGCCACAGGGCTGCAGACTGGGACCTCCAGGAGATCGGGACAATGCATCTCCCTTATCTCTGCAGGATGGAACGAGTGGAAACCCCAGCTTTGGAGTCTGACCTGGAATCGGAGATAGGACCTGGAGCAAGATGCTCAAGCTTGGTCAAAAACAGAAATACTGTCTCGTAGGACAGGCAGGGGGGGTGGTGTAAAGGGATGTTCTTTCTAAAGCATCTAACGGCACGAGACACATAGTAGGGACTCAATAAATAGCCGTGAGCACTATTTGTGGTTTAGCAATGCCAATACATAGTGGTGCCCAATACACATTTCAGTGGATGGACAGATGGACGGACGGATGGACGGACGGACGGATGGATGGGGTATGTGAAATAGACAAGATTTTACTAGACTGAGGAAAACTAACATTTTAAAGCCTTTTTAGTGCAGTGGGCTAGCTGAATCACATGGCAGCAGAGTATCCAGTCCACCTGCCGTAAGCGCCCTGTAAGTCCGTCTGTCTGTTCAGCTCATCAGCTGCCCAGTGAGGAAGCTGAGGTCAGAGGGAAAAGTGCTGAACCCAAGGCTTCAGAGCTGCCCGTGAGTTGGGGTGAGCCCCCCGGTCTCCGGAGTGCTGCCTCAGAGCTGGGCCCTCAGGACCCCCCCCTGAGGGGCTGGGACCTGAAGGGGAGAATCATGGGGGGACCTCAGAGGACTGGGCCTCGAAAACAAGCAGGCTCTCCATCTGGTTTGCCCGTGCTTGTGCGGGGTGCCCTCACCCAGCAGTGACCCCACCCCGGTGTGGAAAGAGCCAGAACCACAGAAGAGCCTCTTGGCCTGCCCTGAGGCCACCCGTGGGTGGCCTCCAAGCTGAACGGATCTGCAGGGAGAGGTCCCACTTCCCCAAACATGCCTCTTCTGGTGTCACAAGGGCCCTTGGGTCACCTCCTTCCTCTGAGCAACAAAGCACAGCACAATTTCTGCCTCTGCTCCTTCCTTTCCTGTCCCTACTTGCTCTGTCTTTTCCAGGATGCAGCTCTGACCGGGCCCCACTGGCTTTCTGTGTCAGCAGCTTTGCCTGCTTCCTGACCCAGACCCCCTAGCCTGAGGACCCCCCCTTTCCTCAATAGCACAGGCTGTCCTGGACCGCCCCAGCCCCGGGCTAGTGAACTGCCAGCAGGAAGCAATAAAAGGCACTGTCCACGTGCCTGCTGGAACCGTATTTTCCAAAGTCAAAAGCAGGACTCACTACCCAAGCAGGACACATACCTTTCTAAGGACTTTTGGACACAAGGTGTGAAGCTGGCCCATGCCAGGATGGATGGCTGCCAGGCACGTGCCTCCCGGGCAATTGTGTCCTCTGGGGCATGTCTGCCGCCGATGCGTGGCTGGGACCGTGGCTGGGACACCAACCACCGGTTAGTCCTGCTCAGGGTCAGCCAGGGAGCGAGGCACAAATGGTGGCATCCGGGAATCCTCCACCTTCGATTTTTCTGGCTTGTGTTATCTCCGTGAAGACCCTGCCCCGGGAAGGCTTTGCAAGGGGCTCCCGCTCCTATGGGCTTTTAAAAAATGTTGAGTCTTTTTCCAAACATCAATCCAACAACTTAAGTATATCCTATAAATATGGTAATGACCTGTCTCCCATGTCAGGGATGGTGCTGTGTCCTGCCAGAGAGAAAATGATGAAAAACGCCACTCACGTGTTTGAGCCCCTGCTGTGGGTGTGACGGGAGGAAGTGCTCGGGAGAAGATCCAATGACTGAACACGTGATCACGACCCCTCCACGCTCAACGGTAAGAAAAGGAGTCGTGGTATCAGAGAGAGGCAGCCTGGCGCCAGAGGTCTTGGGTTCCCATCTTGCCGCCCCTCTTTGCAGGCTGCTTTGTGGGCGAGCAAGGTCATCGGTCAACTTCCTGCTCCTCGCCTCTCAGTGAGGAAGTCATAATACCTGCCTGTGAGGCTGGGTGAGGGGTAAAGGCTGGCGGGCTGTTGATGTGGCATGATAGATGCCAAGGAGAGCTTCCCTCCCTTCCTTCCTTTCTCCCCTAAGGAGCTGAGAGGCTAGTAGTAGGAGCAGGTTCTACTGTGAGTTACAGACAGCTTCTGCTATGACTGACACACACTGAAGACGGCCTTACGGGCTCAACCTGGGGTGCACAGGGTGTCAAGGCCGCCTTCTGTGGTTTGCTGCCTGTGGGTGCGGCCGAATGCACCGACCAGCATCACTGGGGCCCGCTGGCCGGTTTCCTTCCTGCTGGTCGGTCCCTCCTGGGCTCCACCCAACCCACCTTGCGAGGAATAAGTTTCAGGGCCTATTGCCAGCTACGCACGGTTGGAACGCAGAAAGATGGAGTGGGCGGGTTGCCAGTGACCTCCCCCCACCCCCCACCCAGGAGCCCGGGGACAGGTGCTTGGTCACAGCAGGCAGGCTGATGGAAAGATGCAGGACTCCCCACAGTCTTCCCCTGTGAGCAGAAGTGCAATGCAGAGAAACTTCAGGCATGTGGCCTGCACCCTAACTCGAGCTGGGGAATCTGAGCTACGAGCTCCCAACATTAAAAAAAAATCCCCAAAACAGCCCTGGCTGGGGTCACTCAGTGGGCTGAGTGCTGGCCTGTGAACCAAAGGGTTGCCAGTTTGATTCCCAGTCAGGGCACATGCCTGGGTGGTGGACCAGGTCACCGGCTTGGGGCACATGAGAGGCAACCACACATTGATGTTTCTCTTCCTCTTTTTCTGCCTCCCTTTCTCCAAAAATAAATACATAAAATATATATTTTTTTAATTCTAAAAACAAAACTCACCTCTGCTGAACTTGCTGCCTCCCCTGGGCTCTCAAAGGCAAAGTTCGGGCCTCCCAAGATTCCGGGGAGGCAGGCAAGACTAATTATCGTTACTTCATTGTACAGAGCGGGTAACTGAGGTTCAGAGAAGTCATACCACTTGCCAAAAGCACACCTAAGGGGCACAGCTGCGGCTCGAGGCCAGGGAATGTGACTCTGAATCCAGACTTCTTAGAGAAAGCATACATGGACTTCCAGTTCATGCAACAGCTTCCCAAATGAGTGTGGTAGGGGCTCTCTGTTCTCTTTAATTCCGACTCTCTTTTTCTATTGCAATAGAGGTATTTACTGCACATGTGGCAGCTCAGCTAAAAACTACATTTCCCAACCTCCCTTGCAGCTACAGTTGTTCATGCAATTGTGTTTGGACCAACAGGAGATAGGTGCACTTTTCCAGGTCAGTTAAAATGAAGGCAAGCCCCGACCAAGTGGCTCAGTTGGTTGGAGCATCATCTCATGCACCAAAAGGTTGTGGATTCGATTCCCAGTCAGGGCACATGCGGGAGGCAACTGATTGATGTTTCGGTCACATTGATATTTCTCTCTATCTCTCTATCTCTCTCAAATCAATGAACATTATGCTCAGGTGAGGATTTAAAAAAAAAAAATGAAGGCATGTGCTGTCCTTCCTGACGCCAGGGATGCAGAATGCAATGGCAGGAGCTCAGGAAGCCATTCTGTCATGCGCCGCCTCTGAACTACTCCCCTGGAATTGTATGTGAGAGAGAAAAAAAATGTAAGTTTAAGCTATTATATTTGGGTCTCTGTGTGACAGTAACCCTAACTTTTACTCTAACCGTGTGTCCAGTTTTCCCAGGTCTCTCGACGACCTCGGTGTTTGCTGGCCCAAAGGCCTACAGGTGGAATCGTGTTCATCCATCTTGTAGGTCTCTTTAAATTTACAAGGGTTCCTTCTTTCTCTTTCTCTATTTTTCATGTCATTTCGTTGGAGAAACCAGCTCCTTTGATCTCCAGAAAGTTTCCACATTCCAGGCTTTGCCGATTAAATCCTCACGAGTCATGGTGGGGGGCGGGGGACGTACACTGAGTTTCCAGAAACTGGGAGTTAGAACCGGAGGCTTGATCAGACTCTGGCTTAATTGATCTGTTTTTGTGCTTTTGCAAATATCACCAGTGACCCAGGTGGCCCTGAGTGCTCCTTATTTTATCTTATTGGGGGTATAATGTCTCACTTCCCACTTTGAAAGACACTGAGACTGACAGTCTGCCTCCTCCTGTGCCCCGCCAGGGCTCTGCTTGCTTCTGCTCTTTACCCCCACCCCCCATGCTCCCTCCACCCGAGGACTTCGCAGTGCCCCCCAACCCGCCAGACCCTCCTTGTGAAAGCCCCTTCACCCGCTCAAACGGGGCTTCTGTCTGTGGCTTTGGCAGTTCATCTCGAGGCCTAATCACAGAGAATCAAACAAAGCACTTCTGCCTCTCCTGTTGCCACTCCGCAGCCCAAGCTTTTGGTTTGCAATCTTAGCATCTCCACGTCGGAAACTACCTGGAGAGCAGAGCAGCTCAGCCCCAGGAGAACGGGGTGCTGCAGTAGCATCCCCGGGGCGGGCGACAACCTGAGCTCAGCCACGCTCTGCTGCGGACCACCCTCCTCCTGGGCCCGTTCGGCATCCAGCGCTCTCTCCGCGGATGCCAAAGCGGCTTCTTGGGAAATTTTCACTCTAAGTCATAGGCTTGGGCTTTGAAGTAAACCCAGGGGAAAGGCACCAGAGGAGATATGGCATAGTCAAGGGTTTGTATTTTTACTTTGTTCTCCCTTTTTTTAGTTTTAATTGTGGGAACACACACACGCACGCTATGAAATTCCCCTCCTAACCATTTTTAAGTGTGCAGCTCAGGAGAGTAACAGAGAGCTAGGATGTTTTTTGTCCTGCAAAGCGAAAACTTTGTATGCAGGCTCCTTCCTTGCCCACAGCCCTGCAACCCAGTCGACTTCCTGTTTCTGTGAATCTGGAGACTCGTTCCGTATAAGAGAGGGAGCAGGCAGCATTTGTCCTTTTATGGCTGGCTTATTTTGCTGAGCACAATGCCCTCAAGGTTCACACAGGTCACATGGGACAGGATTTCCTTCTTAAAGGCTGAATAGTATTCCATGGTAGACTTGTAACACATTATCTTTATCCATTTGCTTGTCGGTGGATGCTGGGGCAGATCTATTCTAGGGGTTTTATCATTTCAAGTCTTCTGTCAGGTCTTCAATGCATTTTGAGTTAGTTTTTTTTAAAGATTTTATTTATTTATTTTTAGAGAGAATGGAAGGGAGGGAGAGAAACATCAATGTGTGGTTGCCTCCCAAGCACCCCCTACTGGGGACCTGGCCTGCAACCCAGGCATGTGCTCTGACTGGGAATCGAACTGGCGACCCTTTGGATTCGCAGGCCAGTGCTCAATCCACTGAGCCACACCAGCCAGGGCTGAGTTAATTTTTGTATATATGGTGTAAGGCTAAGGTCTAACTTCAGTCCTTGGCACGTGCTACCCAGTTTCCAAACACTGCTGACGAGAATGTCCTTGCCCCGGTAGGTGGTCCTGGAACGCTGCTGAAGACCATTTAACCTTACACACAAAGGTTAGTGTCCAGGCTCTGTTCTGCCCCACGAGTCTGTCTGTGCGTCTGTCTGTCTTCTCACCAGAACCTCGCTGTTTTGGTTACTGTAGCGTTGTTAAACATTTTGAATCCAGGAAGTGTGAGGCCTCCTTTGTTCTTCTTTTTCAAGATTGTGTGTGTGTGTGCACACGTGTGTGTGTGTGTGTGTGTGGCAATTTCTGCGTCCCAGGAGACTTCATATGGACTTTAGAACTTTTTCCTACTTCTGAAAAAAAACAATGCCATTGAGATCTTCAAAGGGCTTGCACTGACTCTGTAGGCAGCTTCCCAGCGCCTGGACACACAGTGTCTTTCCGCTCACGTGTATCTTCCTTAGCTTCTCTTAGCGATGTGTTGTAGGGTTCAGCGTCTAGGCCTTTCATCCCCTCAGGGAGTTTGCTCTGGAGATTTCATTCTTCTCCGTGCTGCTCTCGGGAGAGCGTTGTCTTATTCTCCATCTTGGATTGTTCCTTGCTCGCGCACAGAAATGCCACCGCTCTCTGTGGGTTGACTTTGAACCCTACAACGTTGCTGCATTTTATTGATTTCTTGGTTCTCACAGTTTTGGGGGGATCTTTATGGTTTTCTACATACCAGCTATCCCATCCGCAGAGATCACTTTCTTCCTTTCCAATTTGGATGCCTTTTACTGTAGTGCTTTTCCGGGCCTCCGTGCTCTGGCGAGAATTTGCAGCGCTGCGTTGAAAACGCGTGGCAAGAGTGGACAGACTTGCCTCGTTCCTGATCCTGGAGGACAAGCTTTACGTTGTCTAAGGTTGAGTACGCTGTTCACTGTGTGCTTGACATAGTTTACCTTTTACAATATAGAGTTCTTCAGCCTTGGCCGGATAGCTCAGTTGGTTAGAGCATCATCCCCATATGCCAAGGTTGCAGGTTCGATCCTCAGTCAGGGCACGTACAAGAATCAACCAATGAATCAACCAATGAGTGCATCAGTAAGTGGAATAACAAATCAATGTCTCTCTCTCTCTCTCTCTCTCTCTCTCTCTCTCCCCCTCTTTCTCTCTAAAATCCATAAAAAGTATATAGGATTCTTGAATTAATTTGAACTGTAAAATTCAGGCAGACACCAGCAGGCATTTGAAATGAGAGCCCAGCGGGAGTTCTGTGTGTGTGTGTGTGTGTGTGTGTGTGTGTGTGTTCTAGACGTGGCTTCTTGGAGATTCACAGGACCACACCGTCGGCCAGCTCTGCCTTTGGCCTCCAGCATGCTGCTTACACAGCCTGTCCAACCCACGTGCTGTGAGTCCTTTGCCTCGGGTGGCCCTTTGAAACCAACCCTGGCAGTGCACACGTGGGATTTCGATGGGCCAGCTGCTCTCTCGAAGGGAGGACACGGTTCTCGGGCCTATTGAGGCAGGAGAACTTGGAGAGAGAATGACTGCCACGTTCCTTCCAGCCCCCAAGCGGCTGGAGAGTCTCGGGCTCTCCAAGTTTGGAGGCCTTTTCCTTCTAGACTTGAATGAGAGGCGATGGGAGGAAAAGCAACCAAGGCAGAGCCACGTGCTATGAACGACAGCCAAGACCTGCGGCCAGTAAGCAGCTCAGGGTCCCGGCTGCAGAGACAAGGACCGTTCACCCCGAGTGGGGTCAAGCTGCCCTTGGGGGCTGTGCCTTAGTTTTCTAAGTGCGAAGCTGACTTGGGTTAAAGGGAAGGAGAGAAGCTCCATTCATTCCTTTACCTACTGCTTCCTCAGAGAGGACGTGTGAGAATGAGGCACCTACAGAGCAGGCGCCCTGGCCACCTGGGGCAGAAAGACAAGTTCCCATGTCACCGTGATGTGAGGTCAAGAGGAGCAGGGGGAGGCGTGAGGAGGGATGGCAGCACGGGGCACACAGTCACCCTCCTCAGCACAGCCACAGCTGGCCTGACAGTCCCAAAGTGCTTTCTTACCACCCCACTTCCTTCTCGCCGACCACGGTCTCCTTCTGGCCCACCGACGTGGTACGAGGGAGCAGAGGGAGCCCCAGGCAGGCAGACAGGCAGGCAGACAGACAGACAGACCCCGGACACAGGGACAGAGAGAACTCGCCAAGCCCTGAACGCACAGCTGCAGAATAAAAACAAGAATGTCAAGGGAACAGACTGTTCCGGCTACTGAACTTCCTGTTGATAAGTCTCTGGGCCGGGGGTGAGGTCTGAAGTTCCAGAACTGGAGTAGAGGGAGGGCAGGGGGCCTGGTGCGGCGTGTGGGGGTGCTGGCTGCCTTTGTAGGCGCAGCCGCTTGGGAGCTGAGCTCCCATTTCCTCACTTGCTGAGGCCGGCCATGGTCAGGGGCCACTTTCTGTTACCCATGTGCCCAACTTCACCGAAAAACAGGATGCTAGCTTTCAAATCTATTAAGCCATGAGATGCAAACCCCTTCCCCACCCCACCCCACACTGCTCCCCACTGCTGCCACCCAGGCCACCCCCCTTGCCCCAGCACCTCCCTGCAAGTCCTCTGCCAGGGCCATCGGAGCCTGGCTTCATCGCCAGCTGGGCTGGGCGAGGTCAGATCTTGTGCTCCACCCGCTTTGTGATGGCTCCAGACTTACGGTCACCTAGATGAGGAGTTCCCTACCACATCCCTGGGGGACGGGTGAGAATGCACATCAAATCAGGAGCTAAGAATGGCGGGGTGACTTTGCCCTTTAGAAAGCATCCCAGGGCTCAGCTGGACCCCCTTACCTGCAGTGTCTCTGTAGGTGAGTGGTTGTCTAGTCTTCTGGTCTGCTCATTCCCAGCCCACCTCTGTCTCTCTTGCTGTTTAAAGGCTCCCACCACGTGCGCTGAAGGAAACAGAAACAGAAAATACAAGCCAGAAGCAACTCTGCTCCACTTCCATTATCTGCGAACACGCAGATACCATCTGTTTTTTCAGAGGTGGATCCTGAGCATAAGACAGTCCCAGAACCGCACTCCAGGCACAAGGAGGCCAGGATGGATTCCAAACTGAACGCCCGCCCCAGGGGCGAACGTGGGTCCCGTGGCAGCAGGGCCATCCACGTGGGTCTCCGGCAGCCCTCAGTCTCCCACTCCGCCCTTTGCTCACCCTGCCGGCCTGTCCCCACCGGACGTGCTAGGTCAGCTTCTTCCCCACCATGTCCCCAGTCCTTCCTTGAACCATCCACTCCGGGCAGGACCCAGCCCACCCAGCCTCACATCCAGCACTCAGTCCGCCTCAGGATCCAAACGTTCAAGGGGCCACAATTTATCGATTGCCTTCTTGGATGAGTGACGTTGTTGTAAGACAGAGAACCCTGTCTTGGTGGGTCCAGGAATGGTGTTAGGTACGCCAAGAAGAGGAAAAGGTTACAAAATCTCAAGTACAACCCTAGATCAGAAAGCAGAAGACGGGGCTGAAGACGTCTGTGTGGAAATTAATACTGACGATAATACTGCTCATGGTACCACAGCAGGGACTTTGGCGCTGGCAGCCGGGAGGGCACACAGTGGGGCGAGGGCTGTCGACTGCCAGTAGTGGGAACAGCTAGGAAAGGAGTTCAAATCCTTATCCCCCCACAAACCAGTTCTTGGCGAGAGGAATAGTCCCTCCCCTATTGGCTTAGACTATTCTGGATTTACCACTTCCCCGGAGCTGAAAAAAGCCCCCGGCCCCAGGGTCTGGGGGTCGCTCTCTACGGGTCTGCAGGGGGTGCCTCATCATTGGCTTTTTCTTCAGAGCTCCCGGGTCGTCCTAATTCACGGCAGAATCGCGAAGTGCTCGGGTGTGCAGTGCGAGACGCTTTTGGGGGCTGGAAAAGGGTTGAATTTCCTTGTGGCTGTGTCTAATTCCTCCTAAACCCAGGTCGCACCTCAGGAGGAGAAGGGTCTCTGGGCCATCCCCTGTGGTTTTGCATCAATTCTATCCCTTATCCTTGGGGACTGACTGGTGTCCCTCCTGACCAGGGTTTGCCCACCTCCAGCCGTCCCAGGAAACCCTTGGCTGGCCTTTCAGCTGTAGACACCTGCCTCTTCCACGGGGACCTGGCCAAGGACGGTGTCCTTCTTTGTCTCTTTTTCCTTTCTTTTTCCTCTTTCTTTCTTCCTTTCTCTTTCCTTTTAAGCTGAAACTCTCCTCCAAAATTGTGAAAATGCATGTGTTCACGACAACCACTGAAGCTACACAAAGATATTTGTACAACAAAAGGTTTGAATCATCTTCCCTTCCTGTCTCCATTCTCGAGCATCACAGCAGACTGGGCTCTCTCTCTCTCTGCCTGCTGTCCCCCTCAGTCACCGGTGTCACCAGGCCCCGGCCCATCCTGTGGATGTCCAGTGGCGGGGGTAGAGGGGTGGGAGTAACAGGTGATGAAGGGACTGAGTAGGGGGGTCAGTCTGGAATCAAAGAAATGGAGAATTCGATTCTTACCTCCCCACCTTTGTTCTTAACTTTTTAGTTTGGAAACATTTTAAATATTTAGTAAGATTCATACAAAGAGCTCCACAGACCCTCCACCCAGGATTCCTTAGTTTTGTCAATTACTCAATAATTTCTCTTGGTTTTTCCTGCTTTATTGAGGAACGGCTGACAGATAAACTTGGAAGGTGCAGCGTACCCTTGAGGATTTGACTTGTGGACATATCATACATAGTTCGTTTACTATAACTCAGAGACCAAGAAGCCGGCCTGGACCCCTCGGTGGACCCAGCGGTCACTTGGCTCTCATCTCTGTCCTATGACCCCTCCTCAGCCTGCCCTTGACCTCTCTGACCTAATGCTTTTGGAGATTACAGACCAATCACTTGAAGGACTGCCTTCCTACGGGGCTTACCCAGTGCTTCCACAGGATCAGGTTCAGGTTCACTTGGGCCAGAATGCCCTCCAGTCTCCATTCCTTGACCATGGAGCAGCCCTGAACCCCTGGCACCCCCCTTCCCGGGCCTCAGGTGTCCTTCAGCGACAGCCGCTGGCCGAGGGGGGGGGTTGCTCTGTTTTGTTTGTGCCACGTTCCCAGGGTTCGGGGAGGCCGTTCTGTGCACAGTTCACAGTTTCCACTTGTGGTCACGGAAGAATATTTGCTTCTTGCTCGTAATTCTAGAAATGGACAGGAGCACAGTACGCACACTCACGGAGAGCTGACTGGAGTGCAGGGCAGTTCTGCGGGAAAACAAAGGATGTCACTACCCAACCCATGCTGGGCCTTTTCTCCCACTGGACACTGGTCTGTGCAGAGCCTTTGATTTGAAAGCAGAGACCCCACCAATGTGCATCGTTCACGCAGTCGCCCACTCACGCCTCACCGAACAGTGACTGCAGGGCTACAGCCTGTCTGGGGTGTTGGGGCACTGTGACCTGCCCTGCCCAGGAGGTGCCCCTAGTCGCTGCTTGGCCGGTTCTCACTGCCGGGGGCTCTGAAGGGGGGTAGTGAAGCCCCCCAGTCCCCCCAGAGAGGGAGTGGGCCACCCCCTGGAGGCATGTTTCTTTCCCCTGGGGTTGTCAGCTCCTGCAGCCCACAGAGCTGTGAGTCACCAGTTCAGGTGACCCAGTGAAAAGAGGGCGTTTACCAGATGTGCTATCTGCATTCTGGCTTCCGGGGATCTCCTGGAGGGGCAGGACGGGGAGATAAGGAGAGCGTGGCCCCCCCACACCCACTCGTGGCTGCTGAAACTGAGCTGCGACCCCAGGTCCCGCTCCCTATTCCCTCTCCTTCCTCCTGTGAAGGCCTCTGCCTGGGACGAGAACAGCCCCAGAGGGGCGGGCAGGTGGGAGCCTGGCAGGTGGGAGCCTGGCAGAGGCCGGGCTGGCCTACGTGGGGTGGGTCTTGGTTCTGTGGCCAAGGACGGGTCTGAGTAAGGCATGGACCACACCTTTGAGTCACCAGGGGTGCCCTCGATGTTATCTGGGCCTAACGGTTTTCTCTGGCTCAGCACTTCCGCTCTCCTGGGGGCGAGGCCAGGAACCTGGGCTGGGGCAGCCCTGCTCGCTCTGAACAGAAGGGCCCCGTGAGCTGGGGCCGTGGGGGCGGGGGGGGGGGCGGGTGGCAGGGAGAGACGAGGGGCCCTACCAGCTCAGTCCTGCACCTTTGAGAGAAAAGGGAAACAAGTCTCAAGCACAAGCATGCACTGCCAGGCTCCAGGAGAGCCCCCTTCCCGCTGCCCAGTCTGCCCTGCACCTGCCCCTCTGCAGCTGTGTGGCTGGCTTGGGGGAGGAGAGGAAGGGGAGACCTGCCAGTCATTCCTGGGGGCGGGGCCCAGAGTGCCCAGTTCTTAATACAAGAAATATCGGACCTCCATTCATTTGAGCTTGGACATGGGGCTAAGCATTACAAAAAGCGACTTTTTTCAGAGCATCTCCTGAACTGCATAGTGAAGAAAATGAGGATCAGAGAGGTCAGGCCACTCGTCTAAGGAAACACAGCCAGGGGAGCCGACTCCAGGCAGCTAGTTCTCTGTGGCACCACTCTCAGCCCAGCGGTCACCCTCCCCTGGTGCCCATCCGCCTCTGGAGTGGCTCTCCCTTTGTGGGGGGTGGGTCAGGGCTTGGGGATGGGGCAGCACTAGATTGCTGCAGGACCACACAGAAGGTTCCACGCACGGGTCTCAGAAGGCAGGTCCCTGCCTCCTCCTTGCTGGGGGCTGGCAGCCAGTCTGTGAACTGGAAGCAGAGAAAGAGGCTGCTCCAGATTCCAGGCCGAATCCCTCCCTCACTTGCATCCTCATTCTTCAGCCTCTTTGCAGCGGGGTGGTGGTGGGGGGGGGGGTGGCCCTGTGGGAGGGTGGCTAGGCGGGGCCTTCCGGGACTGGACAACCAGGATACACCTTTCCTCCTATTTCACTGGACGGAGAAGAGGCCCTTTAGCCAGCAGCTGGTGGCAACTGAAATTCCATCAGAATCTAATGCATCACTCCAGGGCGGGGAGAGGTTTACTGCTGCAGGGAGCTTAGAAAGCTTTGCTTGGAAGCCTTGTTTTTCTCCACCCCCCCACTCCTGACCTGCGGATGAGGGATGGGCAGGTTGATTGTGAAGCTGTGGGGGTGGGGGGGGGGAGAGGTGAAGGGATGAAAGCGGAAAGGGCCGGGTCCCTGGGGTGCAGAGCATGTGCACAGCTCAGCTTCTGGGCGGGGAGTTAACTCAGGCATCGGAGGGGCGGGGTCCTGCTCTCTAGCCAGGACCTGGGGGAACCAGGTAGGAACGGAGTGTAAGCAGAGGGGGATGGAGAGAGAGAGAGAGAGAGAGACACGGAGAGAGGAAAGGAAGCAGTAAGGGTGTCGGTGAAAGAGAGGAGGTCGAGAGAACAATTTTAACCCTAAGGGAGAAAAGGAAGAAAGTGCGTTAAAGGAGGGAGAGGCTGAGAAAGGCTGAGACCGTGGCAAAGACCAGGGTCCTGGACACACTTCTCCAGAGAGAGGCGCCAGGCGGCTGTCCCATCCCATGTTTGGGCACGTTGATGAAGAGAGGTGGCTCCCTCACTCAGTCCTGCCCTGGGAGGGGACAGTATCTGTTTAGATTTGTGTCTAAATTTAAACCCTGATGGTTGGCCTCCCTCCCCTGCTCCTCCCCCTCCCCCCTCGCTCCTCCCCCTCCCCCTCCCCCTCCCTCCTGTCCTCGCCCAGAGGCCGGCTGTCCCACAGCAACCAGCCGGCGCCCACTCGCCCTGCGCTGGCCGCAGCCCGGGACCAGGAAGGCAGGCAGGAAGCGAGGACAGCAGGACCGTGAGCCCGGGCGGAGGAGCCAAGTGGCACCTGGGGGACATGGAGGTACAATCTGGCTGGTGCGGGTGGGCGGGAGGGGGCCGGGCAGCTGCCCTCCGCACAGGGGAGCAGGGCGCACAGGCTGGCCCCACGGCTGCCTAGAACAAGGGCGATGCCGGCCGGCCTGGCCAACCTGGAGCGCGCCTGTCCCACCTGGGAGACCCCTGGGGCAGGTGGGGAGGTGTCGGGGAGGATCACAAAGGGACAGGGGGGCCTTCTAGGGTCCAGGTACTTTGGAGAGGGACTTACATGCTCAGGACAAAATAGTCCCGTGCAGCCAGCTTTGTAAGTGGGAGCTGTGGGAGCACGGACCTCTAGAGAGCAGAAGCCCCTGTGTCTGGAAGCGGGCCCTGGACGGGAACAGAGCAGCAGCACCCTTTCCCCCAGGCTGGCCCTGTGGACAGTCTGGTGGTCCCCTTGCGCCTCAAGTCCCACTGGCTCTCACATCTTTCCGAACTCTCGGCAAAGCTCCCCTTGTGGGCAAACGGCACTGTTTCTGACAAAACTTTACACTCCCCTGCTTGTCCCTGGGTGCATGGGGTATTGCTGGCCATCTCGGTGGGGTGCACCAGGGCAAGCCCCCCCTCCCCGGCTTCTTGGCCTGGGATTTTTCTGGTACCGTTCCAACCTCAGGGGGTTTGGAAACCACCCTGAAGTGGAAGAGTAGCTGAGTGTATCTCCGCTCCCCGGCCCCCTCCCTTCTCCACATCCTGAGGTTTCCCCACGTTTCTGCCTTGAAACTGAGACCTAACATTTAGCCCTAAGTCCGTCCTAGCGGGGGCCTGGGGCTTTTGAAAAGAAGAGAAAGTACAAATGCTAGATCGTTTCTAAGGTGATTCCCACACTTTTCAAAAGGAGAACCCCGGGTGGTAGTCATCTCCAGCAGACTTCTGCCCCTCTTCCCACTCCAGGCTCTACCCTGAGCCCTGGCCGGCTCTAAGTTAGCCTCCCTGCACCCCCCCACCCCCCCACCCCCCACCCTGGCCTGCTGCTCTTTGGCTCCTTTGCAGGGGGACACCAGTCTATCCTGGGCAGATGTCCTATATCCAGACACCCAGCCCAGCCAGCTGTCTCCAAGGGACAGGGGTTGCCTTCAGGGAGGCTTTATAAAGTATGGTGACCAGGGGATCCTCCAGAATCTGAGACCGACCCTCCAGAGACACTCTCGTAAATCAGGGACACTGAGGCAGAGTGGGGCTGGGGGTGGAGTGGGGGTATCTCACAGCCCCACATAGCAGGTGGTGGTCATGAGCCTACTCAAGGGCCTCCAGCACAGCGCACCAGGCTCCCCTCTGCCTGCCTCAGCTTCAGGGCAGGATCCTGAGAAGGCTGGGGCTGCGGAAGCTCCTGGGAGGTGGGTCCCCTCCGCTGGGAGAGTGCAGGGGCCTTTGGCCCTGGGCTGGAGGTTCAGTCGGACCTGGCGCCTGTCCAATCTCACGCAGAAATGCAGCAGGGGCAAGAGCGGAGCAAGTCTTCGGCTTTGAAGCCGCTTGCTGCTTCAGGGCCAGTGCAGGTTTGAACCTTGTTCTGGGAGGACACAAAGAGGGGCTCCTCCTCAGAGGTACGTTCTTCTCCCTCGGTGGGAACTGTCACTTGAGCTACTTCCTGTGTGTGTGTGGTGGGGGGGGAGGGGGGATGGAAAGAGAGGGCTGTCCAGTCTGCACAGCGACAAGCACATGGGTAGGAGCTGATGGGGCTCTCCCCGCCGGGGTGCCCGAGCCACAAGGCACCGATGCGCAGGTGCAGGGAGGCTGTTGAAACTGCTCTGTTGAAACACCCGCACGTCAATCGGCCACAGCGAGAGCTGGTGAAGGGAGTGAAGGGGAAACCACGAGGCCCAGGAAGTGACGGTTCTTAGCCAGGAAGTAGACTTCTTTCGGTGAGACAAGAAACGCAAGAGTGGGACCTGAGATTTTCCTGAACAATCTCGGAGGACGACCCTCTTCTGAGCGGTGAAGCCCGCCTGGAGACACAAAGGGACCCTGATATTTGGGGGGGAAACTGAGTCATAGTACGTCCCGGTATCAGGAACCCAAACCAGACCGAGAGGCTCACCCAACATTCTTCCTCCAGAACCCCGGGACCCACTGGGGGTCTTGGGGAAATCTTCTCTTTTTCTAAGTGTCTGTGACCGTTATCAACACTAGCAATTGTACTGCCGCCCCCGAAAGCCCTCCCTCCCACAGGGGAAGTGGGACTTCCAATTTCCTGTCACACACGTGATTTTCAAGTGTGTTCGGTGCCAGGTGGACGACTGGTCACCCCCTTAGTGCTGCAGAATCTCGAGAAAGAAGCCTTGAGAGAAAGGTGGGCCGTGAGGAGGAGGCGCAGCATGGGTGTGGGGAGAGTGCCCACTGTGTCCAGGGGAGCAGGCCAGGGTGCTGGGCAGGAAGGCAGGAAGCAGTGAGAGGGGAGAGTGACAGCGGAGAGATGGGAACCACAGGGCCTCGGGGAACAGGGGGCACTGGCCCAGCAGGGAGCGGGCACTAGGCCCCGCACCTCCTGAAGGAAAGCACTACTTCTTCCCGTGATGCCCCCTTGCCTAACCGTGCCCCAAAGTGGTGGCTTTTTCTAATTCAGACAGAGGCCAAAGGGAGCCCTCCAAGGCCAGACAGCGGATGACCCTGGGCTCCACTCCTTGGAGAGCGGGCCGTGCTGAGAGGTGTTGAGTAAGAGGGGACCGTGGTGGAGCAAGAATGACATGGTGGAAATGCCAGTTCATAGAGCGAGTGAAGGGACCAGGCAGAGGAGCTCCTCCGAGAGTCCAGGCAAGTCCAGACGTTGAGAGGCAGAGCCAGAATGGAGGCATGTCAAGCCCAGGTGTTGTCAGAGGTCAGGCCTGTCCTCTGGGTGGGGCGCGCCAGGGCATTCTCAGGACTCACAGAGAACGAGGGTGCAGCGCTGGAGGCTCTAGAAGCCTCTTGTGGGCAGGGCCAGCTCATTGGTCGTTAGATCTCCAGAGATTAATTAGTACAGTGCGTAGAATGTAACCGCATAATTTCTCTCAACAAGCTTGCTTGACGAATGAATGAACCAATGGGGAGCTCAGATGCGTCCACCTCGGGAAGCCTTCCACGTGTCTTTGGACACCACAGTCCCCTCGGGGCACATTGTTCAGACCGAGCCAGAGCACCCAGCAGCATGGTCCGCCTGCCTGGCCGCTCCCTGGAAGCTTCCTTGAGGACAATGGCCTTGTCTCAAGCACCTACAGTCTGCTGGGCACTCAGTGCTTGGCAAATGAGCAAATAAGTGACCGAAGGTGGGAGACGGGTCAGATCTGTTTTTAAAAGCCAGGTTTAGATGATGTTGGCATTGATTGCTCACGGTGGAAATGCCTACGATCGAGTCCGCGGAATACACACACAGTAGGACGCCTCTCTGGGGGAGGTGATGGGTAAACTTGCTCCGGGCGGAACCGGAAGAGAGAGGGTGTAGTAAAGGAGGAGATGGGGACTCCGAAAGGACACTCTCAGTTCCTTAAACGTGGATGGCAGACAGGACCCAAGAGCCTGGGCGTACTTGCAAAAAGTCTCCTTCTTGTGGGCCGAAGTCCTTCATTTGTCTGACCAAGTAGCAGATGCGGGAAATGGGCTCCTCCTGTCTGGGTGAGCAGATGAAGGATTCCGTCGGTGAAAATTCAGCTCCGTTCCTGTTGCTCAAAACCATGAATTTCCAGTTTACAAGCAGAGGGTTAGCGATCCCTTTTCTCTGAGGGACCTCCGGGCCCTTCCCAGAAATGATTTGTCATCCGCCCGTCCCTTCAGCGTTTACTGAGCACTGATTGCCTACTAGACTTTGTATTTTAATGCCGCTGAGAAATTATTGGGCTGTCATATCTTTTTATCCCCACAGACTGTCGGTACTTCTGACGGGAGAAAGAGAGAGAGAGAGGGAATACCTATCACTGTGTACGCCACTCTCACCAACAGCCTTTGCCGTCCTGGGCCCCACCCTCTCGCTGGGTCACGGCTGTTGGCTGGAGCCCACGGGTCATAATTAGGGATGGCCTGGTGTCTGTGGGCATGGCCAAGTACCCCCCAGAGCCCCGTTGGCTCCCAGGCATTCTGTGGGACCCTCAAAGTATCACTGGCTTCCACTTTGGCTGGACGCAGTGACCTGGGGCATTGGGGGGTCCTATCATAGGAGGCCCTCGGGCACATTTCAGGGAGGGGGTGAGATTTCAGAGCCTGAGCCACAGGGTGGCCCCTCTCGAGGCAGCCAGAGCCTGGCGGGCTCGCTGGGTCCGTGGGAGCCTGCACATCGTGGCCCAGCAGCTCCGTAATCTTATCAGGGCCGCAGGGGAAAGCCTTTGGTTGCAGAGAAACTCGAAGGCCTTGCTGCCTTCCCCCAGGAATAGCTGAGGCTGCAGAGCCCTCGTGACTCACCGCACTGGACTCACCGGCAGGGAGGTGGCGCGAGGGTCCGGGTGGGAGGGACAAAGGGGGCTGCGGCACCACCAGACCTTCAGAAAAGCTCGAAGGTGACGCTCCTCTGGACACTAGTTGAGCCTAAGCCCTGAGAAGTAAGATTTTCGGTTGCATCTCAAAAGCCATGTCCACCGCCTGTTGGGCCTCTCAGGGTGTTCTGTAGACATTTGTATCTCTCCACGCGAAAGAGAATACGGGGCTGAGTACGGAAACTTCGCTGCCACGCTTAACACTGTGGCTACAGGGCCCTCCCCACCCAGACCGGAGGGGACATCGCCCTGGTAACCCCGTCTTTTGGGCAGTGATGTCCCGATCTTTTCCCGTGTGGGTTTCCTGGGTGCCTTTCTCCTGGGAATGTGGGGGTTGGCTGCTGAAGCTCGCCTGTCAAGTCCCACTGGATGGGACACACTCTATTCTAAGGGCAGGGGCTGCCCAGGAGAGCTGAGGTGGACATGCAGGCCCCCGATTCTAGGAGAGCCCCTCCTTAATGGATCAACGGGCCCCCAGGCTGGAAGCCCTGAGAAGTTCCAGACTTCGAGCTGGACGTTCTCTCCAGCCAGGAAACGACCCTGGGCATCAGTCACCACCCTCCCCCAGGCTGGATCCGCGACCATTCACGGGCCACCACACACTAGCTTTTCAGTTCTGCAGACACCACCAAGGGCCCACTGCCTGCCAGGCCCTGGGGACACAAGGATGAACGTGTCACCCTGCCAGTCCAGGAAGAACTCAAGGTTAGCAGGCCAGGGCAGATCAGGGTTAGAGCTCACCTGGAGAGAGGCACAGCCCCGTGTCCAGCTGGGCCTCGGGTGGGGGGGTGTTTCTGTCAGAGGATTCCTCAGCTGAGTCCCGAGGGTTAGTAGGAGTTGACCAAGTACAGCAAGTCCAGAGGAGCATTCCAGGCCAAGGGAGTGACGAGAGCAGAGCCAGAAACACCCTGGTGCGGGGGCAGGGTCCGTGCGCAGCTCCTTCCCGGCGGATAAAGCGAGATAGAGGTATTTGAGGGGCAGGGACCAGACATGGGTGCGGAGAAACGGATGCTGCGCCCACTGGCCCACCACTGTCCAAGGAGCTCTCTTCTGTTTGGGGAGGCAGGGTAGACCCACGCGTGGCATGACAGAAAAACACAGGGAATACCTTGATCAGCACGCAGGTAGGTGGGGGTCCACCTCAGCCTCTCATGGGCATGAGAGAAAGCGCGTGCCCCCTGCTGGGGACTCCCCCACAGCTCTTGTGGCCTCCCGGGGACCCTGGGGGTGCACAGCCTAACCTCAGCCCAAGTCCAGCCCCGGGACATGGGGCACTCTGCTCAGGGCTGGCACCTACCTATCAACAGCTGCTGAGGAATCCATGGAGACATGCCCCAGGCCCCAAGGGAATGCCTGTGGTCCAGCTGTCCAGAGCTACCCGCACGGCCTGCTCCCTCAAGGAGAGGCCCGTGGGAATAACCCAGATACCGGAATGGCCTCTTCCCACTCCCACCTGGGCCTGCAGCCCTCCCACTCACAGGCACTGTGCGCCCCCAGGGGAGAGTCAGTGCTGCACGACGCCTGCCCTGGAGATCCACTCATCTGGGGTGGACAGGAACAGACACGGAGGGAATGCTACGGAGCACGTGATTGGCTCAGTCAAGGCTGGGAGCAATCAGTCTAAATCCGTCTAATTGCTCAATGAGGACAGCTGAGCCCTGACTGGTGGCTCAGTCAATTAGAGCGCTGTCTCATATCCCAAAAGGCCGCGGGTTCGATTCCCAGTCAGGGTACGTACCTAGGTTACAGGCTTGATTCCCGGTCAGTGCATATGGGAGGCGGCTGAGCGATGTCTCTCTCTCTCTCTCTCTCTCTCCCTCTCTCTCTCTCAAATCAATAAACATATCTTCGGGTGAGGATTGTTTTTTTAAAAACCAGGAGAGGTGACTGTAATAGGTCAGGCTGGTGTGTCAGTGTGACACACCGTGGCTGACATAGCAAGGTGTTATTTCTTATTCAGGCCACATGTCCGTCACGATCTGGCTGGGGGCTGTGCTCCGTGCCATCATGGCTTCCCTCTGGGACCCAGGTGATGGAGCAGGTGCCCTATACCCCATTGTCGGCCATCATGGCAGATGGAAGGAAAGTTCTGGAGGCTGTGGCTCTGGCCCAGGAGGGTCAGAACTAGCCACCCGCTCCACTCAACCACCAGGATGAGGAAGTCAGTCCGGCCGGGGCCGCAGGACGGCAGCTAGAAATACTTCACAGGCACCCTTGGTGCCCTGGGAGAACCTTAGGAGACATCGCCCAGCAGCTGATCTGGTCAGGAGGGGGACCGTGACTTTCAACCAGGGGAGCGAGTGCGTGGTGGGGTTGCTCAGGGCTCCCTCGCTGGCCGCTTGCACCACACGTGGCCGGAGGGTCCGCAAGCTGTTGTGGCATTTTTGGTGACTTCCGGGGCTCTCCATGCTTTGGGGTGTGATTAGGAAGGGCGGGTAGGTTGGAGGGGAAGCCCTGGGGTGCAGATACACCCCATTTCTATAGGGAAGGTATCCGGAAACATGACCAGAAGCTGTTAGGTCCTTTTGGTTTACAGGAGGACGCTCCGACCACCCCAGCCCCACCAGCCCTCCAGTGAAGGCTCCCACGGCTGCGGGAGAAGCAGCAGGATGTAGGATCGGGGAGCACAGACCCTGCAGTCAGGCAGCTGGGTTTGCCTCCTGACCTTGCCCATGACTAGCCTGTGACCCCCCGGGGCCCTGGTTTCCCGTCCGTGCAATGGAAACAATAAGAGTACCTACCCGCTGGGGCCGTCATGAGGAGTAAGTGAGCTCACGCTTGTGTCCCGGGCTTAGAGCAATGCCTGGCACACACCAGGTAGGGTGGTTTTCGGTAGGATAAGGTTTTCCAGAGGAGAGCGCCCTCCCTCGCTTTGGGTGCCGCTTGGACAAGGGGGTGGATGTCTGGAGCTCTCTTCCGGCTGGGAGTGTGTGGTGTGCACGTGGTTGGTGCCTCTGGAGTGCAGACCTCTGCTCGTACAGCCCCAGGACTCCCCCGGGAGGCCGGGCCCTGGGGGCAGGGCTGGGACCGGACCCACCTAAGGCCAGACTGGAGCCTGGAAACAGGGGAGCTTTGGCCACAGAGCCGCAAATCCGAGCAGGACGGCCTGGCTCGATCCACGCATGTCCAAGAAAGGCAGAGAGGGGAGCAGATGCCAGTGGGGTGTGTGGCCTCTCCCTGTGGAGCCGCGGCAAGAGCTGGTCAAGTGGGAAAGGGGAGGGGCAGCATCCGACCGAGCTGACCCTGACAAAGCGCTTGCCTACCTGTGCCTCTCTCCCCAAAGCTGGGTTAATTCTTCCATGACCTGTCCTTGCCCTTCCCACCTGCAGGGGGGGACCGGGCAGGGGGCACTCTGAGGCAGCTGCAGGAGCAGAGACCTTCTCCGCTGACCCTCACCCCGAGCTTCTGGCCAGGCTTCCGTGCTGAGCGCGTTCATCTGCCAGCAGGGCCGTTCTGATCTCTCAGTCACGTTACTTGTGTTACAGACGACTTTTTTGGTGGGATGAACTCAGCAGGTCGCGCCGCCTTTCCCCAGGTAGCTCTGGGCGGTTCAGATCCCAAGTCTTTCCTGAGGGGAGTCTCCAGGGGCAGCCGCAGGACTCTGTCCTTGGCCGTGGCTTGCTAAACAATTTTTTTTTAAAGATTTTATTTACTTATTCCTAGAGAGAGGGGAAGGGAGGGAGAGAAGGAGAGAAACATCAACGTGTAGTTGCCTCTCACGCGCCCCCAACTGGGGACCTGGCTTGTAACCCAGGCATGTGCCCTGACCAGGAATTGAACCAGTCAACCCCAGGCCAGTACTCAATCCACTGAGCCCCACACCAGCCAGGGCTTGCTAAACACTTTTGTTAATGACTTGGTTGAAAAACAGAAAGACTCCAGATGACCCACAGCTGGGATAGTTAATACGCTACATGACATGTTCAAGTTCAAGTGATTTGTATAGGAAGGGGCGCTGGGCCGAAGCCAACATCATGAAATGAAACAGAGACGAGTGGTAAGTCTGTGGCTTAGCCTCAGGAAAACGTCCCACGCCAGCGTAGGACAGACCTGGCTTGGACAAGCTCATCCACTTGTCCAGTCGTTCCGCAAGTACGTGTGGGGCCTACCGGATGGATTCTTGGAGGAAGTCGGGTAGACAGATGGCACCTCCGTAGCTGAAGGGTTGGTTAGTGGTGGTGATGGGGGTGATGTGATGCCTCCAAATAAATGCAGGGCACGAGGCATCCTGACTGGTGAGCAGGCAGCAGTTCAGAGGTGGCCTTGAGGCGGGAAAGGCAAAGAGGCTGCGGAATAAACAGACGGAGGGGTCCCCAGGAGTTGGCTGGGGGCTGCCTTATGGGCAGGACGGAGACAGGAGATGGTGGGGACGGAGACAGGAGATGGCGGGACCACATTTTCAGTCGGGAGCTGGAAGAATTTTGCTGGTTTGGGGCGGGGAGGGGCTGAGTTTAGGATGAGGCCTTGCAGGACCTTCCGACTTGGGGACTGAGCACTGGAGGTTGGAGAGGTTGGACGTGGTCTCCATCCTAGACCAGGCGGTGAGAGGAAGGTGACTGGAGACTCAGAAAGTGGGGGTGGATGATGCTGTGAACGTCCCCAACGACATTTGCGGAGCCCCAGGACAACTAAGGACAGCGAAGGAGCACTTCAGTTTATATGCAAAGGGTTGGGTGTTTAACTGACCACAATTTTAAGAAAGGAAGGGAGGGAGGGAGAGAGGAAAACATTGCTTTGTCATTGTTCTCCTTATTGATGCGCTCATCGGTTGCTTCTTGTACGTGCCCTGACCAGGAATTGAACCTGCGTCCTTGGCGCATCGAACGATGTGCTAACCAACTGAGCTGCCCAGCCAGGGCTGTGCTGCAGTTTCCTTAGTCGTTTTTCTATTCGGGGAGCACGGCGTTTGCTTCCACTTTCTCTTTAGTATAAATAACTTAGCTATAAAGAGTCCATGGGTTTTTTTTTCCCCCTTCTTCTTCTTTTGAATTATTCTTCTGGCAGCGATTCCCAGGGGTGGAATTATTAGGCCAAAGGATCTGGATGTTTTTATGGCTCTCAGTGAAGGTTGCCAAATTGGCCCTGGCCTTCCGGCGTTCCTTCCGAAGAGGCTCGCTTCACCTGGTGTGCACAAAACGCAGACGTGTCTGGGAGGGAATGCGAGGGGACAGCCACCATGGAGCCCGACCCTCCCAGGGCCCTGCTGTGGGTCCCCCTCCACCAGCAGGGAAGGGGAAGGAGGGCAGGAAAAGGGTGGGGACACCCTGGGAAATGAAGCAATCATCTGGTACTTCCTGCGGGAGCAGATGCTGACAGGGGAAATGACACGGGGGTGAGGTGGGGGACGCAGGGCAGAGTGGGCCTGGGGACACGGGGAGCCTCCCCCATGCCTCACAGGTGGAGGCAGAACCCCTGGAATGGTGGCCCTGGCTTCTGGGGAGCCCTGGGCAGGCTCCTGGGCTGTCCTCTTTGGTCACAGGCCGGAGAGGTCTGAGTTAGAAGGAGAAGCCGTCACTGCTCCCTCACAGGCTCGCTGGGCCCACTGTTTCCAGTTCTGTGCTGGAAGTCTGGACAGGAGAGGGGACAGACTTGGACCTGGCTGGCAGGGAGGGAGCTTCCTGTGCAGTGCAGTGAGGGAGTCGGGAGGGTGCAGTGAGGTAGTCGGGAGGGTGACAGGTGAGGACCTCAGCTGGAATCAGCGTTCTACTGCACCTGAGCTCCGGACACAGGTCCCGCTGAGCTCAGCCCAGGGGCTCAGCCCCACGGCAGGGGTAGGACCTCAGGGGCTGACCTTGAAGCTGTGACTGGCCACAAGCATAGTTGCACCTCCAGCTGGAGATGCATCTGGCCGGTGAGATGACAGGGAAGTCAAAGCTCGGGAAAGCCACCTCTCTATGTCACCACTCATTTTATTCTCAGAGCAGTGGGGCGGGAAGGGGTGGGGGGCGAGGAGTGATGTGATCAGATCCCCCTTAGAAAGTTCGCAGGGGCTGCGGCTCAGAGTGGACTGGTGAGGCGCGTCCTGGAGATGCCAGGCCAGGCAGGCTGGGCTGCAGAGGGGATGCTGCCTGCAAGTCGGGGAGGGGAGTGTGACGGGGGCGCCCTTCCTTGGACGATGAGTACTTTCTACCTGAGGCCTGGCTGGAGACTAAGGAAAGGGGCAGTGTGGTCCCGGGGGGCCTGGGTTCCAGGGTGTGAGGGATGCCCAGGCGTGGCCGTAGCATCTAAAGGGAAGGCAGACCCAGGCCTGGGCTTCTCATCCATAATGAAGAACAGCTCCCCGAGCCTCCTGGGTGCCTGTGCAGGTGCATCATGAGTGTGGGGGGTGTTGGGGGAAAGCCAAGTGTCGCTGGAAGAAGCCAGGCACAGCCATTCGGGAGGCCAGGGCTCCGGACCAAATCCTGAGCTCTGCCGCCACGGGATCCTGCCTCGGCAGCCCAGGATGCGGGGCCCTCATGGGGTGGTAATTCCATCCGTGCTGGGCTTATTGGGAGAATTAAGTGAGATAAGGTTCCTAGTCCAGGGCCTGGAAAAGGAATAAAGGGCTCCCCAGATGCAAGGCCTTGTCACCTCTGTGTTTTGGAAAATGCAGGGAACAAACTGGCAATGACTTGGTCCCTTAGAGAGAAGCGGGCACTCTGGAACCTGGGTGTGTAGGGGTGGGGGCCCGTGGGGCGGGCACCCTCACCAGGGCCTCTGCTTCCTCCTCTTGCTGTGGCTTCCCTTTGAAGCTCAGAGCAGCTGCTGCCGAGGACAGGCCAGGTTCACCCTGCTCAGAGGCCGAGGCCTGTTTGAAGCCACAAAGAGGAAATCAGTGTTGGGCAGGCAGGACTTCCTGACTCCTTAGCGTTCGGATCTGGCCTGACTCCCCAGGGGCCCACTAGGCGGCCCGGGGTTGGGAGGGTGACCTGCCATCCACACCAGGGAGACCCCTGCCCTGTCCCTGCAGCCTGGGGCCTGACTGTTCCAGCCACAGTGAAGGGCAGCATTCAGGAACTAGAGGGGCTCCGTGTCCGCCCAGTGAAGTGTTTCAGTTTCAGAAACAAAAGCTGCAGTTGAGAACGGAGCGGGGAGAGGGGAAGGCCAGTCTGCTCGCCCAACCCGCGGCTCCACAGTGACCTTGGACATGTTCATAGAGGAGGGCAGAGGATGCGAGGCTCTTTCACCTTGACCCCTGCCATGAACTTCAGTGCACATGGTATGATGGGGAGAGGGGACGTGGGGCAGCCCCAGAGGCAGCCTCCCTAGGCTGGTTCAGCGCCCGCACCCATGGGCCCGGGCTGCCATAACAAAGGGGCTGACACCACAGAAACGCCTTTCCTCACGGTTCTGGGGGTGATGTCCTAGATCAGGGTGTCTGTCAGGGTGGGGGGGTGTCTCCTCTTGGTGTTCAGATGGGCATCTCCACGGGGTCCTCCCTGCATCCTAATCTCCTTGTCTGATGAGGATGCCAGGCACGTGGGGTCAGGGCCCCCCAGGACCTCGTTTAACTGAATCACCGCTTCACGGGCCTGATCTCCAAATACAGCCTCATTCGGAGGTCTGGGGGCGAGGACATCCACATATTTGGGGGACACGGTGCGGCATACAACAAGCCCCAGATCCGGAGCCTCACATCCAGCCACGGGTGAGAGCAGGAAGCACCTGCCTGTCACTCTGTACCTGGCTACTCCTGTCATGCCCGTCCCCAGGCCACGTCCTAGAAAGAGCACCTGGGCAGCAGGCCTGTGCCATCCGTGGGGGCGGCTTTCCACGTGGCTGTTCTCCCCGTCCCTGCACTCCCCCCACCCCAGGTACAGCTCCCATCCTGTCTCTGGGCAGATAAACACACGTCCCCTGTCCTGCCCACCCAGATCAAAGGGCATTCTGGCCATTCTGAGCTCATCTCAGCCCATCTGTCCTGGAGGCCACGGCCCCGGCCTGTCCCCCGGCCTGGACCTGCCGGGAGTTTTGTAGCTACCGAGGCCTTACTCTCCCATCACCATTCCATTCGGGGGTTCCTGTCTACCCAGCCAAGATGAAGGGGTGAGGCCTGGCAGGGACCAGCCACTCCCCATCTGCCCTCTGCCATGGGGCACTGTGGCCAGCCGTTGGGAGGGGGGGGAGCCTGAGCGGGTGCCAGGCTTTCCCCCAGTTATTCCTGAGAGCAGCTGCACTCGCCCCTCCCCCACCCTTATCTGGGGGGAGGCCCCAGATGTTTCCTCTCCCCCAGACAGCCACCCTCTCCCCCAGGAGGGTGGTGCCCTGCCGCCAGGCCCTGGGAGGTTTCCCACCCCCGCTCCCATCCCCCTGACCCTCCCCTTCCCACAGAGCCTGTGATTCCCATCTTATCTGGACCCGGGAGCCTTGGAGCCAAACAGGAACGGGGCCCCTTTAAAGTCCAAACCTCACCGTGTCAGACGTCGGCGGGGGTTTTCAGCCAAGAGGTAAAAATATAAGCAGCTGGAACCAGGCCTGCGGCCTGGAGAGAGGGACCGGCCAGTGGCTGCCCAACTGGGGACACACGTTGTCTGATGACAGCTCCCCCCAGCCTTCCCGACGCACGGCTGGGGGTTGGCCATGTGTGTGTCTGCTGGTCCCCGTGTGCTGGGAATGCGAGTGTCTGTCATTTGTCACGGGAGCACTGACCGCCTTCGGAACGCCCTATGGTGCGCTCCGAACTGCTCTGCCAGACTGAGCTCCGGGACGGTTTCTGGCTTTCCACCTTGGTGTGAATGGTGACGCCATAACTTCGTACGAGCTGCATTTCTCTTCTTCACATCCTTAGTGTGTACTCTAAAAATAGAGCGGAGCGATTCTGAGCTCGTGTTACCTTGTCCCAGAGCATTGCCTGGAGAGGGCAGGGCAAGTTACCGGGCAATGCTCACAGCAGTCTCTCAGAGAGCGTGTTCCCCCGAAATCTGGGCGGCTCGGGCTTTCCCGTTGTCAGGACCGATTCTTTCCCTCCGATGGGTGCGCCGTGTGGAGCACAGCCCATTGCTGCATTTCATCGCTGCCGATGGAGGCCCCGTGTCTTCCGGGTCCTAACCTGGGGGTGGCCTCTCCTCCCCTTGCTTCGGAAGGGTGCCTGCTCTACAGTCGCTTCCCGGACTTTCTTTGGCACAGAGTTCCTAGGGGTACACGTGTCCCTCAGCGAGCTGCTCCCCAGCAGAGCCCCCAACTGGGGTCAGAACCCTGGACACATGTTAGCGTTGACATGGGGTGCATTTCTAAAACACGAAGCCTGGGCCTCGCTGGAAATGAAGGAGCTGAGCCGGCGTCTGGGCTCACCTAATAGCTGGAGACCCTGAGGCCCAGAGCCTTGGTCTGGACACCAGAGCTTCAGGCTTTATCCAATGAGTGTTTTTGCACACCTACTATGTGTTGGACACTGTGCTCAGAATAGGGGACCACGGAGGCAAAGCCTATGGCACCTGTCTTCAAGGGGTTCACCCTCTGGTGAGAAGGACAGATAGCTCAGTGTCGCAAGGGAAGTGCTGTGAGAGAGGCTGTGTGGGTGGCTGTCATGACCCCACCCAAGGGAGAAGCCCATGAAGCCTTCCTGGAGGAGGCAGCTGGGTCTTGGATGATGAAGAGCTGTCCAGGTGGAGTGAATGAGCATCAAGCATTTGGGGCACAGCAGCTGTGAGGCAGAGCTGCAGAGGCGGGAACATGCAGAGTGTGTTCGAAGGGCAGTGGGAGGCTCATGGGAAGAGTAGGACATGGAGCTGGGCCGCCAGGGTCGGGATCCCAGCTCCACCGCAGCTTTGTCACTACAGGCAAGTCACTGAGGTCTAGGCAAGTCACTGATTCCACCGCCCACGCACAGTCACAGCGCTTGTCTGGCTGGTGCTTGGGATGCAACGTCATCTTTATTAAGCACCAAGCGTGGTGCTGGGTGCAGGGTGAATGTCCAGTGGCCACAGGCTGGTCCGATTGGGAAAGTGTCATCTTTCAGGAAGGAGAGACAGACGAGGGCCTCGTGTCCTAGACGCAATAGTTTGATGATGCAGTGGGTCCTACATACAGCAGGTCAGCCACGCAGGGTACCGGCCAGACTGATCTCAGACATGGTTCGGGCAACAGCGGGGAGCACAAATAAGACAGGGAGGAGCAGAGGCAAAGAAATCTCTCCTTCAAGTGCAGTGACCACAGTGAGGACGAAGGAGCCAGACAGGCAGAGGACAGAGCAGAGCATCAGAGCCTAGAAGGCAGGGGAGAGAGGGGACTCGGAAGGGCCCTCGTTCTGCCACCTTCACATCTGCTCCTGCACTCAGCCAGGTCCTGCAGACCAGCTGTCACATCCTTTCCCCACGGGCCTCTTGCCCCTGACCTAGGGGGCCCCAGGGCCTGACTTCCTGGGACCAGGAGACTGTGGGGTCTCTTGCCCAAGGGCCCCTTGTTGCTAAAGCCAGACGGAGGCTTCCCCTCTCCCCCTGGGAATGAGCTCAGTTTCCTCACACCCTCCCCCCTGCATGAGAAATCTTGAGCTTGGAGACCTGGCACCTGCTCGGGGCCCTTCCTGGTCACCGCCTCGGGCATCCGTTGGAGCGTGTGGCCCGCAGGACAGCGTGCTCTGCAGGCAGGAAGTGGCTCAAACCAGATATCACTTTGTTTTCCCGGTGAAGAAAAAAAGACCATTTTATTTTTTAGGGATTGGGCCGATATTTTTAATTCCTCCAGCTTCCTGCTGTCTACAGGTGTTTCCTAGGGTGTTGCTGTCAGAAAGGACAGAGCCATGACATATCAGCTTCATTCCTGAGGCTGCCAAAAGTGTCCCTGCTCCACCTGGGGTGCCACCTCAGGTCCCCTCTGGACATGACGAGGTGCATACACGGCCCCTCCTTCCCCTGCCCTGTGCTCCCCATGTTCATCTGTGGTGCAGGGTGGGGGATCTTGCTCCTAACACAGTCGTCACGTGGCACCCACAGGGCAGTGCAGAGGAGGAAGGCCCTGGTCTGCAGCAAGAATGCTCTGGTGGCTGAGTCCCTAACTGAGGGACATTAGTGACAGAGCCGCTGGGCAGCTCCAATGCACATATTCATTACTTCTCACCCAAAGGACCCTCCTCCTGACCTGGTATGATAGCATTGTTGGACAGGCAAGGATGCCTCGACTGTTCCAAAGGCATAAAACTTATTCGATTTTACCCCATAAAGTGACTCACAAGGTAAAACGTTGGGGGAACATCATGTTTCACGTGCCCCAGAGAAGCCCCTGATGGGAGATCCTTCTAGAAAATAAAGAAACCAGGAAAGCAACATAACCTCTCTCAGCTTAACTATCCGACTGTCCACGTGAGTTTATGGGGGCTTGCATGTGCCTTCTAGAAGGAATGGAACAATTGTTTACTGAATATTTTTATTACGTGGCTTCCCTTTCAAATGCTCAAGCCACCCGCTCTGTGAGTCGGGAAATTCTTGACCATTTTACGGGGGCGAGAGACTAAGGCTCAGGACAGGTGAGGGGTCTAGCAGCTGCAGAGGGGCGGGAGCTGACCTTGAACCCAGGAGTTCCCATTCTGTCTGGAGTTCTGCCCCATAACTCCCATTAGAATTCAATGAGGAGGCAGGAATACCTTTGATATTATTGAATCTTCAGAACAATGATTTGGTGATGTACATGTAATAATTAAAAAACAAATTCATCTATCAAATCCAAAGATACCTCCTGGGATTATCCAGGAAAACAGGGAGAAGGGGATAAAGACATTCTTGCATAAATCACAAGTAGCCAACCGCTGGCCTCCGGGACCAGATGGCTACAGACAGGCTTGTCCTCCCTACACTGAGGATTGCCTTACAAAAAAAAAGAAAAGAAAACCAAAAAACTGAGTTGGTGTTCCAAACAAAACCAATTGATTACACTTTAAAATCTGGATTATAATCTTCTCTGGAAAAATCAGACCATTTGGCGATGCTGGGCCTTGAGGGACCTTTTGAAAGTTAACTCCACGTGACCCACTCAGCATCAGCTGGAGCTGAGGACAGCAGCCTGCCTGTTCCTCCGGGCGGGCAGGGGTTTCTCCCCGCCCTGCCCACCCGCCCTAAAACAATGAGGCAAACAGGCCTGGACGCAGGGTGGGGGGCACCCCCAAGATCGCAATCTGGCCCATCGGGAAAGCTTCCATTTCCCATCTGGACTCTGAGAGGGGTCACTGCCCCCGAGTGTCAGCCTGCATTCTCAGAATGGCACTTCGGCTCTGAATTTCAATGTCACCGTCTCGAGTAGAAACAGATTTCACGGAAGAGAGGAGGGCTGTGTCCTGTCTGGAGTCCGAAGGGCCCGGGTCTGAACGCACCTCTGAGACACCAGCGGGCAACTGGGGGCGAGCTGCCCCGGCTGCCTGCCTCCCTGTAAAACAGGACCAGTCCTGTACCTTCACCGCCTTCCTGGGGCTGCGGGCAGGGCTGAGCCAGCTGCGCCTACCACGGGCCTGGCACGTAGCAAGCCCTCCATCCACGTGGCTTCCTGTCCTCTTCCTTTCCAAAACTGATGAGTCCGTGCCTCCTCTGGGGACTTAGCCTGTGCATCGCCGGGGACCCGTGATAACTACACGGAAATGTCCGAGCCCTGCAGGAAAACCGGGGTGTGGGGCCCAAGGAGAGCACCTGTCTCTTCCTCCTGTCTCTTGCCTGGTCACGGGCTCTTTCCAAAAGTTGTGCTGAGACAGAAGGGGACGTTTTGGCTTTGAATCCATTGTGGCCTGGAGCAGCGAGCAGGATTTGGGGGGGTTAGGACTTGAAACTCTCACTTCAGTGTTTTTGAGATTCTTCTTCATTCGATGTTTTTCGTGTCATACACTGTGGCACCTTGCTTCCTTGCCCATGAAAACCGGTCCATTCCAGTCGACTCACTGAATGCACACGCCCAGCTTCACAGAACGGAGATGGGAGCCCGCGTGCCAGCCCCCACCAGCATGTCAGAACCCTCAGGTCTGCTTCCCCACGGCAGCTCCCCTCCCTGTGTGTCCTTCCTCTACACCCTTCCTAGTTCGCATCATATTCTAGAACTGTGTACATTTTGTGTATGCATCGTACACACATACACAAAGAGGCACATGCACCTAGAGGGGTGGGTGGGTACGTGTTGCCTTGTAAAACTGGGGTCCTGTTTATACACGCTTCTCCGCCTCTTGCTTTTCTGACTCGGCAGCTTTTCGGGGAAACTTGGAGTGCTCTCACTCACTCTTCTTGTGGAGGGACCACAAAGCTTCTCCCTTTTGCTGGGCACTCCCTGGGTGTCCCCGGCTTTTGCTCCTGTGTCCAGGACCGCCTTCAAGCTCCATGTCCTTCTGTGCTGGGGCTTTGTGTCGGAGGGTGGGGGGGCAGGTTCTCGGGAGCATGGGGCTGAGTCGGAAGGTTTGTATTATCTCATTTGATAAATGTTGCCGGTCGCTTTCAAAAGGCCGTGACAACTCCCATTCTCCGTGGCAACGGCCACTGGTTCCTTGTCCCTTCCCCCAAACAGCAAGAACTGCTTCTCGCATTCCCCTTTTTCTCCCCACCCCTCTGATCAGCAGAAGGAGAAATCTTAGCGTTAATTTAATTTGCCTTTTCCCGACAACTCAGTGGGTTTCGGCGTCTTTTTATGTTTACTGGCTTTTTGAATTTGCTTTCCTATGATTGTTCATGCCTTTTTGTGAGGGTGCGTTACACGGCAGACACAATCTCCTTGTCGTCTGTGCTACAAATAATTGTTCAGATCTACCGTTTTCCCTTTCATTTACAGTATTTTTTCCAGAAAAGTTTTAAGGTTTGTTTGTTGTTTTTTTTTTTAAATATATAGCTTCTGAGATTTCTCTCTTAGTCACAGGGAAACATTTCCCGTTGGTACTCTTGTCCTGTACGCGACTGTTCCATCTATGCTCCGGCTAATCTCAGTGGGCCTTCACAATGTCATGAGCTCAGAGCCAGGCGTGGGGACTCAGCAAAGCATGATGGGCCCTGCCATGGCTGCCTCCCCTCAGACCACACGCCCCTTCTCGGCCAGATCCGGGAGCGGATACCAGCCGGGAATGTTTCCATCTCCAGCTCCTAGCCTCCTCCACCCTCCCTCCCCTCCCCCGCAGCCCCCTCCTCGATTTGCCCCTTAAATGGAAGTTTTCCTCTTGTGTCCCCAGCTCCCCAGCTCTCTCCTCTGTTTTGTCCTTCTTCCTGGCGGGATAGATATGGCATGTCCCTGAACCCCCGCTGCCTGGCTCCAGGGCCTCCCAGGGTTACAGGGCCCTTTCCTGCCATCGGAGCCGGGTCACCCACCCTTCCCCGAATGCCAGCCCTCTCCCTAAAAGGACGTCTGTGTCCCCATGGGGCTGCCTCAGTGCCTCTCTGTGCGGACAGAATTCGGGACGAATGTTTGGTTTACCCCTTTCGGAATCAGTTCCAGACACCTTGGCTTCCTGTCTGCTAACCACCTGCGTTTGCTGAGCGCTCACACTGTGCCACTGTCATGGAGACTGGCACCAGCCTGTGACGTAACTGTCGCCGTCCCCACTTTGCAGACGAGGCGCCTGAAAAATGCGGACGCCAGTTCGGACTCTGAGCCTTTCCCCTCCCACTGTGTTTGGACGGCAGGCTGGTTGCAGACAGGCCTCACCACCAGCCCCGTGCTGCTTGGGGGTGGACAGGAGCCGCACCTCCATGGGGTGAAGGTGGTCCTTTTGCTGTCCCAGGTCCTCTCTGTGTGAAGTGACCAGGAGCCAAGGGGCGTGGAGCCCCTCTCCTGAGAAAGGCCCAGCAGCCACCCTGCTGGGGTCCCCCGGGTGGTGGGGGCTCCTCCCCAACCTATGCTGGGGAGTGATGGGACAAAATGCAGCCCGGCCTCCCCGATGATAAGAAAACCAATCACCTCGTGAGTCATCCCCCAGGCATCTCCCTGGGAGCAGGCTGGCTGGCGTCCAAAGAGAGATTGCTCGTGTGCGCGCAGGGGCTCCCAGCACGCCGGCAAGGGGAGGCTGGGTGTCTGTGTCTGGGGCCTTGTGCTTGAGGTTTCGTGGGCTGGGGGCCAGGATGTTTCTGTTCACCGCCGGGAGGACCTTTCTGGGCTTCCTGGGAGGAATTTTGCTTGGAGCTGGGAGGCCCACTGCCCCACAGGGCCCAGGGAGTCCTCACCCTGGGGTTAGTGACCAGCCCTGCTGTGCCTCAGGGCCCAGTCCAGTCCCATGGGCCCTGGGTCCCCAAGAGACTTCCCGCTCCACAATCATGACCTCTCAAGGCTGGCCCAGCCCTGAGCCCGTGCCCTCGATGACCCTCCTGTCCTAGATAGCAAAAGGGTAACACCCACGGGTACGGATGAAAGAAAAGCCTTGCAGCCGTTCCCTCTTTGCATGGCCTGCCGAGGAAACCAGAGTGAGGGTGCTGTCCTGGGCTGCGATGTGGGGTGGGGGGGAAAGGACTCAGCACCGCCCCCCTCGGGCCACCCCCACCATTTCCCATTACAGTTACACTTCCTTCGGCCTCGAACCCCTCCATGCAGAGTAGCTGTGGGTGTTTGCTTTCTTTTTGAAGTGCACATGGTGTACGATCGTCCATTTCATTTTCTCGTGCATGGTAGAACGTTCTGACATTTCCGCGCCTGACGACGCGGTCACCTGCTGCTGACGGACACGAATCGCTGCGCCGCTGGCTGTGTGTTCCTTTGTCCCTGCTTTCCCGGCCACTGGCCTCCTGGGCTGGGTGGGCTGCGCTGTCTGCTCTCCCGAAGCTTCTCCCAAAAGCGCACTGAGCACTTCGCTCATTTGGGGTGAACACTCATAAGAGCCAGGTTGGAGGACGGTCAGGGTTCCACTCTGAGAGGCTTCTTGGGAAGGAGCAGGGCAGGGCTGGGTCCTGTGCCTTGAAGAGCTGAGTGCGAAGATGTTGGGGGGTTGTGCATGTTTTCTTGGGGTTCCCGAGCTTCTGGGCAGAATGTCCCACTTCTGAACTCGGTGACCCACCCCTGTGCTCATGGATGTGAGCAAGGCAGCCTGGGCTCCCAGCTTTCCTCACCAGGGTGCTAGTTAAAAATAGAGCAAGCCAGCCGGAAGGGGCCTGAGGAGGCATCTTCGAAAGCCCCGCACTTGAACTTCGCAGGAAGGGCTGAGAGGGGCGGGGACTTCACACAGCTCCCCCGACTGCGGGGTCAGTGGCCTCCCCACGCCCGGGCCACTCAGCTCTTGAAATAACTCATCTGGATCTTCCCTTCTGACTCTGCAGGACAGAGCATGTTCGTCCAGAGACTTAACCCCTTATTCCCACTGCCTGGGTCCACGCACACTCCCTGGGGAGCTGCTCAAGCCATTCGCCCACTAAGGCCCCTGAGGGCAGGCCCCTGTCCTGCACTTGAGAAACGGGCCTGGTCAGGCTTAGGCGGCAGGGGCAGGCACAACTCTCGCACGGCCATTGGACTGTCCTCTCATGTCCCCTCCATGGTATGGGCCCCGGGGTGAAAGGCAAGTCCCCTCCCCTTCTGCAGAAGCCAAAAGCAGCCTCTCCTCTAATGGCTGGCCCTGGCCCTGGTACCCCCCACTCCAGCCACCCTGAGACAGACAAACGACCCCAGCCCAGGTACGAGTTTAGGTGACCGGTAACTGGAGTCCAGAGTCACACCCCACTGGCCAGTCTCCTTTTTTGTGTGACTCAAAAGGTTTGAGTTTGTAAATTCCTTTGACCCCGAGGTACAATGCCCACCCACCTCGGCTTGGACCTGCTTCGCAGGATGGGGCGAAGAGGCCTGGCAGCAGCAGACCCTGCCACCCCTTGCTAGTAATCCCTCAGGACCAACCAGTAACAGCCTGGTGTCCCTACAAGGTGCAAGGGAGCCCTCATTCCACCTGGCAGCTGCTGTGTGGCGGTCAGCATCGTAGGTGACAGCTTGTCACGTGCGGGGCCTCATGTGCATCATCATTTGGTCTTCGTGACCATCAGAGGAAATGGGGCTTCATTTTGCAAGTGGGGAAACTGAGGCTCAGCAAAGGTGAGTGTCTTGCCTGAGGTCACACGTCTAGTAAGAGGCAGGGTTTGCATTTGGACCTAACCTGTCTGATCAAACTCTATCTCTGAGTGTCCCCATGACCTCGTAGAGGATTCATTGGCCACATTTGACAGAACTCTAAGCACATACTTCAATTGCCCAAGATCCCACACCCCATAAATTGTAGCTCGAATTCTGCACCGGCTTCACGGTTCTGTTTCCTGAGTGCGGGCGGCTGGCTGCCCTGGGTGTGGCCCGACCCCAGCGGCTGTCAACCTCCTGGGCCACGGGGCCCTGTTGCCCAGGCCGTGGGACTGACCGGGGTGCCCTGGGCCCCAGGCAAGATAAAGTAGACCTCACACAGATGGGGGGCACCCCAACCTTTTTTTCAAATCTGTGATGAGCACTATTTTAGAATTTGGGAAATTTATTTCACATTTATAAGAAAATCAACAGACAGTAAAATTCACCTTGACGAGTGTTTGATGTGATGTATGTTGGCAATGGTATCCAGTCACACAACCACCATGAGATCCAGATCGCAGTCAAAACAGAGGGCACTTCCGCCACCTCGAAGTTCCCTGGGACCCTCCGCCGTCAATCCCTGCCCCAGCCGGGCCTCAGGGAACTGGTGATCTGCTGCCTGTCATTGCAGGCCGGCCTCTGCAGGGATCTCGTGCCAACAGATCGTACCGAGGCCTTTCCTGTCTGACTTCTGCACGTGGCCTGACGCTCTCGAGATCCATCATGCTGTGCAAGTCACTCATCCACTCTTTTCTGTAGCTGAGTGGTGCTCCGTGACGTGCCTATGGTGCGGTGTGTGTGACTCCATGTGTGTGTGACACCATGTGTGCACCTGCTCACCAGCAGGTGGGCGTGGGGCTGTTTCTCAGTCAGGACTGGGAACAAAGCTGCTCTGCACCTGTGCATGCGAGTCTTCACGGAGACATAGGTCTCCGTCTCCCAGGCAAATGCCCAAGAGTGGGCTTGTTGGGTCGTCTAGTTGGTGTGTGTTGAACCTGATGAGAAGTTGCCAAATATTTTGCCAAGTGGCCGTTCCAAGTAGCATCCCCACCAACGATGTGGGAGCGCTCCAGTTGTCCTGCAGGCTCGTCAGCACTTGGTATTGTCGGTTTATTTTATTGTTGCCATTCTCCTGGAGGTGTAGCAGTATGTCTTTGTGGCCTTACTGGTAATTTGTGTTTACCTAATGACCAGTGTGCTCATGAGCCATGCCTGTGTCTTCTTTGGTGAAGTATCTGCTCAAATCCTTTGCCTGTTTCTTCTTGGGCTGTTTGTCTGATTGTCACTGAATTCGATGGGTTGCCTTTAACCCCCAAATGTGATCTCCCAAGTACTCTGGCTTCTGAAGGCAGCACGGTGCAGGTTAGGGACATGGTCTTCGGTAGACCATCTGAGCCTGGATTCTAGGGAGGGAGAGGAGGGCAGGGGAGGGCGGGGGGAGGGAGGGGAGCCATTGTAACCAGAGAGTCTGCAGCTGACTGGGATGCAGGCCCGGGTCCTTGGGCAACTTGTTCTAATCTTAGAAGTTATGCCTCAGCTTTCTGCTGCGGCCTGAAGGACAAATGTCCCCGACCTCAGGATTCACACGGCCACTCCCGCTCAGGAAGCAGAAGTGGCCCCTAGTGATGGGGATTCCGGTGAGGCCTCCAGGTGGCCGAAGCCCCCAGGACTCCAGCAGCTCCCTGGGGCCCAGCATACCCCCAGACACGGAGGGGCCCTCAGTGACATCAGGTTTCCTACGGGGCTGACCTAGGTGAGGAAAGCAGCTGACAGGCAGCTCTGAACTCACCTGAAGGGCAGTGGACGGTAGATGTGCTCACTGGCCCTGGAGTGAGTGAGCCCGTCTCCACCACCCACTGCCACACAGCAACACTCATCACACACACACCCCTTTGCCCTTAAAAAAAAAAGGCGGGCTCTTCAGAGGCTGCCAAACTAGCCAGGCTGACTTGATCCACCCCAGCCTCTGCGCCCACTGCTGGGAGGAAGCAGGGGGACAGAAAAGTGGGGGTGCGTGGCCCCAGCCTGAATGGAGGGCAGCGTGTCTAGCACGCCCTCCCACTGCGGGGCAGCTTGGCTTGGCTTCCTGTCCTCAGGCGCGGCCATCACCTGCCACTGGAGCCATTTCAAACTCAGGTTCGCCTGGGTTTCCATCCCAAGCAGGTGCCTCAGGGCCTGTGCCGGGCCCTCAGCTCTGTCCGCGCACCCTTTCTGATCACTCCTCCCTCGTGCCATCTGTCCTCTGTGCCTCCCTGCCCTGCGCGCCCCCGGGCTCCCGTCCCTGTGAACAGCACCCCGTGCAGGCAGCTGTCGGCACCAGAAATCTGGGCAGCGTCCGGACTCCTGCCTGCGCCTACCTGGCCAGCTGCCGGTTCTCCTAACCTGGCCCCTTCACGATCTCCACCCCCATGGCCTGCCTAGGCCGGGCCCCCATCCTGCCCAGTCCCACAGATTCAGAACACTGGCCCCAGCCCTGTGTCCGAGCCCATCCTCGAAACAGTGACTACTTGTACTTCAAGGCTAGCAGTTGCCTGGTCTGTTTCTGCTGAGCGAGAGAAACCCCCCTTTTTGCCTGGAGGGGGCCCCCAGGCAGAGCCCCTTATTGTTTCCCCTCCCAAGCTGTAGGTAAGGAGCCCCCCCCCACCCCCACCTCGCTTCCCCAGACCGTGGTGTAGAGGCGATAAGCTACGCAGACCTCGGACCCAGGAGAATGGAGAAAAGGCGGAGCAGGGAGGTGGGTGGAGCCAGACCAGGTCTGGGCGTCCAGGTTCTACCATGCGGATGGCTGGCAGCATCCAAAGTGTGTTTACTCAGCACAGCAACAGCATGGGGGAGTCCCAGGCACCCCGATCCAAGGGCTGCTCGGGCCTTAGAAGAAAGGCCCATATAGATGGAAAGTCAACACCAGAGCTAGTGGCTTCTGGCCTTGGCCAAGTCACAGCCGCCTCAGGCAGGGTCACCGAGCAGACCGGCTGAGCTGGGCAGGGTGGGCCTGGGAGGCAGGACCTGGGACTGAGCAGGTGGACTGGAGGCCTGCCATCTGCAAAGATGGGTGTCAGCTAAAGCAGGACATGGAGGGACATGGCCCAGAAAACAGGCAGGAGGCATGGAGGCTGGCCCTAGAAGAAAGGCCAAGCTGAGGTCAGAGTCATGACCCAGACACAGGGGCTGGATGAAGGCAGGGAGGGGCTGCGGGGGCGTGGCCGGAGGGCTGAGAGGGGTCAGGGTTCTGGGGGAAGGTGCCCAGCGCCACGCACTGCAGGCCGGGCAGAAAGTGCCCTTCGATGAGGACTGTCTGCAGCCTGGTCCGTGTCAAGTGCTCATGGACCTCTTAGGGGCAGGGAAGGAATGCGTAGTCCCGGGGAAGCTGAGGGGTCTTAGCAAAATCTGGGGCACAGTGGGGGCGCCAAAGTCCTTCTCAGAGCTGAGAATACAGTCCAGGCCAGAGCCTGGCTTTAGCAGGACTGAGGGAGCTGCTGCCGCCACCGGTGCTCCCCGGCCTGGGGCTGGGGTGCTGAGCTGTGGGGCCTCAGAGGAGGCAAGATGTTGCCACCAGAACTGCAGGGCAGAGCAGCAGGCTGAGCCCTGGACAGGCCGAGCCACTGGCCCCTGCCCCTCCCCAAGGCCAGCGTCTTCCGCTGTGCCTCCCCGCTTATAGATCACTTTTACAGTTTGCAAAGCACCTTCGGAAATGATACTAACTGATGCCCGCGGCTGCATGAGCAGGGGCAGAGTCCAGTGTTTCCCAGACTACCCCCAGTGGCTTCTCCTATGTGACTCTGCTTCGGTTGCTTGCCCTCTCTGGGCTGCAGGCGGCCCAGCTGTGAGAAGGCAGTGACCAGCCCTCCACAATGACCAAGAGGTGTCCAGAGGACAGACTAGCCAGGCTTTGGCAAGCTCCGGAGTCCGCACTCTAAAGAAAACCCATTCACTGGACTCCAGGAAAGCAGACTCATGAATTATCGTCTTCCACCCAGCTTTTAAGCCCTGAAGGCTTCCAGAAGCGTCCTCATTCCCTTGTCCCTGAGCCCTGGCCCAGCCCTGTTTCTGGACAGGGGGGTTCGGGAGAGATTTCTGATTCCTGTGCGGCTCTATTTTTATCTGGAATGCGTCTTCCTGTGCCGCCAGCGACGGGCGCCTTTGGAGCCGTGGTGAAGTGCGTGGTCAGCACGACCGAGCAATAAATAGCAGCGGACAGAGAAGGCCATCCTCTCTGTGGGCAGGAAGTTAGATGGAAGTTGAACCGATCGGCTCAATTGGTCACACGGCCCCCCCAGCCTCCGTCGTTCCAGAAGGATGCGGTGTTTTGCCTCCCAGCTCCCCTAAGGTGACAAGTGAGCTCAGTCGCGGTGGGTCCCATAGCTCCGCCCACCGGCACTAACCCCGGGCCTTGGACACCCCGCTTTCCTGGGGTTTGGGGAACTCCGAGTTGTGACAGGGGGTGAATCTGTTCACGTCTTTACACGGAGTCAGCATTTGGTGTTCAGGCAGGGTCGAGGATGAACTTGAACTACAGCAGGAAACAGTAGAAGGGACCTGTCCTTTCCTCCAGAATCTGTTCCCAGATCTGAAGGCCCAGGGCCTTCATTTCCCCCATCTCTAAACAAGCCTTCTCCACAGAGCTTTGTCTTGTGTACATTTTTTAAAACCTCATGTGAGGACATGCTTATTGATTTTAGAGGGAGAGGAAAGGAGGGAGAGAGATGTGAGAGAGAAACACCTACCAGCTGTCTCTCCCACGCTCCCCGACCAGGGGCCGAGGCCACAACCCAGGCGTGTGCCCTGACCGGAACTGAGCCTGCAACCTTTCTTCCCTTTATGGGACGATGCTCCAACCCACTGAGCCACCCAGCCAGGGCCATCCTGTGCACTTAACACAGGGATGTCACCAAGGGAGGTCAGTGGGGGTGGGGCCTGCCCCTGCCCTGCTCCTAGGGGACCACACCATAGCAGGACTGATGACACTTACTTTGGATGGGAACCAAAATCAGAGAGCCTGGCGACGCTTTTAGCACAAAAACGAGGGCCTAGGAAGTGTGTGTGTGCCTCCCAGACCCCTGGGTGCCCCCTGGCTCCCCAGAGCCACAGCCAGGGCCGGCACATCCTCCACTTTTTTATTTTTAAATGTGTTTTTTTTAAAAAACACTTCACAGATAGGAGCCAATTACAAAATGCAGCTCAAAGACCCCATCATCACGGCACCCGGCTTGTGGCCACGGACAGGTGCCCGGTATGTTCCCAGGGTGGACACTGAGCCGAGCTGAGTGCGCAGCTTCTGTTAACTGTCACTTCCCCTCGGTTTGCCAGGAAAGACCCGCAGAGGCCAACGCCAATGTGGACACCTCAGCGCCCCCGTCGGTGGCCCAGCTGGCCGGGCGGTTTCGGGAGCAGGCAGCAGCCGCGAAGGAGGTGAGCCAGGAGGCCTTGCAGCCCTGCTTTGGGGAAGGGGGTGGGGGAGCTGGAGGAAGGGGCGAGAAGTCTGGGTCAGGCCAGAGGAGACGGTGGAAGGACGCCTGGTGGTTACCAAATTAGGAAGAGAAGCCACAGAGGGGTCCCCCTGCATTTGAGGAATGTCACTGCCACTGCTGGGCCCGGGCCAGCCCCTCCCCAGTGGAGAGAGGCTTAGGGTCTGGAGCCCACCACCGGCCTGCCCGCCAGAGCCACATGTCCGGTCTCCTGCCGACGGAGGCTTTGGGCTCTCCCAGCTGTGCCGGCTCAGAAGGAAGACGTCCTCACACCCGCTCCTGCTGGAGCCCAGGAAGGCCCACAAGGAAGGCAGGGAACAGCACCCGTGCACCAGCAGCTGAGAGGCTGCCATCCAGATGGGTGGCCAGGGACATGGCATGCACGTCCACCGTTGATGGCCCGCCTCGAGGACACGCCACCCCTCCCTGCATGCTTTCTTCCAGCAGACACTGCTCAGCGTCCCTCAGACCATCCCCACTTCTTTCCTCTTCCTCCCTGTTGCCTGATTCGCCCTCCCTCTCTCTGTGTCTGTCTGTCACTCTCCCTCCCTCCAGATGCCAGCCAGTAAACCAGCCAGAAGGAAACCGCCCTGCTCCCTCCCCCTGGTCCCCCCCAAGGTAGAGCTGGGCCAGAATGGAGAGGAGGTAAGTACCTCAGACATGCTGCTTCCCAGCTTTCTCCCCTCCTTGCAGAGGGCATGGAGTTCAAATGCTCAGCCCTCAACCCCTGGGCGGGCGATGTCCCCATTTTAGATTCAGGGATGAATCCTGCTGCGTCCTCGATGCTGACCACGAGTACCCTTCCACGCTCCCTCTCTGAGCCTCCTCTGTGACTGACCAGTCAGGGCAGGGACGCTGGCGTTCAAGCCTGGGAACTTCAGCGCGGAGGACAGGCCTTACCCCTGATCTGGGAGCCGTGAAAGTTATGCTTCCTCCCGGGTCTGACCTAATGATCTTCCGTGTACAGAAGCACCTGGAGAGGGGGCCACACTTGTCCCAGGCAGAACTGTGACGTGACAGTCAGGACTGGCTACTGCTCTGCATCATGGGGAGCCACCCCGAGCACAGGGGGATCGCAGCCCTCAGAGAGAAATAGCTGTGTGATCCACGGGGGAAAGGCTCTGGTGTCCTCGTCACAGCCCGAGATGGAGCTGCAGGCTGCAGCCTCCCCTACGCTTATCACCTGGTTTGGCTGTAAGAGCTGCTTCTCCCTGCCCTGTCCCCGTGGCCCATGATCGTTCCCTGTGGCCATGGTCCCTGCTGGAAAGGAATGTGCACGTTTTCTCGTCCAGCCTGGGACGCCTCCAAGCCAGGGACAGTGCCCAGACCCCACTGCGCCCCACTGCCCCCTTCCTGTCTGGGACCAGCGTCTGTCAGACACTGGACAACCCATGGGAACTGGGGCCACCTCTGGGTGCCTTCGTGTCCCCCCCTCTAGAGTGCCACACTGGAGCAGGTCGGTGGTTTCCAAACCTTGTTGTCAGCCCAAGGGCTCTGAGCAGCAGCCCGTCAGAGAAGGCAGACACTCAGGCCGCTCCTGGTCAGGCGGGGAGGGCGTATTCTGCTCTGAGAGTACCCCCCACACACCGAACAGGGGTCTTCTGGGACGGGGACGCCAAGAAGCATGGCTGTGGAATCACTGAGCTTTTTGGTGGGGTCTCCTCCGCACTAACGTCAGGACTCTGCGGCTCCACGGGGGGCTTGGCCCAGGCTGTGTCCGAGCACATGTCCCTTTGCCGAGGGCCACCTCCTCCTTGTGACCTTCACCCTCTGGGCTTGGGGTCTGTGCCAGGACGGGCTGGGGCTGTCCCCAGGACCTCAGACAGTCCCTGCACCTGCCTCCTTTTTTGTCAAATGGGATGAGAACACCCACCAGACAGAGGATGGGGGCCAGATGGGGGCGTTCTGGTCGCTGGATAGAAGCGGAGGGAGTCAGGCTCGTTCAGGGGCTCTGGGAGAGACAAGCTAACAGGTGCCGCCCCACAGGTACCACCCAGCACTTAAACCGCACGGGACAGCCAAGGACTGGGTCAACAGCAGGGTGGACATTAGAGGGAAAGTCCCGCGGGGAGAGACTGGCTGCCTGCATGCTAGAAGGACACCACTCCTGGGCACACTGACTTCTTGTCCCTTAGAATTCACATGGAAATAAAATGAGTGGCTGGCTTTGCCTGGCTGGGCTGGACAAGCAGCGGCCCTAGCTCCGCCAGCAGGAACCCGAATGCCGGGAGGCAGGACCCTGGGCAGGTGACCCCTTGGTTCTAATGCTGGAAGGGGTCTTCCCACCCCATTTTCTTCCCTGCCTCTCCTGCACCCCCACAGGCCTGAGATGGGGGTGGAGGAGGGGACTCAGCCCCTACAGACAGGGCAATTAGACTGTTTAATGTGGCCACAGACCCTGCCTTGTCTGCCCTGAGAAGGGCTGCAACCCCTCCCCCATCTGAAAGTCAGGTCCATAACTTGGAGAGATTATTGGGATGTCCTATATGGACGTAGATCCAGCCACACACAGGACGGAGGGCTGGCATTTGGCCACACTGGGGCTGGGGACCCGGAGCTGAGGGTTAAATGGAAAAGATGCTGCCACCTGCTGGCGTGCTTGGGAACTGCATGAGCGGCCCTTGGGACTTCTGCTTTGCAGTTCGATTCGAATCCACCCGGACTGGGGGAGCCTGAGTGGGGTTCCCAGCCCCGACCTGTGGTGCGGGCGCCAGGCTCACTAAATCCCCACCCTCTTCAGAAGGCAGTGGTCAGGTAGGGAGGACAAGAGGTCACGGTACTGCAGAAGGGGAGCATGGTCAGCAAAATCGCCGCTGCAGTTTCCAAAGCAGCATCCTTCAGAAACACCGGCCCCTGTGAACTTTCACCCTCAGACACAGCACTGAAGGATGACCCAGTCTGGGCTGGAAGCTCTCTGTACTCCCCAGGGACACAGGCCCCTTGAAGGACTGCTCGAGGAGTACGCCTGGCGGTGTGAGCTCGGGGCCAGGGGCACCCGGGAGCCGGAGCTGTGCTGAGGTCCCTGATTCCAGCCCACCCGCTGGGGTCTTGGTTGGGGAGCTGAGGCAGCATCAGTGGGGGTCGTCTTCCGGGGTCCCAGGCAGGGACTGTCCCCTGTCACCTCCCTCCTGAAAGGCTGGGCGCCTTACACAGGTCACGGCGGTTCCGTTGAGTCAGCTTCCTCGTTCCGTCCCTGAGCTTGTCATCTCAGGACATTTTCTGAAGGGGTCAGCGCTGTTCTTCCTGTGATTCAGGTCAACCAGTGCACAGTGGCCAGGGGCAGGGACTCAGGGTGGGTCCCCTAGCCACGGGAAAGTTCCTTTTCTGCCTCGGCCCCTGTCCCCAGCGTGGGGCTGCTGCTGTTGCTTCTTGTCCAAAAAAACACAAAGTTGTTTCTTCTTCCTCTTCCTCTTCTTCCTCTTCCTCTTCTTCATCATCATCACCACCACCACCATCAATCCTACACACGAGGATCAGTATACCTGGGGAACCACTCAACTGTGGGGATTTTGCACAGAATAGAAAGCAATCCCTCCTTTTAGATAATATAAAATCAAAGATCAGATTTCTACATTCATTCATTCATCCCCCCAAAATATCTGCAACTGACAGAGCCCATCTTTACGTGGCTGGCACAAGGCCTGGAGTGCAATCGATATTCAATACATGTCCTGCCAAATCAAAGTGAATATTCGACGCTTTAGAAAATGATCATTTATGGTGGGATTTTCCAAAATATCGTTAGTTCAAGGGGAGAATTTCCAAAATGCCTCTGTCGGGTTTCACTGCTGGTCTGTGGTTTCTTATTTTGTTGGTGATCCACAGAGGGGGGTCATTCTGCCCTTTCTCTCTGAAATTCCCTCCAGGCGTGGGCTCATGTTGTTGAAGGCCATGGGGCGTACAGAAGTCCCCTCTCAGACACAGCCTGTTCCCCCCAGGATGGCCCTAAAGTCACTCTTCCTGGGATGGGAGAGCTGCATTCTGGACCTCTGTCCTGCCCTCTCCGACTTACGGACTCAGTGGTCTGGCCAGTGGAGAGATGGGGGATGGGGGGGAGGGGAGGCAGGAGGCCCAGGCAGGCTGCGGGCCACCAAGGCTGGGTGGTGACACCAATTTCTCAGCCACTTGTGGCTTCTGGGCTCCGGCCAGCACCTCGCCTCCCTCCGCCTCACTCACCTGGCTGTTTCGGTCCGTTTGCCCTGCAGAAATCACCACCCAATGCAAGCCACCTCCCCAAAGTCAAGGTGAAGAGCTCACCCCTGATTGAGAAGCTCCAGGTAAGTACAGCATGGTACCCATCGCTACCTCTCCCCCAACCCCGCCTCTCATCCCGCATGGGTACATCTTTGTGTCACCTGGAGGGCTGACCTCTGACACCAGCTAGTGGCCCAACGGCCCTGAAAGATGAGGTCTCTCCCTGGAGACACGGGGACAAGTCAGGCCCATGCCAAGCACGAGTTCACGTAGCTAACACCGAACAGCGGCTGGTCGGTAATGGAACACCTCAGGAGTCTGACGGGAGAAAGATGTCACAGTGCAGGGGACACTTCAGAAATAGCCAGGCCCTCTGCCCCGAGGCCTGAGGGCAGCCACCAACCGTGCAGCCTCACACGGGGCTGCCATTCAGCGGCCCAACAGCCAGTGCACCAGAGCGGGGGCGGCTTGTTCCCGGTCTCGTGGGGAGACAAGAGTTTCACGGGCAATACAAAGAGGGCGCACAGAGAGCAAAATCAGAGATCTCAGTTGTCACGACCCGGCTCCGACCACTCTAGACCAGCGTTCTTGCACCTGAGCTTGTGTGGCTCGGTCATTTCCCCGTCGTGGGGCTGCCTGTGGGTTGAAAGGTGTTTAGCAGCACCCCAGTCCCTCCCTTTGAGATGCCAGTAGCACTTCCCAGCAAGTTGTGACAACACAGAATGTCTCCAGACATTGACAAGTGTCTCCTGGGAGCAAATGCGCCCCCACCCCAGGTGACAACCCTGTCCAGAATTCTGGAGGCGTTGCCAGCCCTGTTTGAAATGTCCCTCTTCTCCCAACAGGCCAATTTAGCCTTCGACCCAGCCGCCCTGCTGCCCGGGGCCTCGCCCAAGAGTCCCGGCCTCAAGGCGGGGGTGTCTCCGTTCCACAGCCCACCTTCCACTCCCAGCAGCCCCAGCGTGCGGCCTCAGGCCGGCGAGCCGGAGGGGGTGCCCCTCAGCTTCGACCAGCCTCCGGAGGGCAGCCACCTGCCCTGTTACAACAAGGTGACACCGGGTTCGGAGTCTGCGGTCTGTCTGCACGTTCCTGGGAGAGGAGGGCATGTCTGGGCTGCGGTCAGAGCTGCTTGTCAACTGAGCGGAAATGTCTCTTCTTTGAAAGCGGCCCCTGAGCTGAGATGAGCCCTCCCCCTCGCTGCCCATTCCCCCTGCCCCTGTATCCATCAGCAGAAAGGCGGGCGTGGGGAGTGGAGAGCACCATCTGTCCATGGTGGAAGGAGGGGTGGGAATTCAGGGCTGAACCCACCCTCACAGACTTATGTCGAAGCTGAAAACCGGAGCTAAAGGCCTGGGCAGTGATTCGTGCAGAAGAGTGGGCAGGGTCCCCAGGACTTCAAACACCCCGATGTGGCCTGATGGAGCCGGTCCTGAGTGCCCCAGGATGGCTGAAAACCATTCCTACTGCATTTAGTGCACATCCAGGCTGGCCCCTGTGCAGAAAGCTGTGAGGCAGAGCTGGCTTCTGGAGTCGCTGCCCCGATACTGCGTGCTTTCCTTCCTCGGCCCCCTGGCCCTGCCAGGAGGTGGTGGGGACCAGAGACGCAGTCCAGTTCAGTCCAAGCAGCTGCCCAACAAATGGGGGACAGAGCTCAGCAGGGGCTGCGATCTTTAAGGGGGTCTAATGCCCAGGAATGGCAAGTGGGTGTGACTTTGTCACGATGGCTGGAGAAAGTGGCATCTTCTGGGCTATTCTGGAAAATCCATCTGGGAAAGAAAGGCCACGTATGTGGAAGCTGGTGGGGCCCAAGGGAGTAAACTGGGGTGCAGAGGTGATGGGTGCCTGCTGGCTGGGGACTGAGGGGACATCCTGCAGCCCAGGGTGACAGAGAGAGAGGGGCCAGGGGACGCCTTGTCTCACAGGGGGCCAGGAGGGAATAGGGGCATGGAGGGAGGCTGGCGCCTGGCCATCACACCAGGGCTCTAGCGTTCTGACGGCAGCAAGGGCATAGGGAGGAGTGGACCCTGCTGGCCATGGGGCCGGGGCCTTGACCCCCACAGGGCTGGCCGCCCCATGGGCTCAGAAAGGGCCTGGGAACGGGGGGCCGAGGGAGGAAGGTAGCCCCCAGCTGCCTGGCTCTGCCCCCTGAAATCCCTGTGTCAGGCCCCTAACCCTCTTCTTCATTGGGGTCACCTTCGTCAAGGCATAATTTTCAAAATGTTACAACATACCTCTTACACAAACTAGGGATAGGCTTTATTCAGCTTGTCGGTTTATTAGGAAACCTGCAGGATGGTGCAGATCGCTCAAAGAACGTTTGAAGAATGGGCTATTTATTGGCAATTTGAAAAACCGAAGTTCAAATCAAATCGCTAAATTAGACGCCAAGCAGATTACTGTTTACCGGGCACAAAACCATAGGTTACCTTTTCTTCCTGGACGGAAAGCGTGGCACCTTCACAGGACAACATCTGCAGGCTACCATGGAATGTCCCTGTCCCCGGGCTCTGGCCTGTCATGGGTAGGCAGTGACAGCCTGTTCCCCAGAAAATCAGAGGTCCTCGGGCTGACCTGCGAGGCAGGAGGACAGACATCAAAAGAGCGTGCAGTTTTCCTCTTGGTCTTTCGTACAGGTTGGGGGTAATTTTCCCTAATACCTTCTTCCAGGTGCGGACGAGAGGCTCCATCAAGAGGCGCCCGCCCTCCCGGCGGTTCCGGAGGTCACAGTCGGACTGCGGGGAGCTGGCAGATTTCAGGGCACCTGAGCCGTCCCAGGAGAATGGTGCCCAGGAAGATGCTGGGGACGAGGTGTTCCTGTCCAAGAGCAGGGCCCCAGGCTCACCTCCGCCTGGCGAGGGGGCGCTGGGAAGGGAAGGGCAGGCGACCCTGGGGTTCCACGAGAAGCCCCCTCTGAGGAGGACGTCCAGCAGGACAGAGAAGCAGGAAGAGAAGGCCCGGGCCCCGGAGGAGGCCCCGCAGCCCGAGAAGGCTGCCAGGGACACCCAGGAGGGAGTGGCAGAGCCTCACCCGGCACCCAGCACAGAGGCGGAGAACGGGGATGGGAGCCCCTTGGAGGAAAGACCAGCCGTGGAGCAGGAAAAGTCCATGGCAGAGGTGAAGAAGGAGGGAGCCACCAGTGAGGAGGAGCCCGCACAACACAGCCGAGATATAGAGCGGCCAGAGGAGGGGGCTGTGGCACAGGAGACCCCTCAAATCCCCCCTGGAGGAGTGGAGGGTGGCCTCACCCCAGAAGAGGGGAAAGGCCAGGAAAAGCAAGAGGAGGGCACCGTCCTGGAGCCCGGCTGCAACCCAACGACCGGCAGTGAGGTCCCCAAGACAGAGGTAGGTAGCTCTGCTCGTCCACCTGGGGAGAGCAGGTCTGGGGCCTTGCAGGCCTGTCACCTGCCCTGTTCCTTACAGTCCATCACAGGTCAGCTCAGGGCGCAGTAACGAAGGCACAGGATTGAGACAGGCTGTCGCTAATGGTGCGAGGACAGAAGGACAAGAGAGGGAAGCGAGTCTCACGCCCTCTCGGGCTTCTCCGACTCGGAGTCCTGGCGGACGGACGGAGCCAGACTGCCCAGCTCAGTGGCCGAGGGCCATGACTTCTCCGGAAGGTCACGGGAGGCCAGGCCCTGATGTCGGGTCCCAAGAGGGAAGGGGTGTGCTCCTCTCCACAAAAAGCCAGTCCAGCTGGAGAGCGGCAGCTCCGGGGGGCGCATGAAAGAAGGCAGAACAGGCCACAGGGCAAGGGGTCTTCCTGGGGACCCCGAGGCACAGGAGAGAGAGGAGATGTGCGTGGGAGAGGCTGCAGAAGCTTCAGGGCCAAGGCGCCTTCGAGTCGGGCCTTTGAAGGAGGCTTTATGTCGCCTGTGTCCACACTCAGGAGGTGGACAGCTGGTGGCCACGAGGAGGCAGGTAACTCGGGCCCTGCCCTCTTGTCTGGGACCAACCTGACTGGCCCATCGGCCGTGTCTTTCCTGCCACTCCCTATCTGCACTCCCCGGTCTGCTCGGGAGCAGGGTCACCCCTGCAGGGACCTGAGGATCACAGGAAAAGCTCCCGGCCCCACCCTTACCCATGAGTCTGACACCCCTGTCACCTCAGTCAACCCCCATGCTTCCCTCCCATCTCATGGGTTCATTCATTCATTCACTCATTCATTCACTCGAGGCATCAGCTTCCTGCCACATTGGCCTCTTATCTGGTTTTGTGCTTCCGTCTTTCCTGCCTATAGATCCCACTATCTGCACAGCGACCAGAGGGAGGGGGGTTGTGTGTGTGTGTGTGTGTGTGCGCGCGTGAGCGCATTATCTACCCATTGCAAAAACGGCCTCCTGGGAAAGTGTCCTGGAGCTGCTGTAACAAATTTGCACAAGCGTGGTGGCTCAGAACAAAGACCTGGATTTCTCCCAGTTCTGGAGGCCTCAGTTCCAAAATCGGGGTGCTGGCTCCCTCCGGAGGCTCGAAGGCGGAACCTGCCCCAGGCCTGTCTGTCTCCTGACTTCCAGAGGTGTCGGCACTCCGTCACTCCAGCCTCTGCCCCTGTCTCCACAGGGTCTTTCTCTGGGCCCGGTGTCTCCAAACTCCATCTCCTTTCTCTTATAAGGACACCAGACATTTGCTGTAGGACCCACCCTCATTTCAGAACGCTCTCCTCTTGAGATTCTTAATTACCTCTGCAAAGATCCCATCTCCAAATAAGACCGCACTCACAGGACTGGGGTTTGGGATTAGATGTATCTTTTAGGGGACACAACCCATTACACATCCCCACCCCTTGTGCTTCCTAGCACCCTCGAAATAAAATCCGAACCGTTGAGAGGCCCTGTAGGGTGGGCCCTACTCATCCCCCACCCACTCTCCCCCTCACTGCACCACAGACACACCCCCGTTTGTGCTCAAATACTCGAGGCTCATTCTGACATGGGACAAGTCGGCATTCATGCTGCCTGTCACCACCAGAACCAATACGCAGAGACAGGGATTGAACCTTCAAGGGCTCGTTATTCAGAGGGCCAGTGATTGAGAAGGCAGCAGGTGATATACCCCAAAGACAGCCTCACGTCTCATCTCGAACCGACCCTTTTCATACAAAGAAGAACGTAGGTACAGGGCTTGGAACTCAGGGGAAAGTAGACGAGGGGTCAGGAACTCAGGGAAAAGGCTGATCAGATGGTCAGATGGAGCTGCAGTTCGTGGTTCTCCCAGCACCCTGTCATCTGCCTGACGGGCGACTCTGCATCTGCGTCCTGGCCTGCTGCCATCTGTCTCTCCCTGGGGCAACAAGGCCACACTGCCTGTGGTCTCCTGGAGTCAGGGTGGGTCCCATCATCCCATTTCAAGGATCAACAGCTTTCCATGTGCACTTATTACTAAGCTTTTAACCATAACACAAAACTAAAAATTCTCCCAACTCTTGAGTTTCCTCCTCAAGTCCCTTTCCCTGTCCTGCTTGGTTGTGAGGGTGTGTGGCACTGTTTGAAATTCTCTGATTTGTTTTCTTGTCATGTCTCTCTGCTCCCCTCCCCCAGCCCCCACCGCATCTCCAGCACCTGCTACAGAACCTGGAACATTATAGGCCCTTTAAAAAGCATTTGTTTGAGCAAATGAATGAATTTTAAAAGAAGAGACAAAATTGTTTGACCCCAAAGAAATCATCGCTAAAGACACCACCGCGGGTATACGAGGGGTGGCTGTGTTTGTGGGGGGGCTCCTCGGGGGCCCTCACATTTTCCCACTCAAGCATCATTCTTTTGTTTTCAATTCTTTCTCTTCTTTTCCTTTGTCATACCGACAAAGATTTCTGAGCGGTGTCTCTGGATGATGAACTTGAGTGGGAAGGAGTGAGTAGGTAAGAAGCTAGGACAGAGGGGGCACGTGGGAAGCCAGACAGCAAAGAACAGGCAGTGAGTGTCACCTCATCGTGCAGGGCGAAAACTCTGGTGTCTGGGTTCAAACCCTGGCTCCTCCACTAACTAGCTGTGTGACCAAGGGGAAGTCGCTTGCCCTCTCTGTGCCTTCACTGCCCCAGCTATAAAGCAGAGCTCACAGAAGTACGTACACTGTCATGCCTTTGTGAAGACTGAATGAGTTGAGGCATGCAAAAGCTACACCAGGGCACATAGCATTCATTATTACTACCGCTATTACGATTGCTCTTGTTACCTGGCCTAGCCTCCCCAGGGACGGAGGCTGGTGTCAGAGTTTCCCCAGTCTTTTCCCAACCTGTCCTTTCCTCCTCTGTCCACAGGATGGTACCTCTGCCGAGCACACTAAAGTGTAGAGATGAGCCCCTGTGCCTGGTGTCAACGCGGCTGGAGACGTCTCCTTGGAGCTAGTGGGCACAACAATAGCAGCAAATGAAGCCACACCGCCCTAGATGGTGCAGGGGTCAGTGTTTCCTGCCCCCTACCCTGCCCCAGGCAAAGACTGGACCTGAGAGCTGCAGACTTTTATCAGCTTGAGTTTGTGTTATTTGATGGACTTGGTTTTAAAAAAAAACACAAAACTTATTTAAAACAATTTACTGTAGTGACAATGCCCCAGGGACAGCGGTCCCCCTCTGGGGACCAGACCAGCCCACACCCACCCGTCCCTGCGGCTGACCTCGGCCCGGACTGCGATCTAGCTGACCAGGTGTTGTGTGGAGGGGCCCCCTTTCCACCGTCCTTGAGTTTTACTGGGTTCTAGCGTAAGTGACAGCTAGTTTCAGGCAGGCAGACACCAGAGAAAAACACACGGCTGAGAACATGAACCCCGTGACTTACAAAAGGCCTTACACAGTAATCAGGGGTGGCTCACCCACCGGGTGTCTAAGACTGCGGCCCAACACAAAATCGTAAACGTACTCCGTTAGTGTTTCTGTATTTAATGTGAGGCCCAAGACAGCTCTTCTTCCAGTGTGGCCCCGAGACACCAAAAGGCTGGACATCCCTGCCGGGCTCACATTGCATCAGGGCCCCGAGACCCCTGATCAGCGTGGTCCAAATTCGAACTGGCCAACCATTTTTTAAGGCATTGGACTAAGAGAGTTATAGAAACACGAGAAAATAATGTATCTGTCCCAGCAGCAAAGGGTTTTCTGTCCCCTTGGTTTCCTGGTGGATGGCACTCCGGGAGGTAACGGATTCAGCTCCCCGACTTCTGCCGGGGAGGAGGAGGGGCAGGCAGGCAGCAGTTCTGACCCCTGTCCCCACCCCCACCCCTACCCCGCGGCCTGCCAGGGCCAGGCAGTAAGTCAGGTCTCTGGGCTCTGCTGCACTTCCTCGCTCAGGAAGCAGACCTGTGTGGACTGGCACCGGCCCTCCGATTGACTCACCCTGGGACAGTGAAGTGTGCCTTTCCAGAAAGTGACCCTTGGGCACGGATCAGAAATTTCCCAGGAGGTGCTTTGAGTGCAGCTGTGAGCAAACTACATACTAAAAACACCCTCTGCAGCTTCCCTGCGCAGCTGCTCTCCGAGGGAGCCCAGGCTCTCCTTCCCGACTCAGGAGGAGGGGCTGGGGGTCTCTCTCGCTTCTTTGTTCTGTCGGAGGGGACAGGAGGCCTTGCAAGGAACAGGGGCCCGACTCCCCATTCCTGGACTCAGAGCCCCCCCGCCTCTTTGCACACTCCTGCTGAGAGATGTTAATCCAAATACGGGGCTCATCTTTAGGGTCAGGCCTTAAGACTTCAGGGTCCCGACGTGCTAGTCGGCTCGGTGGTTTTTCTGGGGGTCTGTGACGCCCACACTCTACTCCGACCTCAGAAAACCGTCTCCCGGGCTGCAAGGCCTCATCTCACCACCGGTACCTCGATTTCTCATCCCATTTACCATTCTCCTAACTCCAGGGTAGTGTTCATATTTGAGATATATATTTTTCCAAAGTTTTTTAAATGTAATGCACCTTCTAGAACGTGTAACCTAGTAAAGATCAATGTTATATAATAAGCTTTGTATTTTATCAGAGTTTCAGAGACATGGAGTGTCAGTTCCTTTGAGGTCTACTTAATATCTATCTGTAATCTATCATCTACCTATGCAGCTGTTGACAGAGATGGATACCCCCTAACAACACATGGTTTTATTTATATGCATCTCTGGACTCGCACACACGGCTGGGCAGTTCTGTGAATGTGTGCGTGATTGCGTGTGTGCGTGATAAGGAGGAGAGCGCGGCCACTTCCCCGACTTGAAAAAGAAACGGAACAGAAAGCGTGGGACATGGATGTGAAAATAAAATTCTGCCTCCCTCCTGGAGGCTCTGTACCTTATCGTAGCAGATGAGAGAGGAGCAATAAAAGTTGACAAGAACGTGACGTTGAAGGAGTATGTGTGATGTGTCAAAACCCTGTCCCATCGCCCCGTGCCCTGTGCACCACAGTATTCGATCTATTTTGTAAAAATAAAATAAAATAAAATAAAATAAAAACAAAACCAGAGGCCAAGTTCCCAGGGGTGGCTATAGTGATGGAGGATTCACCAGGTGCTTCGGCCTGGCTGCCGCCTTCCCCGAAAGGGGCCACCTCTGCCTGGTCGATAATGGAATTTCAAAGCAGGGCATGAAAGAGACCCGTCTGTGTCCCCGGGAGCCACCCAGCCAGAAAACTATTTCATTCAGGCTTTTTTCGTGGGCCTGAGAGAAAACACCAACTCTCTCTCTCTCACACACACACACACACACGCACACATATTCATATATACAATCAATATTTACTTGGATTTATCCATATATTTTACCCTTCTTGTCAATCTTCTTGTGCCTCTGATTTGTGACTTCTGCCTGAACACCTGTGCTGAGCACTCTAGTGTGGGCCCGCTGGGGTAATTCTGTCTTGACGTCCAGAGATGCCTTTATTTCCCTTAAAATTTTGAAGACCATTTTTTTTTGCTGGTTATGGAATCCCAGATTGTCAGTTACTTTCTTTTAGCACTGTAAAAGACTCCATTTGTCTTCTCTTGAGAAACCAGCCATATGTTTAATTATTGTTCTTTTGAAGGTAATGTCCTTTTTTTTTTTTTTTTTAAATTACAGAAATGCTGCATCTTTATTCTTGCATCCCAGGAATAAATCCCATTTGATCATGGTGTATGATCTTTTTGATGTATTGCTGAATTCAGTCTGCTCGTATTTTCTTGAGGATTTTTGCGTCTATGGTCATCAGGAGTGTTGGCCTATAATTTTCTTTAAAAGAAAACATCGAACCCTGGCTGGGTAGCTCAGTTGGGTGGAGCGTTGTCCCCATTCAGGGCACATAGAGGGGGCAACTGATCAATGTCTCTGTCTCTCTGTCTCTGTCTCTGCCTACACACTGGATAATATAAATTTAAAAACCATACACAGACTAAATACAATCCCTCAGCAACATGAAACACATCCGTGGGCTTGGTCCCTGCTTTACCCAGGGTTGGCCTTATTCCCCAGCAGGCTCTTCCCTCCCAGCCCATAAACCCAATAGAGTGAGCTTATTTTTCCCTAATAACCGTGGGAGGAAATCCCGCGGAGGCTTCCCGTGCCCACGTGGACCACAGACGTCCATATCGAGAAGAGGCGGGGATCGGATTGGCCGGGCCTAGGTCCCGTGCCCTCTCGTGGCGCTAGGGGCTAGGTGACTCAACCCCATTTTATCTTCAAGGACTGAGGGGAAGCCGAGGGATGCCTCAAGGTGAAATCAGCATGCTGTCACCAAAAGAGATGATGCCGGATAGGCAAAAAAAGAGTCTGCAAGAGGACAGCACCCGACGCACCAAACTACTAGACTACTCTTCCACTGTTTGCTGAAAAAATTAATTTCGTTGGACTCTAATTAGTTCTAGCCAAATGTGTGCCCGAGGTAAAAGCGGTAGGAACGGAATGTCTCTGTAAGACGCACGGCCAGGTGTTCTCTGACGAGGCCAAGAGCGTGGGGCGAAATTCAAGTGACACTCAAGTAAGACAGGTAGCCTTCATCAGTCACCGAAGAGTGCCAGGGTATTATTCTCTGTGGCAAGGCGGTGCTGCGCCCGGAGCCCCCTACTCTTCGCAGGGTGCGGGGCCTCGTGCACCGTCCACGCTCGGTAAGTGTTTGTTCAGCAGTGAACACCTGCAGTGACTTCAGACTAGGGTCGTTCCCAACACTCGCAGAGGCCCCACATCTCCCTCACCTGATTCCGAGCGCCTGGTCCTGCGGGTCCGTGTCCTCCCTCCTGGTCAGAACGCACATCCTGAGAGCGGTCATGGGTCAGGCCTCCTCTGTCCTGGCACCATGAGTTGGGTTGGTTGCTGAAATCCTTCCCAAAGGGCGTGAGAGAAGGGCTAAGTGCCCAAAACTTTGGTCAGGGGCAGGAGACACATTTTGCTGACCTCCCAGTCTCCCGCAGGGCGGCCCAGGCTCTCGGTCCGCCCGGGGATGTCCTGGCCAGGGTGGCCGTGACCACTGAGAAGAGCAGGACCCCAGGAGAGCCGTGGGAAGGCCCGAGAGGCCCCACTGTGGGCGGATGGGCAGGAAACTACGGTTGAGACTTTTCAGACGAAGAATGTGGCATGTGCCTCCCAGGGAAAGGGAGCCACAGCATAAAGCCACCAGCCTCGGGAACGGTGGCAAAGAAACCTGGCACACCCCGTCCTCATCCTGGAAAGGTGTGGGCTTCTCCGTGGGAGCAGCCCACTCCCAGGTCCTGGCACAGACACAGAGAGGCTGTGAGGGAGACGGGGCCCAGCAGAGAGCCGTGGAATTGGGCCAGGATGTCCCCTGGGTACTCCCACGAGCAACGACTCAGGGCCTTCATGCTGTCGTTCTGCACAAAAGTCGGGGAGACCACTTGGACTCAGACAAACTCAGAGTGCCAGCTATCACACTTAGCAACGGCTTCCGTTCGGAAGAACGGGGGCCTGAATTGCTCTTTCACCAGCATTCAGAAACAAGATTCTGGATGAGTACCCGGCTGGGTCTCCAAGGACGCATATTACCAGAGGCTGACGCGCCTTCTCCCATAGAGTCACCACGGCTGGGCTCTCTAAGGGGCCCTGGCGGCTGGCACCGCCCAGCGGGAAGGACAGCAACAGCCCTAATGACAGCCTCGGGGAGTGGTCACACTAGAACACAGGGGGCCTGCTGTGTCTGCTCTCATGCTGCCAACACAAGGGGACACAGAGTTTTAAGGACGCTGTTATCTTTGTGATTTAAAAATGTTTGGTGCCAGATGGGCTGTAGACTTATTGGGGGGGGGGGTCACTTTGTAGCATCTATAAATGTCTGATCACTTATGCTGTATACTTGAGACTAATATAATATTGCATGTCACCTAATACTGAAAAATTAAAATTAAAAATGAATAAATAGCAATTAGCTTAACCTTTCTCATTAGAAAAGCAATACATCTTTATTTTAGAAAATCTGTGAACAAGAAAATAGTTTAAGTAAAGAAAAAAATATTCATAATTCCAGAGCCCAGGGATAACTAGTGTTAATATCTTATGAATTTTCTTATAGTGTTTTAAGGCATGTATCCATGTCTTGTTTTTCTTTTTAACTCTTGGTTGACACAAAATTGGGATCTTACTCTATGTAACTATGTATCTTTCTCTTTTGGTAATATTCTATCCTCAGCCTGTCTGCACAAAACCATCACAGTTTTGATCATGGAAACTATACACTGTGTCTTCTTCTGTTCACGGTGAGACAGACACCCAGAGCAAGACCAAATCCTTAAAAAACACCAGCAATGAGATGGGGGAGGGGGGGTGGGGGGGGAGTGACGGTGTTCTAGATTCCCGTCACCTCACACACTCTCAAAACTTAAATCAAGGGACAGCTTTTGAATGGAAAAGGAAAGGGCTGAGGTAACTCCAAGCTCCTTCCTGATAATTTAGGGATTGAAAAATTCAGAGGGAGGCATGCAATAAACCTTAGGAAAAAAGGATCGTCGAGGGGAACCACATAGAAATGTTTTCAGTAAAAAGTAGCAGAAGCCCTAGCAGGACGGTAGACCGGAGTCTGCAAAAACAAACAAATTTTCAATCAGATCCGGCTTGCAGTGGGCAAAGCACACCCCTGCTCCCGGCCTTGCCGTGGCCTGAGGGTCAGTCGGTGCCTCATGTCCAGGCAGCAGACATGGCTCGGCACAGCCATAGGCCAGCTGCATGCCAAGTGCACAGGACGCTTCCTGCGAATGGCAGACCCGCCAGGCAAAACTCCGCAGAGCCATTCCAGTTCCACCAGACCACTTCCAAGAACGGACCATTGCACGGCAGAGCCGCGGCTGCACCGCTTGCTCCACACTGGGCCAGAACTCAGCAGCGAGAACACGTGGGTGAAAACACGGCCCCTAATCCGTCACCACGAGTGACTTAAAAAACCATGCGTGGGTTCAAAGCATCCACCGTAATGTTACCTCAGAGTTATTCTCATCGTCTCTTAACGGACTAGTCTTTTCCTACTTCATCTTCGCCCCATCCCCCTCCCGTGCATCCGACCCCACGTCAAAACCGGAATGTGCAATAGCGCTTCTAACATGGCCTCCAAAGCTTTGACGCCACCAAACCCCTTAAGTTCAATGAAAAGGCTGAGCCCCCGGGTTCCAAGCTCTCTGAGAGCTTCTTCCTCTGCGTGGGTCTCCACGGTCCGTGTTCAGCAGCCAAGCTGAGCTCCTCGGCACGGAATTGCCAAGAGTGGCCATGCCCGCTCTGGGACCATGTGCTAAGGAAACCACGTAAAACATGGGAAGTATGTGGACCAATGGGTCACTCAAACAATCTTTATCCCAGTGAGATGTTGGAAGCCACTTATTTATCACGCAGTAGAAGAATAATTAAGAAAATTATGCCGTAGTGTCTTGATGGAATCATCTGAGATCAATACGAACAATGGGAATGCAAGTGTAGGGAATTTAAAACCAACTGACAACAAAACACCCTGACAAAGGGAGCAGAGGTCCCTGGCCTTGCCATTGCTCAAGACAAGGAGGTGAGTGGGGGGAATGAGCCCCAGCACCCCCAGGAGCAGGACGCTGCAGGGCAGGCAGCGCAGAGTGAGCCTGGCAGGGCCACGGTCTGACAGCGGAGGGCACAGCTCAGACTGCTCAGGACTGGCCCTGGTGACTGACTGCACCTCTTTCCCCTCCAGCACCCTGAACCCACCCTCAACCTGTAGCTCCCAGTCCTTAGCACAGTAAAACGGAGACAAGTGGCTTCAGGCCAGAAGGAGGGGGTATCCACACAATTTTCATACACCATCAAAGCAAAGAGCCGGCCACAGCTGCCCACCCTAGTCAGCGCTCTCCTGCCTGCTTGGGGAGCCACAGGCTCCGAGATGCTACAGGGCCAGAATGGAAGAGAGAGGTTTTTCAGCTTCTGCTCTTTGTTGTGAGGCGTCTTCAGTTGTGTTTCCCTGTTACCCTCCCCAAGGGCATGAGGTCTGGATCTGACCTTTTATCATTGAGTGGCAGCCCAGAGGCCACCTGCCCCGGGGAGATAGGAAGGGGGGAGGGGAAGAGCCGAGAAGGCGGGGCAAGCGAGAGCTCTCAGGGCAAAAGGCACCACCTGGGCCTCAGAGAGCAGTGTGACCCGTCTGCCAGCTGCGGGCTCCGTGATCTCGAATTAAAGGTAGCTGAGGATGGAGGAGGGCTTCAGAAATGAGGGGCCCCCGCCATCCGACCACTCGCCGCAGGCGGGAGGAGGGGGGAGGGGGCTGGGGAAGGAGGAGCAGCGCAGGGCGAAGGCGGGCGAGGCTCTGCGGGAGCCCAGGCCAGAGCCTGCAAGCGGAGACCTGCGCTCCTGCCCCGCTGGGCCCAGGGCCTTAGCGTCGGCTCTGCGCGGCGGGAGGTGCCGGAGCGCAGGACCTGCCCACTCCCGCTGCCTTCTCCGTCCTCCACGCTACCGAGGCAGCCACGTCTGCTCCCTCGTCCACCCCCTGCAGCCCACCTTCCGAGATCTCGGCGGTTCCTAACCCGGAGCCACCGCTTCTTGCCATGTGGCCTCAGTGAGCTGCTTAAACGTCCCTGGGCCTGGATTTCCTCTTTGCAAAATGAGGATAACAGTGGTACCTAAGGGCACATTGTCAGGAATGTCCCTGAGTTCCACGCGTGCAAAGCTCTTAAAGAGGGCACGATCCGTGGTGCACGTTCGGGGAAGTCGGCTGTTACTGCTCTCTCCTTGGAGACTGTTTCTCCCCATCACCCTCCCGGCCCGGACGAGGCGTACCTTGCTCTCGCCCGCTCCTCCTGCCGTCTTTCCCAGCCCACCCGCCAGCGGGCGTCGGCTGGGGTGCAGGGCGGGGATGGGCCCGGGGCGCTCGTCGGGGTCCGAGCGGCGGAGAGTAGGGGGCGCACGGTGGGGACGGGGGCGCACAGCCGGCGTACTAAGGGCAGGCTCCGCCGAGCCGGGGGCGCTCCCCGCAAGGAGCGACAGCTGGCGGCTCGGAGACGCGGGCGGCGTGGCTTCGGCGGCGTCCGGAGCCTCGGAGAGGCCCCGCCTACACCCTCCTAGCCCGGGGTCCCGGCGCGGGTCTGCCCCGCAGGTGGAAAGGCCGGGCGATCCCGGGCCCGGGCAAGGCGGCTTTCCGGGCGGTGTGCGGGCGGCGCGGGCGGAGGAGTAGAGCCCCGGAGCCGGTGCAACGACGCGCCGGGCCGAGCGAGTGCGCGCCTCCGCGGCTCCTCCCCCGCACCCGAGGCCTGGGAGGGCGCGGTCGGGGAGGTGAGGAGGGTCGCGGCCGGGTCGGGGCGCGGGCGAAGTGAGGTGAGAGGCGGGGCGAGGCTGAAGGAAGTCGCCAGGACAGCTTCTGCCGAGAGCGGCTCGTTGGTCTAGGGGTATGATTCTCGCTTCGGGTGCGAGAGGTCCCGGGTTCAAATCCCGGACGAGCCCAGGCTCTTTACTTTTTCCTTCTCCTTTTAACAATTGGAAAAAGCCTTAATCCTCTTCACAGGAGCTCGAACGTTGATCGCCTTAAATTGGCGAAGCAAGGCATCGAATGAGACCGATTCGTACAATGCACGGTTCCCGTGAGCCCGAGTGCGAGGCATGGCCATTGCTCGTGCCCTTGAAAACACACCCGCTTGGAAAAGGGTCGCCTCGTGCGGAAGCCGGGGCACCCCCAACACCTCCCAGCAGGGGCAGGGGCGCCTGGATTAGCGGATCCCCGGTGATTGCTGAGCTCCGGCAGCCGACGCCCAGCCCCGCGGGTGGGGGACGTGCCCGATGTGGGCGTGTGTAAAGCGCACCCACCTGCAGGCGACCCAGAACGGAACTCCGCGTCCGCGGCTCACGCTCACGCGCTCCAATCTGGGACCGGCCGGGGTGGGGACCGCGTCTGCAGAGTGTTGCATTGCCTGCAAACTTCCTCCGTTTTCACGTGACACCTTTTAATGGTATTTAAGTGTAAGGCGCCATCTCGGTTCAGGAAGTCTTGATTTTGTGTTTTGCAACAACACGTACTTATGACATTTCTTGATGTGTTCTAAAATTTATTTCGAAGTGTCTAAGGAACGAAAAGTGGGCTCGTCCGGGATTTGAACCCGGGACCTCTCGCACCCTAAGCGAGAATCATACCCCTAGACCAACGAGCCGACATGCTACGCTCTCCCCGCCATGACAGAGGAAGGTGAAGTTACTTATTCCTGCGCCCCCAAGCGGTTACTTTTATAAATGTATTTACTTCCTTTACTGGTTCATAACGTTCTATAGTGCCTTTTCTGCTTTCTACTTTTCTCTTTTGGTCTTTGCAAATCAGTGACGCAAAGGAAAACGACGGTGCTGCTACCGGTGTGACATTTACCTCTTATTTTGAAGACCATAATTCTATGTATATTCATGGCTAATAAAACTGCAGTGAGTTTGTGGCGACCGGATTCCAGACTCGCCCTTAACTGGGTTCCGGTCGTTGGGCTTTCCAGCATCAGTGCGGTGGTCGGCGGTCGGCTTCTGGTCTGTTACCCTAGCGTTCAAGGCCCCACCTTTCCAGCCTTGTGAATTCCCAGCTCTGTGTTGTCACTCAAACTGTCCCCTTCAGCTGGAAAACCTCTTTCCTCCTGCGAACATCCCAAACTCTTACCTTCCCCGAAGAAAGACCTTCTAACATATTAAAGCTAATTGTATACATCTCTTTCATCATAATTTGCTGGAGGAAGACACCAACACTGAATTCTACTGCATAATTGGCAACCAATTTTATAATTGGTTATAATCGGTGCCCAATTGTCCCAGTGTCTTTAAGGCATGGCTTATTCACTCTATTTCACATTTTTAAATAGTATTGAGGCTTATGCTAGCAAAGCCACACTCATGAATAATTGCTGAATGACTGCAATTTGTTCCAAATTCCTTAACTATACAAGTGTTGATACTTGGACACAATCAGTAATTGTGAATTGCCACTTGGGCAAATACAGAGCCAGAGAGGAAATAACAAATTGGGTGACTCTCCTAAATAGAACTATGCCTTTATTATATTCCATATACTGTTCATTCATCGGTTTATTCGTTTGTTCGATAGGTCCCTTTATTCAACAAACATTTAGAAGCACTATGTGCCGGACACTGAACTGTCAACCGTCCTACGGCTCGACCCTGGTAAGTCACGGCAGTGGGACTCTGACATTCAAACCCGCCCTGGTTTTATCTGAAACTGTCCTTAAGTTCCGCTTAGAGCTCAAGGCTAAGAGGATAAGAATAGGCTTTAAAGTGTTTACTAGTTCTAGATGCCAGGAGAGTTTATTCATCAAACCTAACTGGGGAAAAAAAGCTGTTCCCTGGAAACTTAAGAAGCTTGAGTTTCTCCAGAGTGAGGAAACTACAAAGTGTAGCTGGTTAAGCAAAATAATGTAGCCCTTTCAGATGTCTGAAAGCCTCAGTCTTCGTAGGTGTCCAGGGCACGCTATGCTCCCCTTTCCCACTCGAATTTACCAGAGTGATTATCATTTTCAGGTTTTTTTTTTTTCTTCCTCCTACCTCTCTCTAGTGATTGAAAAATAGTTTATCTTGTACTCTGCCGGCTCCACCAGAGTATCTCATGTGCCCCTCACAACAAGGATACAGAAAGATGAGCGGTAACAAAACTGAAGGTATCAACTGCCTAAATCGCACAGAGAAGCATCTCTTCTGGTAAGAGGCATGCTTGTGAGCCTCTGCAGGACTCCTCCTGCCCGGGGAAGCCATGGAGTACAGAGATGGTTGCAGAGCATCGAGAGACAGAGGGTCTCCTGGAATACTCGCCCTGGTCACTGTGACCGAAGAAGCCCATATCAATGAACCCCTCCCAAGGGCCCCGTTACTCTTATTGTTCCAAGTGGGTGCCACAATGCCCAGGGACATCGGAGACAGTGGAACACTCAGATTTGTCATCAAGTTCTAGTAAAAAATGTTAACCCTCCTTCTGGATTAAGATGTTCTTTCTATAGAAATGTCAGTGAAACCGATTTAACTTCAGGCAAATTTCTCCATGTGGCTTGGGATTCACCCTTGACTCTGTCTGATGTTCATCCTTTGATAGTCAAATTCTCAGTGTTTTGGGAACCTCTGGTAACCACCACTCACAAGAACACCTACCCTCCGGCAACAGATCTTCAAACACAAAGAGGGAGGGGAGCCAGGGAGAACACGGTGGAGAAGGTTCTACCACAATCACTAGGATCTGCTGGAAACGCTGGTGCCTGTCGCCCTCTTCTGTCTCCCACCAATCCCAGCTCTAGAAAATTCTGCTCCTATATATTTGTCAACACCAGAGGACCCTGAGTGTCCTTCATCTTATCTCTTATCCCTGATGTTATCTCAGTAGAAAGCGCTGAGGAGTTCTCAACGAAGGGCCCTTCCACAGAGTAGGGCACTTCCTGTGCACGGTAGGAAACAGGCACTCAGAGAGGCCAACAGGCCAGGGGACAGACAGCTACTGTCCCCAAGCCTCTACACTGACTTAATCTCCCCCAAGGAGCCCCTTCCTTTCAGAGGCCGCAGGTCCTTTAAAGAGGACCTTTCTGACCTGATTGGAAGTCTTCCGTTGATTTGACTGTACTGCCCAGGCTACTTGAACTGGAAACAGGAGTTTCCAGGAGGTATCTGAAAAGGACGAGGTTCATTGAATGAGATCCTCAGGCTAACAATAGTGATGGGAACTCAAGGGTTATTTTCCCATTTACCGTCTGGACAGAGAATCAGAAATTACAGTGCAAGGACCATGGGAAAAACAGCCTTAGTGGTACTTTTCCTTTGCAACTGCTCCAGACTAATTCGAGAAACATTTGTCTATTCATTCAACAAATATTTACCGCCTACTGATGGTCCGGTGCTCGTCCTGTGGAGGCACTTTGCTCAGGTTGCCTGTTCGCCCTTCTGCTGCTTTCCCCTGGGCTCCAGACGGAGCTGCCTGACTGCCTTTCTGCTGGCTGTCTGGGTGGCCTTGGTACCTAAGCCAGGGCCAGGGCCCAGCTCATTCATTCACCTTCCTCACAGACTAGGTCCCCCTGGGATCTGAGTCTTGGGGAACTGGCAGCATCACTCTGCGCTCTGGCTGGAAAGTGGTGGCCACCGTGTTCTGGATGCTTTTCTCTGGACGGGACTTACCACCCAATGCATGTTCTGTTCTGCCGTTCTTTTCCTGAGATGTTTCTCTGGTCCTGCCTTTCTCTCCACCCACACTGCCAATATCCTATTTCACGTGCCCTTCCCATGCCCTCCCCTGTCATCGCTCCCCACCGCCTGCAGAATGCAGACCTCCCAAGGCCCCTCGGACTCCGGCCTTCTCTCCAGTGTTCTCTCCTTCCTCTTGTGCCCTCGTTCCCCTGAAGTTCCTAGCCACCCTGCATCTTGCCTCAGGCACTGCCTCCCGGGTCTGAGTTTGCTTCTCCCGTTTCTATTGGGGAACCCGTATTCCTCCTCTGAAGTGCATGTCAAGGCCACCTCCTCTGTGCGTCTTTCCCGACCCCTCTCGGGCCGGTGGTTCTCGGAAGGGGCAGGAACGTGTGTCCAGGGGCCTCCCAGACAGCGGAGAAGCTTGTCACAGCACAGGTATCTTTGAGGACCCCGGTAGCCTTGGGTTTCTCTGTTATTCGCCCTTGTCTTCCAAGCATCTTACCCAGTTCGGCGCTCGCTGTCAGCACTGGTGGATGACGTGCTTCTCAACAGTCACGTGTGGGCCCTCCTACACCGACAGCACTTAAAAGTCACTCCCTTAAGGCTCTCCTAGTCTCTCCAGGCTACGACAGGCCGAGACGCGGCAGAAGGCTCCTGCTCAGGGAAGCAGGGCAAGGCGGCTCTGCTGGGCTTTCGTAGTTCTGCCTCACTAACGCTAAAACTAACCAAAACACACCCTACCTAGATGCCAGCAACCGGGTGGGCGAAGAACGCGCGGGTTACTCACCGGGTGGGGTGCGGTCTCCGCCCACGACCACCTTTCAGCCAATGACAGGCTGCAGAGAGGCGGGTAGGGAGCTAAGACTGTGTTTCTATTGCCTAGAGACGTCGTAGCTGCCCTAGTGACGTGATCGCTGTCGCTAGGAGCGGGTGTGACGTCCTAGCCAGCTGCGTGATGTCGTTGCCACGGAGATGTCATAAAGCAACACCTCACTCTGTGCTGGTGGTGACGCTGGTGCGCCCAAACCTCCTGGTGGCCAGGCCTACGGAGGTGCCGCACGTCCAGTTATGTACAGTGCAGGGGACTGGGTGATAAACGACAACGTTCCTGGCGTGCGTGTTCATGACACGGGCTTTCTATCGTTCCCTTGCAGCGCCCCTTTTCTGCCTGCGAAGAAGGCCTGCTGTAGGGCGGTGTGCAGGTGACGTCCATCGGCAGTGGTCCGAGCCCCAGGGTGGGGAAGCACTGCACCCCCCCACCCCAGGCGTGTGTGGGTGCGCTGTGGTGCCGCGCTCCGTGGACTCGCCCAACGACACGGCTCTCAGGCCTCCGCGTCCCCAGCGTTAAGCAGTGAACCTCTGTGTGGCGCATTTGCTGCCCTACAAGGCTAGTTGGCGGGAACAGCAAAAACACCAGGAAGGGCGTTCATGAGATTAATTTTGGGCAAAACCCTGAAATGAGAGAGTGCACTTGGGTTCTGTCCCCACACTGCTCCCCTGCGCAGCCTAATGGTCTAAAACTCGTGTCCTTGCTCACTCTGTTGCCTCCCCCCTGGAGTCCACCCTGGTCTTTCTCCTTCTCCTGCCCTTCTGGCTTTCCCGTTTGTAAGCTCTTCTCTTCGGGACCCTTCCAAACACTTTCCAGTATTTATTGGGCAACCAGTAAGTAGCAGACACCGTCTGGGGCCAAGGTGACCAAGCTGGGCAGGGCCAGCCGAGGCCCTTCAGAGTCAGGGTGGGGAACTTCCCCATCTCAGTTTTTATTGACAAATGGAGGGACATTTTATTTGCAAAAGCAAATCAAACCGAAAGCACCTTCTTTTTTGTTCCACGCAGTAGGAAAGAGTTCCCAGTTCCCACCCCTTCTTAAGCCAAAAGGGGGTTTCCTACGAGGAGATTCACACAAGATGGAGACTTCTTAAACTAGCAGATTGCTCAAACTGCAACACATAAATTACTCAGTGCACGCAAAGGACAGGCCCTGGGCGCAGGGGCAAGCCCGAGATGTGTTCTATCTGGGCCACTGACGCAGAAGTCTCTCCCCACCATCCCCTTTGATTATTTTTTGTAACTCAACCGCCGTTTCTCTAGATGAGGCTCACAGAAACCAAGAAGAGCTGACACAGAAGCAGGACACCCAGGCAAAGACCCGTGACAAGGAAACACAATGGAGGGATCTGTGGGGTGGAACCCTAGGAGAGGCAGAGGGGACGCTGGCAGGCGCTCGGGCAGCAGGGACAGGCAGGCGGACAGCCACGCAGGCAGAGGGCTGGGCGGCAGCAGTGGAGCCGGGGTCCTGGCCTCCAGCGCAGCGAGGGTAGTTAGGGTGGGACCTGGGAGGCGTGACCTCGCCTGACGAGAGGGGGTGATGGACAGTTGGCATCTTCCAATAGCGTACTTCAAGGGCCAAGGGATCGGCCAATGAGCGAGTTGCTGGGCGGGGCCGGGCCGAGGGCAGGCGGCCGTGGCGGGGCCGCGAGTGGGGGCGCGGCGCGGAGGTGCCACTGGGCGAGGCGGCAGCGGCGGTGGCGAGGTGGCGCCCCGGTCCGGAGCCGAGCGAACCGCAGCGGGGCCGGGGCCCAGTGCGCGGCGGTGGGGCAGCAGCGGAGGACGATGGCTGCGCCTGCCGGGGCCGGGGCAGTGATTGCGGCCCCAGACCGCAGGCGCTGTCTGTGGTCGGTGCTGGCGGCGGCGCTCGGGCTCCGTAAGTGCGGCCGGGCGGGGACTCCGGGCTGCATTCGCGCGGAGCGGGGCCCTGCGCGCTGGCGGGGTGGCGGGGACCCGGCGCGGCCTGTGCGCATGGGGCCGGGGACCCCGCGGGCGGGAGCGCGGCCCTAGGCAAGCCGGGAGGCGCGGCGCCTCTCCCACCTCCTTCCCGGGTCCCCGCGTGTGGGAGAGGCGGGGAGCCCTACCTGCTCGGTCCCGGGGAGCGTGGGGGAGCGGCCCTGCTCTGCGCTCCCGCCGAGCCCCCTGCGCGACCCGGGGCGCCCAGGCCCGCCGCGGGATCCGGATCAGGAACCGGGGTTCTGCGTTCTGCACCTTTGGGAGGAGGCAGGCTTCTTTCCATCGATGGGGCCTTTGTTGGTTGTTTCCCTGTTTTCAGCCACTGTTTTGTTTTGCCTCGTAAATTCCATTTCCAGTGCTCTCCAGTCCCTTTTTTAAGCCTCCGCGAAGGAAGAGCCCTGCAGTCTCCTGTCTCGTCTCTGGAGTCTGCAGAGCCCCGGGGAGAAACTCACGTTATTCTGGGTTAGGACGCAGAGACCTGGGAATGCCATGGAAATGGCCTGGCTGAAAGAAATCGGTCAAATCCGTAATATTCTCAGACATAGACGCCCCAATTTGACAAGACATAGGACATTCAAAAGCACATTTTTTTAAAAAAATCATTTTTTTTTTCTTGCTACATTTCATGGGTCAAACTTAAAGCGAACCTCAGGCCTGGTGTACTGAATTGGGTGCGTTGCTTTAGGGACCTCGGAAGTGGCGTGCGCTATGGGACTTTTTCGTGTGGTTCCCAGCGGCAGAGTGCTTGATGCTGTCTCAGCATATGGTTGAGTAAGGATTACAAAGCGGGCCAACTCCTAAAACACAAGCAGGCTTTTTTATTTGTTGATGTTTTCCAAAAATATCGGTTGCATCACAGTATCTGAATACGAGTTTACTCATAAATTTCTGTCACGGAAAAGTCCTTAATGTAATAGTTGGAACCAGGAAAAATATAATTAAACCAATGATCCCGGGGACTGTAAAGTATGAATGTAAAAGCATTTCTCCCTCCCTTACCTTTTTGGAGGTTGACAGATGAAGATGCAATTCATTTTTTATAAATGTCCCTTCTGGAAAAAAAAGGTTAAACACGTTGGGGGGTCAGTTTTGGTGATATTCGTGTTTTAAGAAAACCAGTAGGAAGTGGCCTTGATTTAAGGTTTATCAGAAATCTTGTGTGCTTCAGCCAGAAGTACTGTGCATGAGATGTTGGAGGTCACTACAGAGGGCAAGACAGTCAGGGGGACCCTGATTAAACTCAGGGTGTTGACCGGGGCAGAACTGAACGATGACACTTAATTAATGGATATTAATCACAAAAAGGGGGGCATACCCAGCTCTTTAGTGAAGAGAGGTGAGCGCTGGTCCGTGAAAGTCAGCAGCTGCTCGTTAACTGGAGGAAAATACTGCATGTTGCATCTCACCAAGTCACCTTTTCCTGATCATGGATATAACCGGAAAATGTGCCCTGGCTGGTGTGGCTCAGTGGATTGAGAGCCAGCCTGTTGAACCAAAGGGTTGCAGGTTCAATTCCCGGTCACAGCACATGCCTGGGTTGCAGGCCAGGTCCCCACGTGGGGGTGCGTGAGGAGCAACCACACATTGATGTTTCTCTCCCTCAAGAATAAAAAGAAAAAATAATAATAACAGGAAAATGTGACTGTGTATAATAACAGTTCACATTTTACGGAAAAATTTCTGGAGTTTGATCCAGGTACAGCTTTTCGACAAATCTTCATCGAGGACCTTGTAAATATTAAGCACCAAAAGTATTCTAGGAAGGAGGCTCCTGCCCACACGTAATTTATAGCTCAGGGGGAGACGTGATATAAGAAGTCTTTTGATAATGATGTGCTGTTAGGAACTGCGGGGCGAGTCATCAGCTCAGACCAAAGTTCAAGCCACCGGAGGAAGGGATGCGGAAGTTGAGTGGACCTTGGGGAAGGAGAGGGGCGCAGTCATGAATGAACCTGTTGGCACGGCAGTGTGGTGGCAGGCTGGAGTGTGAACGAGCTGTTGGGGGGTGAGGCAGGGGAGCCAGCCAGAGGCACTAACTCACAAAGGACCCTGTTTGCTACTCCAAAGGCTGGGTTTTATCCTGAAGGCGATGTGTATGTGTGTGGGGGGAGGGGGGAGGGGTGTTGCCGGGAAGGGTTTCTGTCTGTTGAGATGTGAAGGCTGGGGTGCAGCTGGGTGAGGCTCCCCAGAGGGCAATCATCATAACCCAGGGGAGGTTACAGACCTGAATTAAAGCAGTGGGATACAGGAGAGGATGCCTCAAGAGCCAGTTAGAATGCAAATTTGATAGGGCTTGGAACCTGATTTGATGTGGGCCTGAGGGAGGGAGCGTGGGATGATCCTGAGGCTTGGGGCTTGGGGGGCTGGACCCATGTTTGTGAAGAGGGGCTTTTCCCAGAGGAAGCACCGGGGAGGCGGGGACAGCAGTGTTGGCGGAAGGAGATGGTAAAGCTGCTTTTGGGTATGTTGAGTTTCCGGTGTGTAGACACCCCAGTAGAGATGGGCCACTGACACGTGGGTAGATGGTTCTGGAGAGGGGAGGTAGAATGTCCTGGTTGGGAACTTTAAGTGGATCACAGTTGAAACTATGGATTGCTCAGATGAAGTCACCAAGGAACAGTGTAGTGAAGGAAGTAGCTGGGGTCCAAGGACAGAGTTGTGGGGTGCGAAGGGCCAGAAGAGGAGGCAGCCTAATGGCTGGGAGAACAACCCAGAAAGCATGGTGACCTGGAAGCCAAGCGAGAACGGAGTTTTAGGGGAGCGGAAGTGGCTAATGGTGTCGGATGGAGATTGCCTACAGTAAGGACCCCCTGCGTTTGGCTGGCAATCGGGGTGTCTTTGGCAACCCTTAGGTAGGAAGGACCTCAGAACGGGAGCAAATCTTGGCCATCTGCACCACCTACTCCAGTCAGTGGCAGCACTGCCTAGGTGCCTGATTGCTCAACGTGACCCCTCGGCCATCCTGCTCCCTCCCCAACCCCTCAGCCATCCTGCTCCCTCCCCAACCCCTCATCCTCCACATTTGTGCCCTTCACGCTCCACATCCGATGAGCTCTCCCACTTCTCCATCAGTGGTCCCCTCCCAGCACTTTAGGCAAAGTCACTGCTGTCCTTGTTTACGTGACTGTGCTAAGCTCCTAGCTGGTGTGCCCACTTCCCATTCTTGCCTCTTTTTAATCCATTCTTCACACAACTGCAAGAATGATTTGGATTAAAAATGCAAATCAGTCACGCGCCTTTCTTGGTTAGAATCCTCAGTGGTTTTCCATGGTACAGAGGCTGCCGGCCGGCTTCCCCATGGGCTGTGCCATCCCATCGGCCTTCCCCCCTGACTTCAGTGGGTGCCACTCGCCCCCTTCCTGCGCTTCGACTCATTCCCACCGCAGGCCCTTTGCCCTTGCAGTGCCCTTTCCCTAGGACTGCCCAGAGCTGTCCCCTTTTTGTCCTTGGCATGCCACGTTTTCAGAGGGGACTTTTCCAACCACCTTATCCAGGAGTCCCCACCCTTTACTTACTCTTACTGTAATTTCTTACTTGGTTTCCTTTTCTCCTCCTCTGGAATCCAGGTCAGTGTTTGTTAAATGGCGGTGAGCATAGGCGTGTCTGGATTCCGCTTGTTAGTTTGCAATATGTCGTTTGGGTTTAGCTGGTACGTTGTCCACATCCGATAAATGGTGGTTGCGTGGGCTATTTTCCTCAAGTATAATTTCACGCATTATACGATTATTTTCACTTTGTAAAATCCTCACCCAGAGAGACATGCTTATTGATTTTTAGAGAGAGGGAAAGGCAGGGAGGGAGAGAAACATCAATCTGTTGTTCTCGTGCTCTGACCGGGAACCGAACCTGTAACCTAGGCTGGGAATCAGACCCACAGCCTCTTGGTTTGCAGACGACTCTCTAACCAACTGAGTGAGCCACACCAGCCAGGGCGATTATTTTCACTCTTTAAGTACCATTTCTTACTTCTTCAGAGAGGTACGGAATGGTCGGAGATTCTTTGCCTACTGTAAACACCATAGCTTTGGAACTGCTAGTCATTACGTGTTTAAACGATTTCCTCACGTTTGTTGGAACACTTAAGTGTTTTATCAGTAGGACTTTTGACAAAACTTGAACTTGAGACACCGCTGCAGCAGAAAGGCCACACACCTCACAATCAGTCCCTCAGCCTTTCACTTAGTTACCACTTGGGACAATGCAACAGAAACCTAGATTAAAAAATAAAAATTCTACCACTTGTTTTTATTCTATCTTCAGGATAGTCACTGGGCCCCGATACGGCCGAGGCGAGAACAGATGTTACAATGAGAGGGTTAAGAGAAAAGTCCAGAAGATGCCATTTGTGTCTTCACAAAGTCCCCAGTCACCATTCAGCCAGATGAACACCTCCCGGGTGCCAGGCACCGTTGGAAGCTGAGGGGGCAACAGGGAGCGGGAGCCCCGGTGGGAGGGAGCGGACAGCATGCCCACACCCTCAGAGTGCCCAGGGACAGGGTCCATTCCTCACAGGCACCGCTTTGAAGCAAATAGGATTCACCTCCTGTGACAATTTGCAGTCATTAAAAAATAAAGAAAGGAAAAGAGTATTTACCTGCATGACAAAGCAGCTGTTTTTTAAATGCACAAAGGCTCCCCTGTGGGGATTTCATTAATGATCTTGTCTACCAAGTTTTTAAAATGTGGTTCGATTGGGGGAAACTTGATATGCAGTCTTTGACAAATCCAGGGTGGGGCAAAAGTAGGTTTACAGTGGAGTATCAGTTTATTCTTGTATTATTTATTCTATTCTTTTCCGCATGAACAACTGTAAACCTACTTTTGCCACACCTTGTATTTCTGCCCCCCCAATCCTAGTAAATGCCATCTACCTGCTAAATGCTGCACCTTCCTTTCTGTCTCCCCCACCCCCACCCCAGGCTGATTTCCCTCAGTCTGTCCCATTTCTCCTGGGTGATTAGAACCTTACAGCTGGAGCCCGAGGGTGCATTTAAATTGTGTCTCCAGAGAATCTGAAACTCCATGTAAATACGTGCACCTGACATGTACCTAAGCCTTGGAATGACTTTACTCTGGCTTCTAAGACCACTGGTGTCATTTAAAAGAACATGGATGGTTTGCTCTGGCACGGAATTCATTACCGATCAGTTTGGTCTTGAACCCCCATCCAGGGGAATTTAATTATAAGAACTAGAAGCATCTCTCTGAGGTCTCCAGCGTCAGCTGGCTCTGAGTCTTGGGCCAACAGACTGGCGTGAGAGGAATATCCTGAGTGACACTCCTTTCTGCCCTTTCCACTTATTTTGCCTAGCGTTTGACATCGGCGTTGGCCCGAAGACCGAGCCAAAGCCCTGGGAATTTTGGCTGCCATCCGGAGCCGGTCTCTTGGCTCTGTGACCATTCTTAGTGCCTGAACTGAGACGTTGTCATTATCTCCTGGGACATTTGTATCTTTGCCCTTAAACCTCTTTATTATCTTTCTGAATGCAGCGTGGCTGCTCTACTATTTTATTCACTTATAATGTTCCCTCGGTTCCATTAGGCTTCGGTCCAAGAACGGAAGGATGACAAGTCCTCCTTTGCTAATTTAGTTCGTTCTCCTTCCAAACGGAGTCTCTTTAGAGATGGGGGAGACTTGGTAGTACCTCTGACTTACTGCCAGGCCTGTAGCGTGGTTAGTTCTCCTGTAGCGTGGTTAGTTCTCCAGCAGCCGTGACCCGTGGTACCCTGTTCTCAGTGTGACTGATGGGGGTGAGAACTGCGCCGTGCCTTTGCAGAGCCCGGGGCGTGTGCCGCTGTGCGGACAGAAGACTGCCCCGTTGAATGAACTCGGGACCCGAACTCTCTTTGCCCTGGGCTGTGACCGCATGCACAAACGCTGCTGGACTGGCAACGGACATTTTCTCTCCAGGGACTCTTAACACTCTACTTCGGAACCCGGGGAGTTTATCTGGTGCAATTTAAAGCCATTTTTAAAAATGCTTTTATCAAAATGAAGGGATGCATTTTTCTCTTTAAATATTAAAGAAGACAGTGTGGAGTTATGTAAATTTAACAATATTGTGAGCTCCTTCCAGAGAGCTAAATATATAGATACAGATGACCCATCTAGATTTCTTTTTTCAGCCCCCAGGAATTTGGACACAAGACTAGGTTCATGCTATCTCTTTTCCTCTTGCCTTATTTGAGTGCTTACTGTGAGTATGACGATTATCTTTATCAATTTCACAGATGAGGAAACTAAGAATCAGACAGGTTCGGTAACCTGTCCAAGGTCACACTGCTGATATTGGGTAGAGTTGGGCCTCCACCTGCAAAGTCTGTATTTGCAAACACTCTGCTATGCTGTAGAATCTCTCTCCGAAGTCTCCAACCATTTTGGGGGGAAGCTTCAGGATGCCTTAAAGGGTTACAGAGGCCTTGAGCTGCCCCAGAGCACCTTTGTGTGGTGACCTTTGTGCCAAGAACCCCGGTGCCCTGACACCACTGATACGCCATGGGGGGCACAGCCGCTGCATTCAAGCCGTCCCCACTGAGGGTGCGGAATCCGCACCATCCAGTGCTCTGACCGCTCCTCGGGACTTTAATGGTGTGGCTCTTGTCTTCTCATTCTCCAACTGCTCTCTATGTGGGGTTACCAGACAAGGGCCTGGCCCTGAGTGGATCTGCCTATAGCCAGCTGTAGTGCATGGGTTCTTGACTCCATGTGTGAAAGATTATGATGGTACATGTGTTAAAAATGAGGACAGTGAAACAAGGAAGGGCTTAGCATAGAGAAAGGAACAGGAAAGGCCAGGCTGAGCTGCCTTAGCTCACTGGGAAGTCAGAGAAAAGGGAGCTTTAGGGACAGGTTCAGTGGGTGTGCTTGGGACCAGCTGCCTTAGAGTTTGGGAGACACCTGCCAGCGAAGAGAGGTGGGGGAAGAAGGGAAGGGACTGGCTCAGGCTGCTCCCCTGAGGGACAGCGCAGGCTGGCTCCTTCGTCTTGAGGCTTTCTTTCTCTCTCTCTCTCTCTCTCTCTCTCTCTCTCTTGCAGGCAGGAATCTTCGGGGTGGGGAGGGTCTCAGGGGAGGGTTTTAGCAGAATGCTCATCAGTTCTCCAGGTGTGTCCTTGCAGGGTCATGGTCTCCACAGATTGGTCAGTGACAAGGGCAGTGACCTGGCTCTGCTGCTTTTCCAGGCCTGGAGCTAAAATACATCTGAGTCCTAGAAGTTTTCTCCAGGGAGAAAAGGCTACCCTGGGGACAAGATCTCTGTTTTCCCAGTCTTGTCCCCTGTCAGGACCATCTGTACCTGGCTGTAAATGGTTTGGCCAGTTCAGCTATGTGTCTCCGTTTGCCTATTCCACTTGCCTTCCTAGCTTTTTACTATCCTGCCTCATTCTCACCTCAGAGACTCCCACCACTAGAATCTTTTAGGGGTGAGGAGGGAAGAGGGTTTCTTTCAGTAACCGCTTCCTGCTGCCAAGGATCTGGCGCGATCCCTGCCTCCATAGGGTATGGAGATCTCTTCCTGTCTGGTCTGAGACAAGGGAATGGGACCTGAGACTGGAACAGAGAGGCTGGGAGCTGCTTCTTCCAGAACAGGGGTAGCATGGAATCCCCAAAGCACCATCATCTTGGTGTGGAACTGTTGTGTGTGACGCAACCATCCAGTCCTGACAACAAGTCCATTCAGCCAAACCGTCGAGGCTCATCTTGGGAGGTGGCGATGGAAGTGGACTTCTAAAGTGCGGCCTATACTGTGTTACCAAGCAACCAGGTAAAAAAAGGTCATAGGCATACACTCTATGCAAACAGCAGGAATACAAAGGTTCATGAACACAGCAAATCATAAACCAGTTTCTGAGTCTTTGAGTCTGCCAGTTGAGAAGGCTCCCAAATGCAAGGTTTTTGCGGGAGTGAAATTAAGCAGGGACAGCCTGATAGACCCTCCTTGTCTGCAGTTGAAATATCTCTGGTGATGTCATCAGGTACTCAGGTAAATTCTGTATGGCTTACACTGCATCAGCGGTTCTCAATAATTTCAAGTCAAAGGATGGGAGGGAAAAAATGAAACATTAGCTTGGAAGAAAACTATAAAAATTAGGATTCGGTGTAGTTTGTGGCTGACAATTGGGCATTGTGATTTCCATTGAAACACAATTTCTCTCCCTAAAATTACCCTCATTTTTCATGAGAGGCTGCATTAAGTCTAGTTTCAATTTGGCCTGATTATTAGCATAAATACAACAAAAATAGTAATTGTATAGGTTTTTTCAAATTTCCTTGGGGAATTCCAGGTTATCTTCAGATTGAGCTTTATTCAGCCCTTCAAAGCACAGAAGCCAAGCCACACAGTTACCATTTGGCTTTGTCTGTAATACCTATAGGCATTGGGTGGATTCCTCAAGTTCTTGAGGTCCCCAAAATGTCTTGAGTTTCTTCCCTTGCCATCTTTCAGGAAAGCAACCTTTATTCCTTACCTAGAAAGACTGCCATGAACCAAATGACCAAGCAAGGCATTAGGCCATTTCTGCAGAGGGCTTTCATTGGCTTCCAAAGACAATCTCAGTTCCTTCAGGCTTTCTGGTGACATCCAGCGTCCAGGCATGTCTTTTTCGATCATGACGTTCCAAACAAAGACTTCATTAATAAAATCACAACTGGAAACTGGTTCTATGTGTTCCATTATAAAGAGAACAGATTCTTATTGGATTTGTGCAGACAAATATATTGCCATGAAAAAAAAATAATACTTATTCAGAGCTGTCAAATTCTGGAGGGATGAGGTAGGGAGGAAAATATAAATGCTTCAAAATTGCCAATAAGTGTATAATTTATCAAACTGCTCTAGGGGAAAAACAAGTTTCCTGATGTCAGGAAAACAAAAAGATTTAAAACGAGCAATATTTTGAACAAAGTCATAAGAATAATTATGATCTTTAGTTCCTTCAATCCAGTTATTCCTTAGGATTCTATAAACCTTCACCTATTTCAAAGATATGACTTGCTTGGGTACCTACAAGTTAGAGTAAGTCAGAGTCCTTATCGTGAACCTTTCCGAAGATGGAACATTATTTCCAAATGCATTCGAGTAAAACAATGACTGTTTATAAATGACAGAGTTTAAAAGGACATGATTATAGTCCCGATTGTAATGCAATTGATAAAGTACTTCTTTGTCAGATATACCCTTCCAAGATAACAGTTTCTTGGTAAGTAATAATTACTATAAAATTACATAAAAGGACAGTACAAAGCCCATAATTTTAGACTTAACACACAATTCAAAATATAAAGAATAATATATGAGATTTCAAAAAACTGTACACACGACTTATTCGAAGTGTGCAATGAGCGTTGGAAACAAGGTATAAACTCCCTGACAGGACACCTGCTACCCCTGGGCGTTTCCTGTTTGAACTTGGCTTTGAATTTTCTCAAGTGTCTTTCTATTGCAGGCTACAATCTCTAGAATACCTATTTTAATAAAAAAAATACATGTATACAAATAGAATATAGTTATCATTATTTTGTTTGGCAAAGCTGCCCATGTAATTTCAAGCATGTGAGAAACAGAAAGTAAGCAGCCAGCATCCCTTAGACTGACTTTCATGGACACATCTCGTGACCTTTAGAAACAGGCTCCTCTACTGACAAACACACTCTCACTTTCAAGAAAAACACTTCCAACAAAGCATAGACATTTATCAACAGCTCCAAATCCACCTTACAGCCTCTTTGAATAAAAAGCCAAAAGCAGGTGAACTTAAACTTGTCAAGCAATTAATGTTTCAGTGTCTCATGTTTCAAAATGTGTAGATATTCAATGACTTTTACCAGAATTTACTGACTTAGAAAATAATATCTGAAAGAAGTAAAAATGATTTGCTCAGATAATAGTTCAGGTTTTTCCATTTTTGATAAGAATGATTGCCCCCAAAATTTGTATTTGAAATGCAGATACCTGGTTTTCTTAAAAAATGTGGGGAAAGACAAGCAACCTGTTCAGACTTCTGGTCAAGATGGAGGCATAGGTAAGCACGGGTCACCTCCTTGCACAACCACGGCAAAAATTACAACTAGACTACAAAATGAATATCGCCCAGAATTGTCAGAAAATCGAGCTGTATGGAAGTCCAACAACCGAGGAATTAAAGAGGCCATATTCATCCACCCGGGTAGGAGGGGCGGAGACATAGAAAGGTGCAGAGACACAGAATGGACAGTCCCACACTCATGTGATGGATAAAAATCAGGAGAAAAACCTCAGGAGTGAAGGATCCCAGCCCCACACCAGACCACCCAGCCCAGGGTTCCAGCACCAGGAAGATAAGTTTTTATAACTTCTGGCTGTAAAAACCCGTGGGGGTTGGGGCCGTGGTAGAAACTGCCGGATTCTCAGGAGGCCTGCAATGGAGTTAGAGCTTACGAAGACTCACTCCCTCTGGGCTTCAGCACCAGGGCAATAGCTGGAAGGGCCCCAGTGGCCTATGGGAAATCGAAGGGACTGGCATCAAGGCGAGTGCTGGGAGATGGCCTCCTCCCAGACAGAACCCCAGAGGCCGGGCAGCAGCTTTGTCCTCTCTCCAAGATCCACCCACAGAGCCACAGAGCAGTGACTCGGGTTGCCCTACCTGGCGAAAACTAATTGGTGTGCTTTTTCTACAATGGGCCACGTTACTCAGACAGGGAGTCAAAGCAGCTCCACCTAATACACAGAAACAAACACAGGGAGGCTGCCAAAATGAGGAGACAAAGAAACATGGCCAAAAGGAAAGAACAGAACAAAACCGCAGGAAAAGAGCTAAACAAAATGGAGATAAACAATCTGTCAGATGCTGAGTTCAAAACACTGCTTATCAGGATGCTCCAGGAACTCCCTGGGTACTGCAACTGCTTAAAAAAGACCCAGGCAGAAGTGAAGGTCGCATTAAGTGAAATAAAGAAGAATGTACAGGGAACCAACAGTGGAGGGGATGAAGCTGAGAGCCAAATCAATGATTTGGAACATAAGGAAGAAAAAGACATTGAATCAGAACAGCAAGACAAGAAAAGAATCCCCCCAAAAATGAGAATAGGCTAAGGAGCTGCTGGGAAATTGAAAACTTATTTGAAAAAAATAATGAAAGAAAATGTCCCTAATTTGAAGAAAATAGATGTACAAGTCCAGGAAGTACAGAAAGTCCCAAGCAGTCCCTCCAAAGAGGACCACACCAAGACACATCATCATTAAAATGCCAAAGGTTAGAGATAAAGAGAGAATCTTAAAAGCATCAAGAGAAAAGCAGAGCGTTACCTACAAAGGGATTCCCATAAGACTATCAGCTGATTTCTCAAAAGAAACGTTGCAGGTGAGAAGGGCCTGCCAAGAAGTATTCAAAGTGATGAAAAGCAAGAAGCTACAACCTAGATGACTCTCTCCAGCAAAGCTACCATTTAGAATGGAAGGGCAGATAAAGTGCTTCCCAGACAAGGTAAAGCTAAAGGGGTTCGTCATCACCAAGCCATTATTACATGAAATGTTAAAGGGACTTATTTAAGCAAAAGAAGATTAAAATTATGAACAGTAAAATGGCAACAAACTCACAACTATCAACAAATGAACTTAAACTAAGCAAACAACCAGAACAGGAAGGTCATCATAGGTATGGAGATCATTTGTAGGGTGATCAGCTGGGAGGGAGAAGGGGGAGAATGGAGGGAAAAATGCAGGGATTAAGAGACATAATTGGTGCGTACAAAATAGACAGGGGGATGTTAAGAATAGTAGAGAAATGGAGAAGCCAAAAAACTTAAATGTACGACCCATGGACATGAACTAAGGGGGTGATTGCTGGAGGGAATGGAGGTACCAGGTGGAGGGGGTTTAAGGGGTAAAAACTGGGACAACTGTAGTAGCATAATCAATGAAATATATTTTTTAAAAAGACAGTTAAATACCTGAACAGTCAGATCACCACTCAGATGATTGTGAAGGACTCACAAATCCCATTTTTGAAATGTTTTTTTCCATCTGGCTGTGGTTTTCCAGTCTGCAGACAGCACATAGCTTAGAGCCACGAAGGCTCCCACGTAGGGACCCTCTGTCCACTTCCCGTGGGAACAGTGAAGCCTGCCCAGCTGCGAGACAGTGGTAAAGTTGATGGCGCCATCGCCTGGCCACACTGCCCCGTCGCCCACTGTACATTGGGACTAGGCTGTGTTACAAAAGGAGGTCGGCCTTTTTCTTGAGGGACTCAGGGCCCAATTTCTCCCAGTCGGTGAGAATATGCCCCGAAAGGCAACTCTCGAGGCCGTGGTGACCGGCTCTCCATATGTGGACAGGCAAATACGTAGCCGGCCAAGAGAGGCCTCCCTGTAAGGCTCTGGGCTGTGTGGGGCCGTTCTGAGGGGAGGGGGCACCCTGTGAAGCCGTCCCTGAGGCTCTCGTGGACTCTCTTAATGAAGGAAAGACGGTCAGCCAACGTTCAGTCAGTCCCAAGTTTTGTTTCCTCTTAGGAGGTTCCTTTAAAATCATTACTATTTTCTCACTGGGCCCAGTACCTGGTTTACTAGCTCTAAATGCATTGCACCCTTTTGGAAAAAGGTGATTTGAGCATCGGTGGTTTCAGGAGAAGAGACTCACCCTGCCAGGTGAGTCGGGGCAGATGTGATTGGTGGAAAGATTACGTTTGGAGGGAACAGCTTCCAACTTTGCCACGGACGTTGGATGACGATCTCTAACTCTGCGGGGCCGTTGCCCCAGGACGAGGTGAAGGGGTGAAGAATTACAAACTGGTAGTCACAAAGCCGTCACAGGGACAGAAAGTGCAGCAGAAGGAACGTAGTCGGTGACATTATAGTAACTATGGATGGCACTGGGTGGGCACTTGGAATATTGTGGGGACTGGTTTATGAAATACAGGTCTGACGGTCCGACCACTGCGCTGTGTACCAGGGGGTGACATATGATAATACTGAATGTAAACGGTAATTTTTTTAAAAAGACAGATAAAGTATGTATAAGGGCCTTCGTAGTTTCCCCCTCCATGAGATTTTGAACCCTGCCCGAACCATCCGCAAGAAGGGGAAATGCTCCTGAGCAACCCCATCCACGCCTGCCTTCTGTTTCCAAATCCCACGTCAGCCTCCTACAGCCCAGCCCCTCCTGGGGACCTGGCTGTCCTCACCAAAGACAGACTCCTCCTCTAGAGCTTCCCAGCAAACCCTGTGTGGTAATTCCTTTGAATCAGACACTACACTCAGCAACCTGGGGATGCGAACCAGACACCGCGCCTGCTTCCTCTGGAAGCCGCTGCACTTCATCAGGCTTGATTTCCTAGGAAACCACGGTGTGTACGGGTTCATTCACACACTCAGGGGCACTGCCCTGTCCTCTGTCCTGGGGGCTTAACCTTCCAGGCAGGCAGGAAGCCTCTCCTTGGGGCTCCACCGAGACCAGGCACCAGGACCAGCAGAAAAGGAGGAATAGGAAAAGCCAAAATAGCCACGAGAAGGGGCAGAGCCCAGCCCGGGAACACCCAGGAAAAGGACCAGACCGGACAGGGGGTCCGGAACCTTGGCAGGTCCAACCCAGGCCTGGGAAGAACCAGGAAGTCGGCGGGTTACTGAACAACAGCCTGCCTGTCACTCAAGAAAACAGTGGCTTTCCAGAGCCAAGTCTTGGGAACTGGCCTTTCTGGTTTTCTAGTCTGGTGTTAACTGACCGGTGCTCCTCCTAGGGGCTTCCAATTTGCAGTCAGAAGAAGCTTCCCTTCCCATTCATTCAGCTTCATTTAGAGCCGGTGTCTTTCTAATTCTGCATGCAAAAATTAATTTAGGCGTTAAAAGAGATAACATTCTGGCCACGTTGAGTTGATCACTTCTAGTTAAATCTCCCCAATTCTGTAAGTCCTTGCCAGTAAGGTGAAGGCTTTGCAGCAACTGTAGGTCCGCATCTCAAGCCTTTCCCCTCCACAAAGATTCTCAGTCGCCTAAGAACACGTGGCAGGAGCAAGTGGCCCTGATCCTCAGAGCGGAAGGAGTTCAGGCTTTGATTTATACCCAGTTCTGTTAAGGCCACCAGAAAGCAATTGAAAAGCCAAAGTTAGAAACGAGCCATCCATTTTTCTCCTCCGCTCACGCCTTAGCCTGGATTCCTCTCAAAACTTAACCGGTAGCTCTGCCTCAAGGATTTTTTAAAAAGACAGATCAAAGACATTCAGCCTCCGACTTTGGAACTGCAGGGGAGTCTGGAATTCCCAAGGGAACTAGCCCACGCTCACCTGCGGCAAGTCGAGGAGCTGGGAGGGTCCAATGGGTTTCTGCGGGTACCTCGCGCAGTCCCAGTCTGTGAGGTGGTCCTGGGTGGGCTCCTGTCTGGAACCCCGCCGTTCTACCGGTCACCAGACAGTCCGGGTCACTGCCAGTGAGCCAGTGGGACAGCATAGGCTCGGGAGAGAAAGGCCCAGTCCCACCCGGGCTCGCCCTGTTATGTTACTGGACAGGGGCCTGGCCCGGAGCGGGGTGGGTTCTGGACTTCATGTAGGAAAGATTCACAACACAGGTGCATGTGACCATGAGGGTCTGTCCATGGACGCTGGGACATTGACACAGGAAGGGCTCAGCACAGAGGAAGCAGCAACAGGAGAGCCCAGGCTGGGCTGACTGAGCTCACTGGGAAGTCGGAGAAAAGGGGGCTTTGGAAACAGGTTGGGGGGTGGGGGATCAGCCTGGGGCCAGCTGCCTTAGAGTTCAGGGGGCACCGGCCTTGGAAGAGAGAAGCGGGGGGAGAAGGGAGGGAAGGGACTGGCACCTGAGACCTTGATCTCTCTCCTGCAGGAGGGGATCCTGGGGGAGGTCTCAGGGGAGGGTTCCAGCAGAACATTTGTCAGTTCCCCAGGTGTGTCCTTTCAAGGTCACGGGCTCCCCTGATTGGTCAGCGGCAGGGCAGGGGGTCCTTAGTCATTGCAGCTGGTCCTGGCCTTGCCCACCTGGTTCTGCTTTTCTGGGCCTGGAGCTGAACCACCACTGGGGCCTGGATGTCGTCTCCAGTGAGGCAAAGCAGGGTGGGGGTGGGGCGGGTCACCCAGGGAACAAGGTCCGTGTGTTCTCAGGTTTGCCCTGCCGGCCTTCCTTCCGCTCTGGGGTCCATCTGCACCTGGCTGTCGGTTGCTCGGCCAGTGTGTTCAGCGATCTGTCTCTATTTTCCTGTTCCGGCTGCCAAGGAATTTTCCTAGCTTTTCTCTGTCCTGTCTCACTAGGACTCAGCATGAATCCCTGTAACTGAGTGGCTGACACCGTGCTGGACTCGGAGGCAGGACTGTGGACCGAGCCACTGAGCCTTCCCTCTTCACCTCAAACTGTGCGTTTAAAGCTCAGCTCCACGCTTATCTGTACACTCTCCTTTCCAAGCCCCCCCCCCCCCCCCCCCCCCCCCCCCCCCCCCCCCCCCCCCCCCCCCCCCCCCCCCCCCCCCCCCCCCCCCCCCCCCCCCCCCCCCCCCCCCCACCCTGCCCCTCACCCCACTGGCCGTGCTTCCATCACATGCTGCTGCTGTCACTGGAGCCCTGGGGAAGTAAAGAGGCCACTCTCATCACTTTACGGATGTCTCCTTTTCTCTCTTCAAAAAAGCAGTTTGTATTATGAAAGATAAAATGTATTCAACAGTAAAACACAGAAGACGTGTCAGAACAGGGCCCTCAGCGGGGTGCCATTTCGCCCTGCCTTCTGCGCTCTGTTCCAGCCGAAACCACGGGTCTGAATTATGTTGTGCTCTCTCTAGCTTCTCTCGTTTAGTTTGATTTAAAAGGTCCTGTTTATGGTTCTGCTAGGGGAGCCTGCAATCTTAGACTATCCCTGTGTACCAACAGCAAACAGGCCAGAGGGCTGTTTTTAAATGAATTCCTTGATTGTACTCTTTGAAGCTGGAGCATATACTGGTGACTTCAAAGTGCTTCCCCAAATTTTCAAAACAAAAGCCTTTTTTTTTTGCATTTCCAGCAGATCCCTGACATGGTTTGTTGAAAGGTTGAGGTTTTGACAACCAGGACACTGGCAGGAGCTGACCAGGCATTGTCTCTACAAGGACGGTTTTTCAAAGCCCCATCCCGGCCGGCCGGGAGAGTGGGTACTGTTATCACACGTGACTCTGTGGTCCGAGAGTTAGGGTTCACTTGGAATAACATCATACTGAGTGACAAGTTCATTGGGGCACGTCACTTATATGTATTTTTTGAAAGATTTTATTTATTTTTAGAGAGAGGGGAAAAGAGGGAGAAAGAGAGAGAGAGAAACATCGATGTGAGAGAGAAACACGGATCGGTTGCCTCTCCTGCCTGCCCCCCGCAACTCAGGCCTGTGCCCCCCACTGGGTATCTAGAACCAGCGAGGCCCCGCTTTTCAGGGTGACGTCCGGCCAACAAGCCACACCGGCCAGGCTGCGTATGTTATATGAATGCGATGCTTTGAGGTCCTGAAATAGATTCTCTCTGGAAATAGCCTCTTGGGCAAACCATTCTTGACTTTGCTTTTTTCTTTGTGGCTGTGATGAATGTTGTTTTCTGTTCTCTATTTGCTTTTTGTATTTTTTCCCCTCTCCCCAAACGGGTCTGTTTCTCCATCCAAAAAGAATATCAACTTTTGGGTATCCTGTTTGATGACTTCTCAAATGATTTTTTCAGGTTCTTCTCCTCTGAATGGGTCTCCTCTAAGAAGGGCTGTTTTGTTTGTTTTCTTGCCCTTGAACTCCAAGGCAGCAACTTCTCCCTCGGGAGCAAAAGTAGCTCGGCTCCCGTGACCATGTGGCAGGCATGTGGAAGGTGGCATGTTCTCAGAACCCGGAGCTGGAGGGATAGAAAAACGTCATTGAGTCACTTCATCTTTTCACTTTGTCACACTGCTGTGTGTTAGTTCCGGCGGGGGGGGGGGCGCGTCTGGTTTTCCGGGATCCACCACGTTTTCTCCCATCGATGCGTTTTGAAGCTGAAGCTTCGATGCTTTGCACAGTGCCTTTCGCGCTGCGTCCTCAGCATACATCTCAGGCCTAAGAGAAACCTGTCTAGTACCCTGTTCAGGCTGGATTCCAGCGGCAGTGACAGGCACGACGTGGATTAGAACCACAGTGTCCCCACTGTCTCCATGTCCCTTCCATTTGCATTTTGAGCCTGTTTAGCTCCTCTCTCTCTTACGACTCTGGAGACGAGCCATTTGGGTTCCACAAGGGTTTCCCTGTGTTTTTTCACAACCCTCCTAGTCACTTAGAACAGTCTGGACAAAGCATGCCATTCGCAGTTGTTAGGAGACCAGCATGTCCTCCTGGCTCAGCTGCGGGGAGCCCCGCGCTTGGTTCCTGGTGTTACCCACGTGGGAGAAGCCCTCGGACCGACCCTGTTACTGGAGCAGTTGGTCAGAAATGGCCACCGCTGCCCTGTGCTTGGTTGGAAGCACTTAAGGCTCTGTCCCGTGCGTGGGGACCACGGACAGTTTTAAGCAAGGTTGTCCCCTGACCCTTGTCCCTGGGATCAGCGGTGCAGATTCCTCTCCCCTCGTGTCTCAGGCCTCACAATCGCCGCCAGGGATGCCTTCAGTCTCTATACCTGGGGGCGCTCGTCACAGGCAGGGGGGTGCAGGTGACGGGGTGGCTGCTGCAGTGTGTGAAGGGGGACGCATCATTGGAGAGGTCTGGGAGGTGGCGGGGAGTGTGCTCATGTCGTGGGCTCTGCAGCCCGTGAGAACTGTGGCCCTGGCTGAGGGGAAGAACCCTGCAGGGTTTCGGGCAGAGGCAGCATAAGACCTGATGGGCATTTTGATGGGATCTCTCTGGCCTCTCCCTGGACAGGCTGCAGGTGAGCCAGTGATGGCAGAAAGACCACCAGCCTAGGAAACCTCTGAAAATCCCAGGTGAGAGACGGTGGCAGCTCAGACCAGGGCAGTGATGTCATTAAAGCCTGTCACACACAGATTGTCTGAGAGCCTTTTCGGGATTTGGTTCGTCTTGTTAGTGAAAATTCCTGGCTGGCAACTTGGGCACTTGGCCTCCTTCCATCTGTGAGGCGCATCGCAGGGTGCCCGTCTTGCGCCCGGGCCTCGGGGCCAGGATGTGGAGTGGGAAAGCCTCGGGGAGCCCTCGTTGCTGGCTTTCAGGCCTGGCTCTCCGTGTAGCGCCCACCGCTATGGATGGAACTGGTGGGAATGACTCAGTAAGGGTTTCCGAGCCGAGCTGCTTCCTGGAATAAGGGGTCAGGTGGTCCTGGCTTGTGCCCTGGCCTTCCCTTTGAACTCAAGTGCCGGGGGGCTGCTTTTCTGTCTGCCCACAATAGCAAGGAACGCTTTTGTTTGCTTCTCCTGTGAAAGAAGGGCTTGTTTTGAGGTTTGGACCACAAATAATAACCCATTGTTCCCTGTAATAATAATCCACCCTCGTTAGCAGAAAAAAATCTGCCTGATGCAGTGTGGCTATCAGTTTATTTAAAAGAATAGCCACAGGCGTACTTTGTGTCTGAGAATAAACATTTGGGAGATGTTTGGGAGGCCGGGGAGCCTCCTGCTCTCCTTGGCCTGTAGTCAGAGCTAAGGAGAGATTCTGAATGCACCCCTCAGTCCTGGACCACAACATCGCTCCTTATTCTGCACATCTGTGACATTCTAAGAGTAATTGGAACACTACACTCTGGCTTCTCTGTAAATGATTTCTCTTTACAATACCTTATTTTGAAGATGGGTGTTTTTAGTCTTTTCCCTGTCGGTTCTCATTGTTTCCGAATCTCGGCCAAATTCGCTTTTTTTGCTGACCCTCATTGCGTCCGTGACCGTGTCTCTTTTTTGAGTGAAGATGATTTGAGCAGCCATCCTTAGTAATGGCTGAGGTTGCCTCTGAGTATAGCTCTTATGAACAAGAGCTATTTTTATATTCCAAGTGGTAGACCTTTCAAATTCTATTTCCTGGGCTTGGGCGAACTGGGAAACTGTAATGGGGTGAACGGAAGCGTGACTTAGTGTGGTCCTCTGTCCCTTGAGGGTACATGGACCCCACTGAAATCGGATGGGCGGTAAGACTTCAGTAAGGAAAGCGTGACGTGTGGTACAATTTTCTTGGCCTTAAATCCTTTGTAGGAAAAGGGTCGGTTAAATAATAGGCACGGCTTTAAAATGACACGTTATCCAACTAGAATAGTTTTAATCGCTTTAAATGTGGAGGATGAGGAAAGTTCCGTGTGCTAGCCAGTGCAATGCCACAGGCAAATATGAGAACTACTTAAAGTAGTAAAACTATGGCCCCCACGTCATTGCAATCAGACCATCCGAGAAGCAGCCTGTCCAGTAGGTGAATGGACAAACCACAGGACTAGTAAAAGCATCTTCTTACTAAAACACAAAAACCCAACGAGCCCAGGCCGTCAGCGAGGGGTCCTGTTCATAGGACGCACCTGTACAACGGCAGCAGGTGACTGTGTATGTCTTGTAATTTTCTTGTGCCTGCGTCATCTTCTCTGATAAACGTGCTCCATGGTGCTCATGCTGAACCCTGCTCCTAAGCCTTCCTGTCCCTGTCTCTCTCTCCAGTGACTGCTGGCGTGTCCGCCCTGGAGGTATACACCCCAAAAGAGATGTATGTGGCCAATGGGACGCAAGGGAAGCTGACGTGCAAGTTCAAGTCTGTGAACACCACCGGCATGTTGACCACAGTCTCCTGGAGCTTCCAGCCAGAGGGGACCGACACCTCCATGTCGGTAGGTGGCCCTAGTCCCACCTCACGGGGTCCTCTCTGCTGTAGTGCTATTGGTGACCCGTCCGTCTGATCGGTCACTCCCAAAATGAGTGTGTGTCTGTCATCGGGGGAAATCAGCTCAGCTTCCCTTAAAGGCAGCTTGTTTCCTGGTCCCTGTGGGTCACTGTTGCCCTGCCGTCCACGCCCCCGCCGTTTCCTCCACCATCACAGCCCATTTTGAAACGTATCTTTCCCACAGAGCAGCCCCTGACAGTCTTTGCTGATGCTGAGCACGATTCACCCTGCCTCCACGGAGCTTCCATTTGCCCCATTTTTATTGGTATTTCTTTAACGCGCACACACACACACACACACACACACACGGCCTTTCTGATTTAATTACAAGTTCCTGATGTGCTTTCTGGCCCATCGGGTTTGGCGGCATGCGTCGGGAGCTCACTGTGGGTCCTCAGAAACAATCGGTGCTCTCCCTCAGGGAGTCCTCAGGAGTAAGAGTGGCATGTCGATGATGTCACACCGGGGTAAGTGGCCAAACGGAAACGCTGGGCCAGAGGGCCGAAAGGAAGGCACATCAACAGCTAGACGCTCGGTGCCCATCAGGCGGGCCTGACGGTCCTGACTCTGGTCTGTAAACTGGAGATGAGGAGCTTCCCACACAGGGTGTCATGAGGATACAGTCGGACTTAGACCTGTTATCTGGGGCAAGTCGCTGAAGTCCTGAGCCTCCCTTTGTCCTCCAGGAGTATCTCGCAGGCGAGTCTCACCTGGCAGGGCCCTTAGGAGCGTCGTTTTCCACAGGTGCGTCACGTTTCTGCACATCTGGCCAGCAGAGGCACTGGCAGCCTTCCTTAGTACAGTGACACAAGCCTAGGAGGACAGTGACGGTGTCTCTGGAGCAGAGGACAGCTTTGCTTACTGTCCCGTATGGGAGAGGTAGTGTCTCCCTGTGGGGCAAAGGTGGGATGGACTTACTGCCCATTATAAAAGATTTGGGTTCCCTAAGCTTGGGGCACCTTAGCTGTAATCAAAGCCTCTGAGGACCAGCATCCACCTGAGCCCCTCCAGGCCGTCCCTGTGAGACTTGGGGTGTGGCAAAGGCAGCGGATGATAACATGCTGCATCTTGAGTAATAAGGTCCCTTGTCTCTGTGTCTTCACTGGAGCGAAGCCTTTTCAGGAGTCTCATGTCTTCTGCCAGCGCCTGTGAGCCCATCACAGATTTGCAAGGAGGGTAAAGCCGGAGCCTTCATGGTTCTGCCTGAGGATGAGGTCACAGTAAGCACAGGGCACATATTTTAGAGGTTATGGTCATCGACATTGTTTTCAGTGGGCATTTAGGCACCGGGAAGGGCGGGTTAGAGGAGCTGGAGACCAGGGAAGAGGCCAAGTCCGAGACTATGAGAGTGAACAACCGGCATTGTCAGCGGGAGTTCAACAGAGGAGAGAGACCCTGGGGAGGTCAAATGGACCACCAGTCAAGAAGAGACTCCCAGGTGGGAGAAGATCCTGGGAGTGAATGACAGGCTTGGAGGGCAGGGCAGCTGGGTGGTAGGGTGAGCCAGCCACTGGGGGGGGGGGGCCCTAGAGCTTGGGAATGCTGCAGGCAGAGGGGCGTTCGGGACACAATGAAATGCAGGGGTCAGTAGGTGGTATAGGGGTTTCCATGTACTCAAAGGTGCCAAAAGTGCCCTGGTCGGCTCGCCAGCTGGATTCAAGTACAGATCCCCGCCCCACCCCCACCCAAACCCCGAGTACAGCACCAGCAGGGAGCCTCCAGCTAAGCTACCCCATTGAAGCCAGAGTCAGGCTAGGTCCTCACCGACCAGGCCTCACCTGGCTTCCCGGGTGCTGGGTTTGAGGACATTACTTTGAAAAATGAGAGTGAGCGTGGAAAAGAAAGGGGCCGAAGGCAAGAACTTTTTGGGTTGCCTGGGCTTTGTTCCCTTGTTCTGTGGGAAGCCAATAAATAAGAGGGAGAAACCCATTGAATTAACCAATAGTTAGGCTTCTTTCTATATATCAGTGGTGAACTGTGACGAAGACTGAAACCTTCGAATTCACCGGTGTCACCCTAGGAGCGCTGGCTTTGAAGATGGCCCTGACTGGGCCAGTGGCTTCTTTGCGTCTCCGTTCTCTCATTCATAAAAATACGAGTGTTGATCCCTCTGTCCCTGGGATATTGAGAGGATGTGAGATGACACCCGAGTGTATTTTTCCAGCTGAAACAGGGCTGAACCCCAAGGTTCCCCAGGCCCTGTCTGGCTTAGATTCTACATGTGACGTGTGAGGTGACAGGCATCTCCCCGTGGGGAGTCTGTGTGACGAGACCTTCGCAGCACGCCCATGGGGCGAGCTCACACCCCCCGCTTTTCTGGTTGCAGTTCTTTCACTACTCCCAGGGGCAGGAGTACCCTGGGAATTACCCGCCCTTCAAGGGCAGGGTCAGCTGGGCTGGGGACCTGGACGAGAAAGACGCCTCCATCAGCATAGAGAACATGCAGTTCGTCCACAACGGCACCTACATCTGCGACGTCAAAAACCCTCCCGACATCGTCGCCCAGCCGGGACACATTCGGCTCTACGTCGTGGAGAAAGGTACTTCCTGGGCACGTTTGCAGGAATGGCTCAGTCCCCTTTGTCGCATGCTGGGGTGGAAACCAAGACTGACGTTCCGGGGTGTGCGTGTGAAGGAGCATTTTGCAGCGATGTGCCCCGTTTCTGGGGGCCGGGGACCACTGCCCACGCCGGCTGGGCAGCCCACCTCTCCATGTGCACACCTGCAGCCTGAAGCCTCCTGACCCATTTCTGGGATAGTAATGTCCAGTGTCGATTAGAAGTCAACCAAGCTCGCTGTGGTTGATGGGCCGGGCGGTGGGAAAGAAGGAGGTTAATACTCTTCCGATGTTGTCCGGGAGAAGGTTTTAACGTTGGCAAAAGCACGACAGCTCTTTCTTCCCTTTTTGGAGAAGAAGTAGGAGCACAGGTCCCGGGGTCTCATTCCGAGACACCGGCTGCTCTGTTGGCGAGTAAATGGAGGTGCACTCGCATCCCCGTTTGGTTTGGTTTTTTGCACATGGAGAGGGCAGTGTGTGTAGGATGCTCAGTTCACTGTGTCTCACCCTTTACTGGCTGCTATTCCAATGTCATTACTTAGATGCTGAGGTGTCACAATCTGCACAATAACAGAGGGTATGATAACCGCAAAGGAAGACACTCGCTTATTCAGGTCACAGATCCCACTTCTTCTCGGTGTCGCAATAGACCGTAACACGATTCTGTTCTCTCTCCACAGCGGTGTTGCCCGTGTTTCCGGTTTGGGTGGTGGTGGGCATAGTGACGGCCGTGGTCGTGGGTCTGTCCCTGCTCACCAGCGTGGTCCTGGCCGTCCTCTACCGAAGGAAAAGCTCTAAGCGGGACTACACTGGGTGAGAGACGCTGCTTCTGGGGGGAGGGGGAGGGGTCACGGTTTATAAGAGCCCCTGTATTTTTTATGGAAAAAGAATTATGAAGAATTAGCTACTATGTGCTTTCCTGCCGGAATCAGGCAGTCTCCGCAGGAGGTGTGTGGACGCGGGCAAGCAGAAGCCAGCGGCCCGCTGTGGACGGGATTTGACCCGAGCCCCTGCCACAGCGGCTCTGCCCCCGGCCTGGGGCCACCAGCCGCTCAACAGTGTGGGCACCACCTACCCCACCGCTGGCAGTTAAAGCCACACAGACATCACTTACCCAATTTCAGAGACTAATTAATGTTCACCGCTTGGCAATGATCTCAGCAGGTTCTTCTCAGTTAGGCAAGTATCAAACGAATCAAGGGCAGTTGTGCTAAGAGATGACCCCGCACCTGAGGCGATGACACAGGTTCTTTTTTTTGTGGTTTGATTGGCAGCTGAATTGCTTTGGTCTGTCTTGAGGGCATGGCGGGGCTCATCAGAATGGGGGCGGTGAGGGTTGGACACCAACATGTACCAGCAGTGAAGGAGAGCAGGCCTTTCATTCATGCCTTCTCAGAGACAGCACGCCTGAGCCCGGGGTATGTCTGACGCAGGGCCTTCACTTTCCCCATTCCGGCTGGAAAGCTAACCGAGTAGGACCCCCGGGGGTTAGGCAGGGTGAAGGCCGCCTCCAGCTGAGGGCGCGGGCTGCGTGGCAGGTGCACGGCTAACCTTCACCATCCCGTGGGGACTGCGCTCTCAGGCTTGCATGCCCGGCTGCCTGGCTGGTAGACGGTGGGAACCCCGCCCCCCACCTTCTCTCTCTCTCTCTCTCTCTCTCTCTCTCTCTCTCTCTCTCTCGGGGCTCTGCGGTTCTAGTTTTTAGGAGGAGTGCTGTGTTTGAACGAGCTTGAGTGGTCAAGTTCAGATAGTACTTGCTTGGAATGCCTCTGCTCCTGCATGGCGAGTGTTTCTTTATCACAAATAACTGGCGTGTCGGTTTCCAGCGTGAGACTAATCCAGGGTGGTGACGTGCTGGTCCCTGTAGTTCTTGCTTTCGGGTTCTTGGAGAGTGCGAGCCTGAGACCCCTGCACGGTGTTATGGATGCTGCTGTTCTCACTGTGTTTCTCCCTCCCCCGCCTTTCCGCCTCGGTGTGCCCGGATCAGAGCCTGCTCCTCCTCCGCTTGTTGAGCAAAGCTGACATAGACGCCACACTGAGCCAGTAGCGGGGCTGGGTCTCCTTCCACCCCACTAGACACATGGTAACTAATCCCATTGCCCGTCACTGTTAATATTCATGTGTGTCTTCAGCCCGTCTCCCTGGGTGGCAACTAACCAGCTAGCTCTGGGCTAACCCCACAGCTCTTGTGGTCCGTCCACCAACACGTCACACATGTGTGTGTGTGTTAGAAACACACTGAGCACGCCGCCCCAGTGAAGTGGGGCCGTCAGGCACACAGAAGTTTACGACTGTGATCATGTATGTGCTCCGTGTAAAGTGCCTTTGTGTGTACGTGTGCATTTTGGTTTTCTTTCTTTCCTTTTTTTTTTTTTTATACGTGAATCGTATTATGAATGACCGAGACCCTCGTTGTGTTAGAGTAGCCAGACCATTTGGGTTTGGGTCGTTTAACCTCCCGTTTCAGAGAAGGCACAGTTAGAGGGATGCACCGCACACACACTTCGGTCTCAGTGGGGACACTTCAAATGGGGTCCTCCCCAGGCCCCTGAGCTCTGCTGAGAACACACCCCACGGGGGAATCCCTAAGGAGCTACCTCCTGGCCCGCACTTCCCCGGATTTATTCACTACGACATTGGGCTTGTTCCCTGAGGAAGCTCAGCCCTGGGACCTGGCATTTCACACCTTCCCGGGTTCTCTGTTCAGTAATTGGTAGGAAAACGAGACATGAGGGAGCAGGGAATGGAAGGAACGAGACGGCTGAGACTGCGAGCCTGGGTGGGCCGCTGTGACTTCTGAAATACATTCAGGAGAGGTTCCCCTTCGATGATCACATGAGAAGGGATAGCCTGTTCCTTTAAATCTCTATCCCAAAGGCGGGCGGATGGTGGAGGAAGGGCAGAGCACCACGCATACACCTTCAGCGTAGCCAGAGTCCCGCCTGGCAGCCATCATTATTGGGAACAGGCACAGGGCTCACACGCGCCCAACAAGCGTCTGGGGTCAAGTGTCAAGATACGTGGTTGTTTCGATACCGTTGTTTTGTTGTGTTCTGTTCTTACACATCTGCTCCTTCACCTTGTTGTCACTTGCTTTTCCATATTTTTGTTTCCATTTATTTAAAAACACTTTTTGTTTTACATTTGTTCTCCAAATTGCCACCCTGTCATCAGCTGCAGCACCTCAGAGAGTGTGTCACCGGTTAAGCAGGCTCCGCGGAAGTCCCCCTCCGACACAGAGGGTCTAGTAAAGAGCCTGCCTTCTGGATCTCACCAGGTAACGGGCGACCGCCCCCAGGCTGCCCTCTGCAGCCGGGCACGGCCACTTCCCCGGGTTCGGGAGAGAGTACTGAGCCGTGACACCGGGACAGAGTGATGGACAGGCAGACGGATGGGCACAGAAAGAGAGCTGCTTTAGGAGCACCCCACACAAACGTGCAGAGAAGAATCTGTCCCGAGTAAAGCACCACTAACGGACTGTTCGCCCGGGTGTGGCCCCTTTTTCCCACGTGGCATCAGGGGACGGCTGCGTCAGATGTGGAAGAGTCTCCTTTAATTGCTCAGGGAAGGAAGCCCAGTGAACTGCATTCCACCCTTTGGTGCTTTATATGACAAGGAATTGGCGAGACAAGGTTGATCCGGGTATTGGTAATAAAACAGGAAAATTGTTTTCTGTGAATTCTTCAGCAGGAATCGAAAGTCAGCGTGTAGCTGCATGATTGGTAGGCTCAGCGGGCCTGCAGAGGTTTCGATTCTACTTGTGGGAGGCCCCGAGGAGAAGTCCCTTGCGTGGGGAGCGTGGTGCGCAGCCCAGCGAGGCGGTCAGTGCTGCGCCTGGCGGCCCTGTTGTAACTGCGACACTTCCCGCGACCCGCCTGGGGTCTGAGAAGGAAAGAGAAAAAAAAGTTTTTACAGAAATAATAGCCAATCGCTTTTCATTCTTCCAGCCATTTCTTCTGGCATTTGCCTTCATATTAGATTTCTTTTTCTAGATTTTTTTCATATTATCCTTTGACTCTGTAGCATGGAAATGAGAATTCAGTTCTTTCTTCCCCCAGCGCACATGTGGCGGCGGCGGCGTGCACACCTGCCCCTTCCCACGAGGCCCATTGCACTGCATTTAGGCAGCTCTCTGTCAACATGGCGTGTACCTCTTCCCCTTCACCGCTGCACCACACACATTTGCTTTCTCGTACAGTTTTCTTGTGTCTATGGAGCTAATGTTTGCCTCGTTTTTAAGTTTGTTTTCTAAGTACGTATTTGCATTCCATCTCAAAACTCCCCGATTAAAAGTTCTGAGCACACCCCAGCACGTCCCTTCCTTCGGCTGCTGGTGGCGCTATGGTCCTGGAGCCACACCTGTCAGCATCTCCGGCTGTGCCCTGCTCTGCGCTTTTGGGTCTCCCCTCCCAAGAACTTTTTTTTACCCCTCTGCCTTGGGGCCGCAAGTCTTCACCTGGTAGTGTACCCCCATATTGCAGTGGAAGGTGTCCTCCACAACTTCCTGAGAAAGGGGGTGCAGGAGATATCAGTTTTGAGGCAGAATAATGACCTCCGAAGATGCCCACATCCTCATCTGTGGGCCCGGTGGTAGATGGGACCTGACCAGGCAAAAGGGGCCTTGCAGCTGGGTAAACGGTCCTGAGATGGGGGGAGTGTCCGGAATTACCTATGTGGGTCCAGTGGAAGCACAGGGGGGCCACAGGGTCAGCATGAGGGTGGTCTGAACAGGACAGGCGTCTGGCTGTGCTGGTAGAGGCCTCCAGCAGGCAAGCTGGGAAGGCCAGGATGCAGGATGGCCTGCAGCCCCAGTGGGAACCTCAGTTTCAGCCCCTAGAGACCCCGCCCTCTGGCGCTATGAGGTCATACATTTGCTGTCAGCCTGTCCAGGTCGCTGTCTCCTACCTCTCCTCCCTCGAGCTCGGATGGGGGTCTGGCTGGCTAGGATTCCTGGTTGGAAATCCCTTTCCTTCTGCACTTGAGGCACTGCTGGCTTTTCCTGCCTCCAGTGCTGAGTGGCGGCCGTGCCTCCTGCCCCCTCGTGTGGGGCTGGGTTTGTCACCCTTTTCTCTGGATGGTTTTTATTACTCATGTTCTGAAATCTCACAGAATTGTGGGGCGGGGGGAGGGGGGTTCTTCATTGTGCTGGCTACTCAGTGGATTCTTTTAATTCAAAAACTACATCCTTCGGTTTTAGGATATTTTCTTCCATTTTTCTCTGGAAATTTGCCTCCTTTCATTTTCTCTGCTTTTGAAATTCCTAATAGGAATTGGACCATATCCTAGATCAATCCTTTAGTTTTTTCATTTGTTTCTGTTTTGCTCTTTTTGCTCATTCTAGAAATTTCTCCGACTTTTATTGAGTATTTATTATCTGCTGTCTTTTTAAAAAAACTTTCCAGAGCTATTTCTCTTTTGTGGGGAGGACCCTAATATTTGTATATTGGGGGGAGGGAGATGAAAAGAAAGTGGCACCTATACCAGGCCCTCCTCAGCGGCAGCTTCTTGTCCTGTAGGGTCAAGGAAGACTCAGGAAATCCCAGCTGTTTGGGGAAATTGGGACGTAGCTGCTTTATGTGCTGTGAGGCGGGGAAGGAACGAGGTGGCGTGTGCAGGCCCCTCACACGGGCCTCACTCTCCGTCTTGCCTCAGACTTGGTCCCGGGACCCGGGACAGAGAAAGTGCCACTTCCAGTCCTGCCTCTTGAGAACAACAGGCAGGGAGAGCAGCACGCCCAGCGCCCCGGCGAAGACGCGATCCGCACGTCGGTGACCGCCCTGGACGCTGGGCTTGGCCCCGATGGGCTCACGAGAGCTATTTTTTACTCTCCGATTGTAATGTCCTGTCTCTGTGTTCCTGGGTGGACGGCCGCCTCTCTTGGAGCGTATCATGTTTTCTTGTTTTGCAAGGCGTATTTTTTAAAGTTGTCTTCTGATACTTGATTTTGCTCTGTTTCTCTCGTATTCCCCATTTCTCGTGTAATTTCTCGGTCTCACGCTGGAAGCTTTCCTCCAACGCCCGGCAACCCCGGTTCTCCGTTCCCACGTGAGGCTCTCAGACCTGGTCGGAGCTCCTTGCACGGGGGTGGGGGTAGAGGCACCCGGGCAGCGGGCTGCACTGATTGTCTGAAGGGCTGGCTGGCTTTGCTCGGGGACCTTTCTCTTGCTGAGGGTCCTTTCTCGTGAGCTGGCTGGTTTCTCCAGAAGGAGCTGGGCAGAGGAGTGAAGGGGGCCGGCCCACTGTTCTGTGAGTGAACGTGCCCACTGCACCCATTCTCAGGGCCGACACCCCACCTTGCCGCCCCTCCCGAGCCATGACCGGCCATGCCCCCGAGAGGAACTCCTCGGGCGCCGCCCAGGCCGCACTCTGGCATTTTCTGGAGGATGGTGAAGAGTCACTCAACCATTGGGGCCCTTTAGTGTCCTTTCTCAGCATCTGTAACCTAACACCAGGTCAGCCTTGAGAGAGCACCTGCAGCCACTTGCACGGCCCTGTCTCAGGGAACGAGCTCCCTCTCCCACGGACACCCCCGACTCTCCTGGGTGTCTTTATCGATTATGACGGGGGCGTGGTTAGCTAGGAAGTTACCCAACTTAATTTCAGAGTCTGTCCTGTTCTCGTAAGGGACTGTAACCAGGGGTCAGTTAGCTAGAGAAAGAACCCTTTGTTCCATTCTGGTCTTAGTGCCCTTGACCCTTGAACAGGAGGGGGGCGGGGAGGGGCTCCGACGCTCCGAGCAGTCGGAAACTCACGGGTCACTTTTGATCCCCCCACCGCTTGACCACTTGGAGCTGACTGTGTATCGTCGTACATGCGTCATGGTGGGAAGTGACAGACTAGACTAGCACCCTCACACGCTCCCCGCCTTCATGGCACACCTTTTTCTTAACATTTTTGATACTTCTAGGCGACACAGTTTATCTGTTTTTTTTTTCTTTCCAAATTGTTGCAAATCTCAAGATATTGAGAAATCCCCTATATTTATTGAAAAAACACGTTCGTACGAGAGAACCCACGCCGTACAGACCCGTGTCGGTCAAGGGTCAGCTGCAGTAGGAAGCAGATGCTTTATCGGAAGCTTCCTTTCCTCTTGGACTTGCATTCTGAGACACACACAGGGGGTCTCCGGTTCAGTAGAGCAGCGCGAGGTTACACTCCCACGACAGACCAAGGAGTGCCCGTCGCATGCAGACCTAAGACACACACGGAGCCTGGCTGCTTGCTTCCCTGCACCCGCTCCCTCGGGGTGTTTTAAGTGTCCATGGCAACAGTGCCAGTCAAGGCTTTATTCATAGGTGGCGTCTCACTGAATTCTCACCACCGCCCTGGGAGCGGGAACGCCACTATTAACTGCCATTTGAGAGACTAAGGGCGGTTACAAGCCTGCCAGGAGCCACAGGGCTGCGGGTGTGGCAGCCTCTCCCGGGCCTAGCCCCCGGGGTTATTCTGTTTATAGCTCCCGGAGTGGAGGTGACAGTGCAAAACCCTCGCAGCCGGGCTGGTCCCCTCCGCAGAAAGCGGGGTGCCCAGACCCCACAGGATCCCTCCCGCCTCACACACCGAAGGAAGGATGGGGTCCCGGGGCCCCGACCAGAAAGGATGTTGATGTCAAACCACATGCTTTTAGCTGCTGAGCTCACGATTCCGAAGCTGACCGCTTCAGCGCAGGGGTAGCTGTCCCTGCGACAAATGGTGACTCGGGCTCCTGTTCTTGTTGTTGTTGCCGTTTGTGATCTTAGAGTCTCTGGGACTGTAAGGTCTCGACGTGCAGTCACCCGTCAGGTGTTTGAACCCCCGGCCTCACCCAGACCTCCGCCTCCCCCCGCCCCGCACGCAGCCCGGCTTCCCTGGTTCTCCCGTGCACACCTGGCAGCTCGCCTGCGGCCTCTTCCACTCCAGCCCATCCAGGGGTTCCCTCCCAGGTCTATGGAACCTGCCCCCCGCCCTGTTTTTTACTTAAAAATGGGAAAAACAGTTACGTGATCTTAGATGTCCAAGAGGCAATATTCTCATTAGTTATTACGGGGTCAGACTAAGAGAACCCTGCTGCATAAGGAGGCACGGGGAGAATGTTGGAGACCTTTTGAAGTGCTTGTCTGTGTAAAGTGACCGGCTTGGACCCTGTCTTTGGGTGGCAGTGAATGCGTTGGTCCCTCGGGATGCCACTCTGGGGCTCCTGCCCCTGTGGGTCTCGCTCTTCAAGACGCTGAGCCCAATGACAAGAGGTGAGGAGTTCCGTGCTGGGTAATTTAAGATAAGGATGATCTCCAGAGAAGAAATACGGCATCGTTACAGAAATTTCCAAATGGAAATTTCACAGTTACTGACAATCTTGTTTTCAAGTCAGTCCTGGATGGAGAGTTCCCAAGAATTCCTCCTGAAAGCCTTCCAAAGAGGGACCTCGCTCTGGAACCCCGACGCTGCCCCTCCCCCCAGCCCCCCCTCTCCGCCCCTGATGGGGCCACCAGGTTTCCAGACCTCTGACCTGACCTCTCTTCCCCAGGGCCCAGTCATTTATGCGCAGCTAGACCACTCCGGCGGACCCCACAGTGACAAGGTCAACAAGTCTGAGTCCGTGGTATATGCGGACATCCGGAAAAACTGAGACAGGACCAGGCCGCGCCCTAAGCAAGAGACAAAGTCAACCCGGACTCTCCTGCGGGAACGCAGCCCGTCACCACGTGCGGCTTTGGACGAGGACAAGCACGTGGAGGGAGCAAAAGACGTGTACAAAGGACGTGTGTAAATATCCTATTTAATCTTCTGAAGCGAGCAGCCGGCGGCGCGTGCCGAGGAGATGGTCTGAGTGTGCGTGAACGCAAACCGTCTGGCTGCTCGTTGGGCTTCTTTGCGTTCAGGGCCACGTGCCGCTGGGGAAGTTCTGCCGCGTTCCCGTCCCCGTCGTTTAGGGACAGTCTGCCTTCACAGAGACGTGGCCACCTGTTCGAGTCTCGACAGACATGGCCCTTTCGCCCAAGGGCTGAACCAGTCTTAGCTGTTGTCGTGGTCGGAGAGCGAAGATGCTCTGAGGGACGTGCGCCCAGGGTGGCCCGTCACCCGCTGCCTTGCTCCGACTATTTGGTTGTAGTTTTTAGGGGACACCTGTGAGCTATGCCGTCCCCTTCGGGGACAACTTAAGAAGTTTTTGTCGATGTTTTGTCTCTCTGAAACACATGGTATTTTCGCTTTCTATGCCGTGCACTTGGACTTCAACGTTTCTTCCCTTCCGTGTCAGCGTGTGCGTTCATTGTAGCCAGGCGAGTAGGTGACGGCCCGAGGTCACGCCTTCCTCAGAGCTCCAGGCCAATGCCATCGACACATCCTCAGAGCAGGACACTGGCCTTGCCTGAGGAGTGGGGCCGGTGTCTGTTATATTCTTTCCAGGGTCCTCCTGCTGGAGACCAGGGTCCCCACGCAGCCTCAAGAGCGGAGGGTCCTTTCCTCCTACGTCGGCAGAAACGGGGTCGCGAGGGGGCCCGTTGGCAGGAGCCCAGAGTGCTCCCTAGGGACTCATCTTCTTTCTGAAGCTTCCGTCTTAGCTTCATGCTGCCTCCGGACCCCTGAGGTTAAAGACTGGCTCGATTTTTAGATCAACAAGTAGAGCTAGTACTTCCGCTTTGGGGATCTTCTCTCTTCCTGTTGATTTGGGGTTTTTTTGTTTGTTCATTTTCCACGTTTGTCTCCATGGATGGAAACGGTGAACAACGAGACGAGGGACTCTCTAGACAGCTCGAGTGTCCTTCCCAGGAATTCGTTTTGTCCCATTGGCAACCCCCACCCCACCTCAAACCTGAAATTTCTCTTTTTCCCGGGAAGGAAAAGCCAAGTGAGATCATTAAACACTTATTTATATTGGTCATTCCTCCATTTGCTGGATGACTTTGTCGTAAAAGCGTTGTTTTCATTTAATATGCTCCAAAAGCCCGCAGTTCCAGGGAGGTCATGGGGCATGTTGGGGTACGTGGGAACATTCGTTTTTCTCCCCTTCAGCTTGAGGTCCACCACGAGCAGCTTCTTTTCCTTCCTGCCACCTGTGAGGGGCCTGGAGGCTGAGCCCCACGGGGACGCTAGCGGGAATGAAGCAGGACTTAGAGTTCAGGCTGCCGTGAGGGGGCGTCTCAACCCTCTGCAGACCGGCGGTCTTCAGTTTTCCAAGGAGCCACCGGTTCTTCCTGCCTGGTTCCAGCCCACACTCCCTCTACGTGCATGTAACCAGGGAAGGGGCTCCAAAGTCACCCTCCATACCGTGTCCTACAGCTGGGGACCGGCTGCTGCGGGCTGTGTGTGGCAGGAGGGAAATCCGCCGGCCCTGCGGCCTCCTCCTGGCTCACGGGCCCAGTGCCAGCAAGGATGCCGAGCGTTTGTCCCGTGACATGTCCGCACGGGTCTGGATCCGGTCCACCTTGCCCCTGGGACTTCCTGCGTCCAGTTTGAAAACAGGAGCAGTCAGAAGCCCTCTCGTGTGTGTGCTGGCAGGGTAGGGGACTGTTTCCACTCTCCAAACGGATGCAAACTGGGCTCTGGTGAGCCTCTGTCTTCCAGGCAGAAAGGACACACCTGGTAACAAGCCCAGGTGTGCGGTTTCCATGGGATGCTTCCTGACAGCCATTTCTTATATAGAGAAAAGGGGCGCTCTCCTTTCCCCCTTTCTCCCCAGGCCCTGGGAGCACACTATACACTCCTGGTGGCCCCTGACAGAGAGAGCCCCCACCTCTCCTCTCGTGGTGAGGACCAAGAACTGTGCTCCCCACCCCGAGCACCCACTGGCACTCCCTCTCACGACACCGACACCAGCGGCCTCTCTGCTCTCAGCTCCTGCCTGATGTGTGACCTCCCCTCTAACCCCACCCCCATGGGTCGGTCGGTACTTGGCAGAGGGCCCCCTAGCTGGCAGTCCCCAGCCACCTACCCTGGCTCTGGGACCGGCTCCTCTGAGGCAGTGGCTCGCAGTTGGGCGCGCTTCTTCCTCACGGCACACCAGCTGCTGGTGGGTCTTGGGGCCCTTCCTCCTGTGTCTCCGAGGTCCTGTCCCTGGCCACAGATGGCAACAGTGGGGTTGCCTCTAAATGGAAGAGTCCTTTCCGTGCCTTATTGGCAGAACGAGACCTCGTAAAAGTACACGTGACTTTTGTGAGGCGGCACCTGAAAGGGATGACTTAGAGATTGAATTCCAAGCCCTCTGCTCTGCAGCTGCTCAGTGGGACTGTATCGGTAGGGAAACCCACCACACCCGTTATTTGTTGTCTTCTTTTTCAATCGTTGTACTTCTGTGAATATTTTAATACATCCTTTTCAATGACTGAATTGTGTTGTGTGCTCATTTCGAGTTAGGCAGAGAAAGAGCTAAAGTCCCCTTCATTCATCCCACGCCCCCCACGGTGGCCTCCCTGGGCCTCAGCAGCGCCCAGTGGGCCTGCCCCCACCCGGGGCTCTTGCTCGGCGTAGATTCTCGGCCTTGCTCCCCCACTTCCGTTCAGGCTCTGCCCCCGTGCCCCCTTCTGGGAGTGACCTCACCCCCCTCCCGCTCTCCTAACCCCTGGACCCTGCTCTGTTTTTCTCCTGCCTGCCAACACACATGTTGGTCTGCTGCCGCTCCCAGACCATCAGCACTGAGAGGCCAGAACTCAGCTCCTTGGCTCACGGCTCCATCCTTTGTGTGAACAGCAGCTCCTGGCTGGCACCTCGCAGGAGCTTGGTCCACGTGGGCCGGCTGGACAGATCAGCCACCCAGCAAATCTCTATCGAGGGACGTCCTGGGCTAAGCATAAGGAAACAATGCACAAGGTACGCTCCCCAGGGAGCTTGCCCCAGGGGGTGACGGAAGGTGACTTTGCGTTTCTTGCTCTCTACAGCACCGGGGTAATGCCGGTTCTGATCTCAAACCCACTTTCAGAAAGATGGTGTCGGGCTGAGGGTGTAGGACTGGCGGGGAGGCCAGGCTGCTGCCGGAGGCCTCTTTCTTACCCTCTTGCCACAGAGAGGGGCCTCACTTCCTCACTGGCACAAACAGCCTATGGGTTGTGGGCTGTGGGCAGGGTGCCTGCCTGCGGTTCCTCCCTGTGCCCCGGGGATAAGGGAGGTGGCTGTCAGGTAGTAGAGAGACTGGGGCCCGAGTGTGGCCTTTATTCTCAGGTCAGAAGATAATTCGGTGTCTTCATCTGTTGAGAGCTGTGTCAACAGTGACGGCCTACCAAAAACTCGCTGAAGTTTTCCAGTGATCTGTGAACTGTGGGGTTCACTGTGCCTGCAGGACAAGCTCCTGGCTGGTGTAACTTTCTCCACGGGGAGAGAAAGAGCTACAGCTGAGGGTCCCGCAGGGGAGTGACTCACGTGACCGCACCCACCGAGGGGCTCTGGCGCCTGTCTTCGCACTGCCTCCCACGTGGGAGCCAGGTCTTAGGGAGTTTCCTCCTGCTGCCGGGGCCGTTTCCAAGCTGCCCAGCGACCATGCCCACCAACTGCACCCTGTCACTTCTGAGGGCAGCTTCCGGCCCAGGGAGTGCTTGCCCACTCAGGGCCACAGCTGGCCTCCAAGCCCTCCGGGTGACTGCGGTGCGGATGGACGGATGGATTAAAGAGCCAGGTGGTGTCAGAAACTGACCGTCTGCTTCATGGCGCCCTTCCCCCCACCTTTTCCTGTGTATTCAAGATCTGTTACTATGAAGGACTTCAAAAGTGCACGAGAGAAGGAAAAGTAGTGCAGTGCACCTCTACATATCCATCTTCAGTGACTTCATCCATTCCTTTTGTCCTGCTCCGCTTTTCTGAATTATTTTATCACCAAACCCCAAATCGTGAGAGTTTACCGCTACATTCTTCAGGGTGCATTTTCTAAAGGATGGGCATTCTCTTACGTAGCCATGATGCCTTGTCACTCTTAATGGAAATGTGTTACAAACACATGTAAATAAGCCTTCATGCCCTCTAATACCCAGTTCAGACCCAAATTTCCTTGTCTCAAACATGGCATTTTACAAATGATTTCTTCCAATCAGGACCGAAACGGGGTTCCAGTAAAGCGGGCGTGCCTGTTTGAAACACAAACAGGGGGGTCACGGCGCCCTGCAGTTTGCTTCTCCCCTTAATGGGCCATCAGCTATTAACCACACCCTGCCCCCTGGGGTCTTCTCTTACACGGATAGACCATCACATCTGAAACCAGATCTGGATCCCTGGGCGTCTGGGTTGTTTCCAGGTCTCGTTTTTGTGTGCCATGAGTGACGCCGGAATAGTCCTCTGTCCTTCTGGACTATTGAAGCAGTAAAAGCCACATGCGAGTCAAAGGCAGCCCAGGATGAGACAAGCTTCCTGGTGCCTTGGAAACGCACGGTCTCCTGTCTGGGGCGGGGGCAGCAGCCACCGAGCCCAGCGCTCCTACTCACATCCTTCCTGAGGCCGTGGGGAGCGGGTGGAGGAGCTGCGGCCCTAAGCCTGGCTGAGACTTGGTTTGTAAGGAAAACAACTGGGGCGCGGCCCGGGGGGTGCTCTGGCACCTGCTGGGGCCTTGGCTGTGTCTACCAGGAAGGAAACCCACATCGCTCAGCCTCGGAGAGTCCCCCGGGAGCTGCTGCTTCCCGCTTTCAGTTCTGCCTGCAAACAGGATGTGAAAACCATTGTCCTCTCCTTGTGGTGGACTTTGTGGAGCAGGCCTGCAGCGTTCCAGAATGTGAGGAAGGGCTGGGGTTTTTTTGATCTCCTTGCATCTGGGAAGAGGAAGCCTGGCAGGTCGCAATTTGCCACATTTGCTTTGGAGCCAGCCTTGGCTCGCCCCAGGGCGTGTGGCAGCTACAGCCCCGGTTTCCTGGCCCTTTGGGGCACTGAGTGACCTCAGGCGTCCAACCGTACCTGTGGGAGTGGGGACAGCGTGCAGCTGAGGCTGGCTTGCTTAGGGCATGGGGTATCCCTCCCCTGAAAAGGAAGGACTCCCAGGACCCAGAGTTTTGAATCCAGTCCATCCTCCTTGCTTTCTCTGGCTTTAGAGAGAGTTTTTGTGGTGCTGTGTGTTTTCTTCATTACAGAGTTTCTTTAACTAGATAAGAAGCCACATAAAATCTAAATGTATTTTGTAGAGAATCTCTTAGAATGTGCACGTGGACTCAGAGGAATGTGGGACACCTTGCAAAGCTCCGCCCTTGCTCTTGCGGATGGAGCGGCAGGCCAGATGGTTTGCTCTGGACACGTCTGGATGCGCCAGAGTCAAAGCCTGGTCTTTCTGTCCCACACGTGGCCATCACCACAGGGAGCGGCCCTGGCAGAGAGGGACATGTTTCTGAGAAGCGTGCTCAAGGCTCTCGATCACTGAGCATGTAGGATCTCCAGCGGACACACAGGTGAGGCCACCAGCGAGGGGCCCCCTGCTCTGTGTCCTGAAGCCGTGGGTATCTCCCCCATACAGGACACCTCAGGACACCCAGGCTCGGGATGAGGAGGCCGAGCCGATGATCTCACGCTGGCTCACTGAGGCGGGGCCGCAGAGGAAAAGCCCGAGGGAGAGAAGTTGCTTGGGAACAGAAGGGCTTGGCCAGAAATGACGGGCATCCTTCCATGTCCTCCGAGCAGCCCCGCGGAGAAAACGCCAGATTCGCATCCCTGCTGCAAACTGTACAGCTGTTTCAATTCCGGCTTTTAGAGGATGGCTCTTCCCAGGCCGCACTCGGGCCTCCTCCCTGGCCATGGGCATGCATTCAAGTCTCTGCAAAACGCGTTCCTTTCCTATGGAGGCAGAGGGACCGAAAACGGGTGACGAGGCGGCGGACTCCCCTCAGTTCACTGTGATGCACGTGCCGGTCAGACGCCCCCGAAGCACAGTAGTGGCAGCCATGCAGAAGCGGCTTGCTGATCCAGCCGGATATGTTTCCTTCTCTGCCACCAGCCTCTCTCTGCTGCAAGCTGTCTCATCTCCTGCTGTAGTAATGACCCTGGCCATCGTTCAGGGGTTCCATGGTGGCATTTTAGGGCTACTGCAGTCATTGCCCCACATGGGCCACACGCAGCCATTATAGTTCATTGTCGTTAAAATTACATCACGTGTAAAATTCAGACACAATAACCACATTTCAAGGGCGAGCAGGGACCAGGGGCATGGACAGGGTGGGGAAGGACCACGCCCTTGTCACAGAAAGCTCTGTTGGACAGCGCAGGGGTAGGGATGAGCCAGGTTACACACCGCTCGCAGAACCCTGTCCACCCCTTTCCCCTCACTGTGGGGGCGTGGGGGATGGGGACGGGGTATCCCTCCGGGGTGGTCCCAGGGACTGCCACTATCCGGTGGATGGAGAGCACACACTCTGTCACTCCGTCACCAGGTCACTCGTGTGTTCATTGCTGCCACATCCCTCACACCACGCAGTGCCAGGTGTGACCGTGAACCACACAGAGCTGGCATGGCCTACGCATGCCTCCCCTTGTGCCAAGCGCTGGGGAGGCAGAGCTGAGAGTGCAGAACCCTGCCCCTGAGGAGCTCAGAGAGGCAGCAGCCCCAGACAGCACCAGGCAGTCACATGAGAGCAGCTGGATGGGGAAGGACAGCCATAGCTGATGGACTGATGGACCCAACCTGCACAGCATGCTGGGAGAAGGTGCTTTGGGGCGGAAGGATGTGGGTGAAACCCTAAAGACTCTGGTAGAGATATGCACTTGGAGGGACCAGCCCAAAGGCTGGGGTGGTCGCAGGGCTGAACTGGCAGGGGGCCAGGCCTGGAAAGCTTCAGGCTCGGGGGGAGGAAACTGGGGCGTCCTGAAGGCAAACAACAGGATTTTTAACAGAGGAACCAACGGGGGTCACATGTTAGCCGGCTCAGCCTGCCCGCTGTGCAGGGTGCAAACCTGAAGCCGAGAGGGAAGGAATTATGTGGTTACTGCAGAGCCCGGGGTGGGGTAGGGGGGCTGGGTGTTCAGCAGCCGTTGGAACGAAGGTGACAGCAGGGCTCCGAGAAGAATTGGGCAGAAAGTGAAAGCGCGAGGGCGGGGCGTTCCGACGGCGGGGGCGGAGCATCCTGGCCAGCGGCCAGTGGTCACAAAGGGGCGATCCTGGGGCACGCGGGGGCACACGGCTGGGGTTGGGGTGAGGAAGGAGAGGGAAGTGAATGTAATTGTCCACTTGGCACTTGCCGGACGCTTTTTCGTCCTGAGTTGACTGGACCTCTCTTCCACGTTGTTGTTACTTCTGAGCGTCCTCCTTGAAAAGCCCGGCTCTGACTTTGGTACCATCTACCTCCTCCAGCATCTTTCAGACCTAAGCGCCGATCACCGTCTCCACTGCCCCTTCTTTACGCTGGACGCCCTGATCCCGAGCCTGCAATAGTGACCGCCTCCCGGCTTTCCTGTGGGTCCCGCCCTTCTCCAGTCTAGTCCGCATGCAGGGCTGTTTTTCCCGACCGGGCAACCGGCCACATCCTTCTTCCTTCCTCGGCGACTCTTCTGTAGCCCGCAGGTGCGGGAGGTACGGAGATCCCGTCATGTGAGGTCGCGGGCCCACATTTGGAACCACCATGCAGCCTGTTCTTAGTCGTCGCTGTGACCCCAGTACACTTGGTGTGCAGCCCTGTACAGAGTTAAGGGATTTTTGTTGATCTCCTTGAGGGTCCATATAGTCTACTCATTCGATCAATATTGGGTTCCTACTTCTAAGGCTTCCCACGAGAATTATCTTGAGACCATCAGTTGAAACTGTTCTTTAATGGACTCATTAATTCATAATCCCTTTCTGAGCACTGACTTGGCATGGTGCTGTAGACAGAGCCTCTGCCTTCTACATATTCCTAGACGTGCTCAAGGCTCGTGTTTGGGGGGAAACAAAAGACAGATCATCTTGTCTCCATTCCTCTCCGCTCCTGAAGCCATCATTGATTATCTGCCTTCTCCTAAAAAGACCTGTAGCCAGAATCTGCCTTCTCAGGTGATGCTCCTGAGAACCTGATGCCAGGCGCCCCCTGCAGGAATGAGAGGAGTGGCTGTGGAGGCTGGAGTGGTTCCAAGTGCCACGGGCTGAGGCCGCAGGTCTGCAGGCAGAAGCTCGGAGAGGTTGACCAGAAGCTCCTCCCTGGGTGGTGGCCACTGCACAGAGTAGGTGCTGCCATCTGCTGGCCAGAAAGAGGATGCACCCATGGCCGTACATGGGAATCGCAGCGCCCCATGGGGAGGGAAGGGACCTCCTCACAACCTTAGTTTACACCCAAGGAAACTGACACAGGGGTCACGTAGTTGGTTGGTGGCATAGTCAGGGTTCCTATAAAGCCTAGTGCACATGCTTCTGGAATCAGATACATGGAAGGTAAAATCTTTAACCTGCCCTTAAGCCTTGCTCCCCTCTGCCTCTGTCCTCAGCGTTTCTACCCACGCTTGGGAGTCATGTCACTGCATTTCCAATAGCGGCGGCCTCTCCACCCTCCACCTGCAGCCTCGCCTGCCCTGGCTTTGGCTCAGCCACACGAAGTGAAAGGTGTCTGTGAAGTAGCGGAGGAGGAAGGGTCGTGCCCCCCACTCGCCCACCGCCCAAGGACAGAACCAGAGAGGTCAGGCAGCGGGCACAGCTGCCGAGTCTGCTCATGCGGAGCTCAGGTCGGGAGACCCAACACTCGGCTCTCCTGGCTGGCGTCCCTCCACCGTGCCTGGGGTCCAGGCCTCCAGGCCAGCCTCCTGGTGCCACCTGGGATGTCCAACCTCCCTCATGGAGGAAAAACACACAGCTGTCCCCTTCACAGAAGGACAATGAAATCCTGGCCTACTGAGGGGTGCCCATGTGGGCCCTGCCCCCGGAAGTCGCTGTGACTCGGGGGTGCGTGTCGCAGGGGCTCCCTTCCAGGGCCAGGACGCTACGGGAATCAATGAACAGAAACCCATGTGCCCTGCCAGAGGCAGCTGCCTGAGTCTGCGGCACCAGGGGCTGCAGCGGCAGCAGGGCAGCTGCGTTGACACACGTCACCCTTGGCCCTCGGAGGTGTGGACTGCTGGCGAGAACAGCTGCCCTCCCACAGGGCAGCCGTGACGCGCTTCTTGCCCTTTCCAGCCACGGGGAGAGTTTGCAGCTGGTAATCCCGTGCTACGTGGGAAAGATCGAACAACTGGACATTTAAAAATAAACACTTTCAGTTTAATAGGCTGACTGGACAGGTCTCTGTCACAGTATCTGCCGCGGTGGAGTTGTTCTTTCCCCGCAGCCTGTGACCCTGTGGGTGCAGAGGCGGGGCGAAGGACAGCCAGCACCGCGGCGCTGGCGGGCCCTCAGCCAGGGCAGGGGCCGCCTGCCCGGCCTGCGTGCGAACAGGCACGGTCTGCAGCAACCCCTGGAGGGTGATGGCCGCAGAGAAAGGTTAATCACAGACGAGGCTTCCTCGACAATTTGTTTCCTTTCAGGAAACGTTAGAAAGGGTTGTCCAGGATATTCACTCGCATGAGGAATTTGTTCTTTTGAATCTCCTGCATGCTTACGTTGCCGCACAAAACCGCGTGCCATGATGGGAGGCTCTGCAGTGTCAAGGGCCATTGGCTTTTGGCCGGCTCAGAGCTGGAGTACCACCACTCCTGCGAGGGGCAAAGGGGGCAAAGGGGGCAAAGGCCCGGTCAGCCCTTCTTGGCCACAGAGGTCTGGAATGGCCCCACCAGAAGTGGCCACACATCATCGGGCTTCTAAACCCGTGTGAGACCCAGGCTATGGACACGTGACTGTGGATACACACCCGGAACGTGTACGTGCATCCACTGACTCCCCAGAACCCGAGTCTAAGGCGCTGTGCTAGGTGCTAAGTGTGGGTTCGCCCTCTGAGAGGGGAGAAGAGGTACGCACATGAGTGAACACAGACTGTGAAGTGGGAGGGCCGCTGGGGAGGGGAGACCTTGCTCCAGGGATTTGGAGGGGGCCCTATGAGAACTCAGGAGGAAGAGGAAGTGCGCATGCCTGAGCTAGGGACGTATCTCCCCTCCCAGTAAGAGTCGGCAGGCCCACGGTGGCCTCCCTGCCCACAAAGCCCCTCCAGGCCCAGCCCAGGGTCGGCTGCTGGCTGACAGCGCTGGCTCACCTTGCTCATGCTCAGCCACTGCATCTCCAGCAGGTTCCCCTGGGCTTCGGACAGCTGCAGGGCTGTGTCCAGGAAGAGGTCACAGTTCTGCCCGTCGCCCATGAGTAGGCACACGTAGGCCATCAGGTGGTAGAGCCTCGGGTAGAAGACGGTGCCGGTGATGTTCTGAGACACCAGGCTCTCCAGATTCTGCCGAGAACACGGCACTGGGGAGTCAGTGGGGGGGGGGGTGCGGGGCAGCGTCTCCTCTGTGAAGGGTCTGGGCGCAGCACAGGGTGCATGCCAGCAAGTGGGGCCGTGTGTCACTGAGACGGAGCGGGGGAGCAGAGGAAACCAGAGGATGCCAGGCAGGTGGGGGGCCTGGACCTAGGGTGCTGCGGGGGTGGGCGCTTCAGCCCCTCCCAGCAACCACTCTGTAAAACGTGTATATTTTCCTTCAATTGCCAGTGGAACTCGATTGTTCAGGATGCAGGAGAAAAATGAAAAGAATAGCAAAAAATGTGGAAATCACCTAGAACCCTAGAACCCAGGAGAAAATATTTCTAATGTTTGGTCACACGCTTTCCCACTATTTTATTTCTCACCCTTTACCCTCTCACATACACTCACACAACCCCACACACTCACAATCACAAACTCACACTTACACTCATACTCACACGCTCTTGCATACACACTCACATACATACACTGACACACACACTCACACGGTCTCACACATACTTACACACTCACACTGACACACCACCACAGCTGGGATCACACTGATCACATGGCAGGGCACATTTCTTTCTTATTTAACATCCTTTTATGAACGCTTTTCCATGACTTGCTTCTCTTACGTCCGGGCTCACGAATTCCAGTGTTGGCAGAGTGAGGCAGTGACATAGAGAAGAGGCTGGGTGCAGAAAGCAGCACAGGGGGCCATGTCACACCAGGGAGAGTGTGCCCCAAGTGTCACCGTGTCAACTTGAGCCTGTCACTGCCCTTCAGGAGTGAGGCCTAGGGAGGCCAGCTACTCCAGTTGATGAAAGAAGTGTCAGAAAGTCCGGGTTTTAAAGCAGGAAACATCCCAGTGTTTAAATGCACCTCTCCTGACTTCACCAGTCTTCTTTGTGAAGGCCATTGAGTTTTTATATAAATTACCTTGCCCTGGCTGGTGTGGCTCCATGGACTGAGCACTGGCCTGCAAACCCCAGGGTCACTGGTTCGATTCTCAGTCAGGGCACATGCCTGGGTTGTGGGCCAGGTCCCCAGTAGGGGGTGCGTAAGAGGCAACCACACATGGATGTTTCTCTCCCTCTTTTTCCCCTCTGTCTAAAAATAAATTAAAAACCTTAAAAATTTTTTTCTCCTAGTGCTTTGATGATACAAAGCTGAGACCAGTGCCTTCACTGATACACTTCTGTGCATCCTCTATTTCCTCAGGGTGACTCCCCGGAGGGGCACCACTGGGACCAAGGGAGTGCACGTTATAAAGATGTAGGTGCATTCAGTCAGAATGTTCCACAGAAAGTTAATGAGAGGGCCGCATAGCACGCAGGCTGCCTTGGTCCTGCTCACCAGAGGGGGACAGAGACCCATTTACGGAGCAACTAACCCTGGCACCCAGCGGGCAGCCTCACCTTGAGCAGCTGCACACCGTTGTCCTGGGCATTCTCTTCACGTTTTTCAATTTCCTTCTGCAGATGCAGGACTTGGCACTCCATGAACCCACAGATGCCCCGGAAGTAAAGCGCTGAGGGTGTCCTTCTTGGCACGAGATTCTTAGCTTTGTTGAAAAATATCTGAAACATGTCCCAGTCCTGAAGCCTGGCATACCTGCACCACCGCAGAAGAATGACAGAAGTCAGCATCACCCTGGCAAGGGGCGGGTGTTCTGAGACCAGCCTCTCTGGAGGTAGTCCCCGAATCTGGGTCTCTGGGAGCCTGGCCGGTGGACAACACGTGGCAGGGAGCAAGGAAAGGACTGAAAGTTTCAATGGTTTGGGATGAATGGCATCCTTGGGAACCCTTGGCCAGCACTGCTCAAAGTGTGGGCCATGGCCTGGCACCGTCAGCATCACCTGGATGCCCCTGAGACACGCAAGTTCTCTGGTCCAACCCAGGCATGGGGGTCAGATGGACCCTGGGGGTGGAGCCAGGATCGGTGTTGATAAGCCCACCAAGTGATTACAGTTCCCCCCACCCCCCGCCCACTCCCCCCAACGTGAGAAGCAGTGGCCTGGTCCAGGGCTGTGGGATGCACACTGCGGGAACAACGGAGTAGACTAAGAAATCAGGATGACTTCTGCACATCAGGTTCCTTGAACTTTAACTCACATAGGCAAGTGAATTTGACTTTGAACTTGAATCTCTGCACTTGAGCTGGCAAGGATAATTAAATTTTGGACTTTAATTTCTCCCAAGGAATTCTGAAGATAAGCAATCTCTATTCAAATTTGGAACAGCGCTAGTTTGTGGCCCTGTATGCGGGCCCGTCTCCACATTGTCATTTATAGCCTCTTCACGAAGCCTCTAAGTATCGGGCAACACAGCTGCACACGTGATTTGAGGGGGGAAGTGGAGCAGGGAGTGACCTCCAGTCCCGGATGTGGCTGTGGAAGACACACAGTGGGCGTTCCGAGCCTTCCCGGTCCACTTCCGTGAAGTCGAGGCCCGGCTGCCGGCTGGCTGAGTTGGACACTTAACCGAGTGAAGGACGAAGCCTCAGGCTCACTGGGGCACGGGGTACAAGACTGCTTCTTCCTCAGCCCTGAAATTGCCCTTGAGGCGAGGGCCCTCCACAGCTGCCCACCTCCCGGCCCTTCTCCTGCTGCCCTGCCTCCTATGATGAGAAGGAGGGACTTGGGTGGTTGGAGACCTTGGGAGAGGAATCAGGCAGGTGTGCCTCAGCTCATCCCTCTGTCTCCACGGGGGAGGCCACAGCTTTCCAAACAGCCCACTGCTGAGTGGGTCCGTCTAAGCCTGGGGGTTCAATGCCAGGAAGCCCACTTGCTTGCAGATATCAGCCATACCCTCCCACAACAGCCCTTCTAACAGCGTTTTTCAATATGATTAGGTCTTGGGGGTCGGGGGGCAAGTGGTGCTATTCACTAGTCTCCCCCAGACTTTAGCCCTCCTCAGAGGCTGGTGCTCTCTCCGTGCCATCCCTGAGCACCACATCACGGCCCCGGGTGGAAGGGACACCGGTTGCCTGGGATACAGTTGGGCCGGCATCTCCCTCCTGCCTTGGGGGAGGGACATGAACTGATTAGTGGTCCCCCAGGTGCTTCAGCATCAGTCCACTCTGATGCCTTCAGTCTGCCTTGGGTATAACTTTTACTTTTACTTTCTCCTCTCTCTCTTTTTTTAAACCTCGGGACTCAGCGTTTTCAGGGTTGGGGGCGAGGGGACAGGCAGCCATTGTTACCAGATAGCCACACATGAGTAGAGTCCCAGGAGGATCCCGCTCTGGGACTTGAGGATCCTGTGGTCCTCGTTGCGCTGGATGAAGTCCATACACTCATCGAACGCCCTGTACATAAAGCCTGGGAGAGAGAGGCAGGGCTGCTAGCGGGTGGGGTGGCTCCGAGAAGAACCACCCCCTGGAGGGGCCTCTCTCTCCTGTCCCGTGCACTGCCGTGGCCACGTGTCTGCACTGCCTGTGGTGCAGCCCAGCTTTTGTGGACGTGTGTGCAGACAGGACACACTGCTGTCATGGCAACTAGGCAGGAGCTGGGTGCAAACCAGCCCTCTCTGTTGAGCCCAAGGGGGCGGGCTCCATGCCGCCCAGGACTTCTCCATCTTCCCACCCCAGCCTCCCCCGCCAGCAGCAACACCTGCAGCCCCTTTCCAAATCACGTGGGGATGGCCAGGCCCAGCGTGGCCCCCGAGGTTTAATACACACGCTGAGGGCTGGCTGCTTGGGGCAGCCTGAGGGTGTCAGGGTTTGTCTTCTGAGTCCCTGAGAGGTGCCAGGGTCCAGGTGCCACCATCACCACTGCGGTCCTTCCTTCTTAAGCAGGACATCACTCAGTGTAGCTGAGTGAGTAAATGCCCTGGTCCAGGACACATGGTGGCACTGTCGGCCCCTGTCACATGTGTGTACATTGAAGGGACACTCTGACTGGCAGCTCACGGCCAGCAGCTCACTCCAGACTAAGTTCTTGAGACTCCTGGTGGGTCTTACAGTTTTTGCACCCTCCAGACGCCCCGCAGCTCACAACGCCCCACACCTCCTTCCAGCTAGGTACCTCATGACTGCCAGGCCCCAGCCCTGGCCACTGCCCTGCCACCCCGCCACCCCGCCGCCCCGGCAGGAGTGCCCCAGCCCAGTCGCTCGCAGGTCCCAAAGCCACACCCACCGGCGTAGAGCATGATGTCCAGGCAGATCAGATAGAAAAATGCCTTGCTGAAGATGTGGTCTTCGGTCACGGACAGGTCCCACAGTCGCTCCAGCACCTGGATCAGCAGCCTGTACCTGCGGTGGGGTTCGCAGGGGCCGGAGGGAGGGTCGGGTTGGGCCCTGTTCCTGTCCTGGTCTCGCCCAGTAATTCAGGGCCAAGTGCGGCCCCAAAACTTCAAGCCCACCCCTCACTCTCCAGGGGGCTCTCAGTCCACCCTGTGCTTCAGGGACCCTCATGTCGGCGCCACCAGGGTCAAGCCACACTGGGCCGCTAGGACTGGCTGCTAGTCTCCGGGCATTGCCTCCCCCATGAGACTTGGCCCGTTCCCTCCACCGGGCAGGGGTGGGGGACTGACTCCCGCAGTGGGGACAGCGATCTGACCTCTGGTCACTGGTCAGAGCGATCAGATGACAGAGGCTAAGTGGGGTCAAGTTCGGGGAAAAGAGCACAGTCTCCAAAGGATGACCGATTACCAGTGACATCGTCCATCTTGCTGTGAACCCCCCTCCCCAGTCCACCCTGAGGCCAGCGTAAAGTGCGCCCACAGCACTCATTCCTATGGCTCCCTCCCCCACAGCTGGGAAGAGGCTGGAAGGCCAATACCTAGTTTTCAGCAAGAGACATTTACTGAGCCAGCAGAGGACCTTGTACTGCTCATTAGGGTTTCGGAGCAGCGCCCACATCTTCTGCGCACGGGAGCCTGCAGAGAAAACAAGGCCGGAGTATTTCTGGGTGTCGCTAGTGTCTGCATGTCCCCTGCTGCTCGACCGGCCCTTACCTAAGTCGATGGCCAAGTCCAAGTGACCCATCATGAGCTTGGTGTAGCCCAGCGAGTGGGCCACATATGCCATGATCTCACTGCCCACGCCTTTCATGGGGAGGCTGAAGATCCGCTCCATGGCCATGACCTCATACTTGAGCCACACGTCGTCGTGGCCGGCCAGCTGGCATTGCAGCGAGTATTCCAGGTAGGCCTTAATGGTCTGCAATGGCCGGTCGGGGAGAGAAGGGGCAAGACTGAGAAGGGATCCCAAGCAATATCACCCGGGGTCTGCTGGGGACCAGGGCTGGCCAGCTGGCTGAGCCGTGGGCTTCGGTACTGAAATTAAATTGGGTTTCTGCTGCCGCTTCACTGAATCATCCAGGACAAACTTGAGGGCCCCTCTTGCCCACAGAGGCCTTAAACAAGAATTTTAATTTTTGTGAAAAAAAAAAGAAAATGAGAGCTTATATGTGCGGATGTGTGATCACTAGCAAAACACCTGGAGCAGGGGGAGTGGTGGGGGAAATGGAGACAACTCTACTTGAACAACAATAAAAAATGTGGGGAAAAAAATGAAAAATCAAACAAACCCAGGAGGGAACCTCCCCCAGGTGGAAGCAGGTGGGCCGAGGGGGCCGAGGGAGAGGACGCTCTCCTTCCTGCACTTCTGTGGTGTCCCCGTGGCTCTCACAGGCACGTGTTGCTTTTGCAGCCTGAGCAAACCAAGAGGGCCGGGCCGCTTTTTAAGAGCGCGTTCCAGTAATGCTCCCGGAAGGGAAGGAGAGCCGGAGGGGGTGGTGGATGAGAGAGGCTCGCTGGGCAAACAAGAAGTGCAAACCGGAGGCGCAGCCTGGACTCGGACCCGGGGGCATGGCCCATGTCCCCCATGGGTAGGGGGCGCAGCGAGGGCAGAACACCGGGAGGTCTGGGCTTGCTGGTGGTCAAAGCCACACAGGCCACCGGGTCCTGGAAACGCTCTCAGGCTCGTCCTTTTGGCTCTGCCGCACCAACTGCCTCAGCTGCCCCAGGGAGCCCCTGCCTGCTCTTCCGCCCTCATCACAGCCATCTCCTCAATAGTGTCTTCTGACTCACTTTCCAATTTTGACATTTCCAGTGTACCCTCCCCTGGCCCCGCCTCCCCCACGCTTTGCGAGGAGAGAAGCCTCCATGTCTAGGAGAAGTGAAGTGATGCATTCAGAAAGTGTGTGACGAACACCTGCGAGGTGACAGACATTGCTCTGGGAGCCCAGCCTGTGGCCGAGAGGAGAAGGCACCTGCCCTCACGGGGCACACAGGCTGACAGGGGACACAGGCCACCCACTGACTGACAAAGGAGCAAAAAAAGAAAACGTCATTCAGGAATCAGCCCCTCGGACAGGGTGACAGGCTAGACCATGAATGGGTGAGGCTGTTAAGAAAGGCATCACGGAGCAGGTGGCCTTCAAGCTGGTGAGCGCAGAACCCAGTCAGGGTCAAAGGATGAGCACCTCAGGCAGAGGGGACACCCAGGGCAGAGACCTCCGACAGGATTGAACGCAGGTGTCTGAGGAATGCGAAGCGGCCCGTGGGTGGCTCAGGGAGCCAGGAGAGGCCCCGTGTGACGGGCCTCACAAATGCCCACGTGTCCTGGTCTGCTGAAGGGACCTCACGGTGGGAATTCAAGCCTCCGACAGGCACGCTGCTCCCTAACCATGCTGCTGCATGACTCAGGACACCGGGGAAGAGTGACTTTCCCAGGAGGAACCTAGGCTTGATGGACTTTTATAAAGGAACCAGGTCACTCTGATTAAATGAGCTGGATTTAGCTTAATAATTGCTTAACTTTTTGTTTTAGATTTTTATTTATTTAGTTCATTTTGGAGAGAGGGGAAGAAGAAAGGGAGAGAAACTCGATGTGAGAGAGAAACACTGGTCGGCTGCCTGTTGTACACACCCCAACCAGGGATCGAACCCACAACCCTGGCATGTGCCCCGCTTGGGAATCGAACCGGTGACCTCTCACTTCGAAGGACAAGGCCCCACCCACTGAGCCACATCGTCTGGTCTCCTGGACTTTTCTTCATCTAATCAAAGACCTCCCCATCTATGACCTAGACTAGTGGCTCTCCCAGTGTGGTCCCCGGGACCCTTTCAGGAAGGACACACAGAGGTAAAAGCTAGTTGTACAATATCAAGGCATTATTTGTGTCAGGAAAAATGGTGAAAGATCAAAATGGGCCAAAACAAAAAAAAAAAACAAGTTCGTGGGTGTCCTGTCCAGCCCCTCCTCATGGCGACCCCTGCCCTTCATTGTCTCTGGGCTGTGGGACAGCGCTGGCTGTCTGTCGCAGAAAATGGACAATGGGGTAAGTGGATCTTTTCCACAGAAATGGAAACGTTTCGGGGGAACTCACGTGGTCATTGCCCTTGGACTAGAGGACTTTTGCATCCATGCAAACATGGAATTCTCTTTGGAACCGGTGGCTCCCTCAGGGAACAATCTAGTAAAATCTTTTTGACACGTGAGTCATGACTTTCGCTTTTTAAAAAGAGCTCTCCTTTGTCCTCTGCCTTTCCACCCACACTCTCTCCCAGGCACCGAGAAGCTTCAGGGGGTGGGCGATGTGAGGGAGCGAGGGCAGGGGCAGAGGGAGGTGCTGTCTCCCGCAAAATCGGCATTAGAATATCTGCAAAAACCTACTACAGGTCACTCTTCTCCTTGCATTTTTTGTTTGGAGAAATATAGTTTTTTTTTCCTATGAAAATGTTGATTATGTTAATCTGTAATAGATTTACCACTTTTTAAAAATATTTTTAAATACCTGGTTTTGTTTTTTTTTTACCTCATAATATCAGTAGACACAACCCATAGGAGTGAAAACTGGCGGAGGCCCCCGACAATTGCTGTGCACATAAAGGGACCCTGGGGCCAGCGTGCTGCGGGATGGCTGGCCGCAGGGCGGTCCAGCTGGGGGCTCGCACTCGTCCGAGGGTCCTCGGTCCCGACGGGCGTTCACTGGGCTCTTCTCTCCCAATGAGGCATAGACCCTTAGAAGGCAGCTACAGAAGCACCCTACCTGGAGGTTGTCTTGCATCTCCAGGGCAGCGTTCATGCCCATCAGAGCCGCCAGGTGGGCATAGTACTTGCAGTGAAAAAAGTAATTGAGGTTGTAGATCTTCCACAGCAAGGCTAAGCAGGCTGTTTGCTGGTAAAGCTCCGCCAGCCTCTTCTTCCTGCGAAACAGAGCGCGCACAGGGGACGCAGGTCACAGAGCAGCGGATGGCACCGGCGAGGCAGCGAGCGGGACACAGGTTCCAGGCCCGCCGCCTTTCCTAACAAGTGCATCGAGGTTCATGAAGCACATTTTCTCCACTAAAAACGGGGACATAACACCGACTTGGTGAGGAAGAATTAAGACAATTTACGTGCATCGGCCATGCAGTCATTGGTGTTTACGTGAAGCTACTTAAAAAGCACTTTTTTATCATCCAACCACATCTGAGTCTGATGACAGCCCGGTAAGAAAGGGCATAATAATCGACCCCATTTCACAGAAGCCAAAGGGGAGACTCAGAGAGGTTAAATAATTAACTTAAAGTCACACAGCCAGAATGGTGTGGCGCCAGGACCCACGCTGTCCACCTCCAGTGTGGCCCTTCCGGCGGTCCCTTTCTCCACAGCACGCTGCTCTCGGCAGGCAGGTCTCAGCTCAGCGGAGGCACTGGCCGTTCCCAACAGCTGCATTTCACAGTGGCCTGCCACCTCCCCCAGATCCACGTGTGGAATCCGGACCCCCAAGAGCGCGGGTCTCGACAGGCGAGGCCTGTGGTGAGTGCTCAGTTCTGGGGGCAAGCCCTCCAGGATTCGGGTTAGTGCTCCTGTAAGAGACCCACAGAGCCCCCAGAGGGCCCTCGTCGAGTGCTGACCCCCTCCTCTTGGCGGCCCGCCCTGCCTCCAGAATTGCTGGGTCAGTGAGAGCCCCACTCTGCCGGCCCCTCCCCTTACCCTGGTGGGGAGCTCTGTTTGGCCTGTTGGTTCGTGTAACGAAAGTGTTTGTCCTTCTCCACGCGGATGTGGAAAAGCACGGAGATCATGTTGAAAGGAAAGGGCCGGTTGAGGAGCTTCAGGGCCTTCCTCAGCATTGTCTTGGCCAGCACCATCTGGCCCATGTTGAAACAGACCTTCAGGGAGAGGGGAGAAGCTGCAGTTCCGGGCTTAGCTGGTGCATCCCGCAGTACACCCTTCTGGGACTTCTGGGACGCTCCTCGGAGACGGCAGTTCCCAGCCCAGGAGCAGCCCCTAGGCATCATGGGCAGGGCTGCCCGCTTGTGCGTGTGGAAGGGGGCTAGATGACTAGCATTTAGCATCTCTGATGCATCCTCGACCTCTGAGAAACATGTACCCATTCGTGTCCATTTCAGGGGGCTGTTAGAAAAACATTTCATAAAAACACCCAGGCGAGGGAGGTCTCACTGCTGGCCAGGGCTGGTGAGGAGGTTTGGGTCCCGGGGCCTGGGGTTCTGGAGTCTCCGAAAGGCTGTGGGGTGGGGGTGTGGGCGGGGGTGGGGAAGGACGTACAAAGTGCAGGTGCCACCTGCCACTTCTGTGTGCAGCCCCAAAGGCAAGTCTCAGAGAATGCATGCTTTTCGTGGGCTCTTACCTGGCCTTTGAGGCTGTAGAAGGTGGCAGACTCAAAAATATGACTCCGAGACTTATTGTTCTTGAGAATTTTCAGCAGCCTCTCCCCCTCGTTCAGGTAGGTGTATGCCTGAGAGGCCACAGGGGTGCCGTCAGCAGGGATCCGGCCCACAGGCCCCACCGCCCCGGACTCCACCGAAGGGCGAAAGCCGGGAGCCACTCGGGGCTCCCTGCCGCCTCTGCCCCACCCCTGGTGAGAAAGGGCCTCCAAACTCCGGACGGAACTGCAAGGGCCACACCCTGCGGGAGACACAGGCCGCCTTCACATCCATCTCTGTCCACTCACGGTCGAGGGTGAATCTAGAAACCTCTCTGTCCCTCCCTCTGTCATGTCAGTCACTGTACCTGAAATTTTTCCCGGGCCAATGCCACTGTGAGTGATGTCACACACCCCCGCACTACCCCCCCCCCTGCCTCCTTGATTTCCAACCCTGCACTGGTGGCCCCGACATGCCCCCACATCCACAAGGAGCAGCTGGCCTCTGTGGCGGGGTGAGGTGGAACCCTTCCTGTGTCCCCCCCAGAGCCATCTTTGGGAAATGGGAGAGGAAGGTAGGGCCCGAGCACTCCCTGCCTTCACCTCCAACCTCCTGCGGGGGTTAGACAGGAGGCTCTGGGACCTGGGACCCCCCAGGCGTAGTCTGACTCCAAGAGTAAAATAAGGTAAAGCCCCGTCCCCAAGTGTTTAGCCCGAGTGGCATGAACCGGGGGGGGGGGCGGGGGGGGGGCCGGGGGGCAGAAGGGAGACGTGAGTCTGCATCCAGCCCGGTCCTACCAGGTTCTCTCTGGCAGGAGGCGGGTGCCAACGGCTCTGAACCTTGCTCTGAGCTCAGCTTCCAGTTACCATCATCCTGAGCGTTTCACTCCCTGCAGGTTGGCAAGGTGGCCCTGGGGCTCCCCATACCTTTTCTTCTGGGGACTCCCTGGCCTTGCCCCACCACGTCCCACACTTGTGAGTAAAATGCACCGGGGAGACTTTCGTTCTTAACACACCTTCTTGAGAGAACTGGGGCCTGCTGACGTTTTTAATGATCTAATCTTTAAATTGTATGTCTATCTAAGGTGTGAGGGTGGATTAGGCTGTGAGAGACAGGAACTGTAAAATGTATCTGGGGCAGGATGAAGGACTGCAGGCCCGGCCCCTGCTGGGGGCAGGGGTGGGGAAACTCTCCCTGAGGCTGCCCAGAGGCGGAGGGGGGTGGGGGTAGCATTTCCTCAGGGGAGCTCCTGGAATGTGAGTCCAGCCAGCTGCTCCCTGAAAGGTGGCCTAAGACCAAACTTGTAAGAGAACCACAACAGCCCCCAGCCCTAGCCTGACCCTCTGGGAGACAGACCTGTAGCTGAGCATCTTAACGCCCTGACGCATCTGCCATCAGGAAACCCATTTAGCCTCACTCAGCTCTACCCTGGCTTCCCCTTATTCCCTGCTGTGTGTCGAGGCCCCGAGCATCCAAGGGATCCTTGCCTCATCCTGGAGAAATGTGCGCCAGGGCGCTGGCAGGCAGAAGGCGCACGTGAGAACTCAGTGCAGAAGACCAAAGTGGGCGAGCCTCTTTGGAGGCCACAACTTGAAGACCTGATTTGCACTTATCCAGAGACCTACCAGTATTTGGGGAGGACAGAGGGCAAAGGCCACGTGACCCTGCTGAGGAAGACTCTAGGGTGGGCTGAAGCACCAATGCCAAGTGTCCTCTCTGCATCACTTCGGGAATGACCTGTGTGCCCCACCCTCCGTACAGGCCGACAACTCACGGCAAGTCTGTACAGGTGGCAGCATTTCCAATGACATGTAACGCTGTTTGCAATTTGCTCAGACTTTTTTCTCAGTCTCAGGTCCTTTCCTTTCCGAGAGATCCGGTGTTCAAAGGAAAGGGGTGCTGGCGGGAAGCAAGGGCCTGAGGGAGCAGCAGGCACACTGAGGCTCCCCTCCGGGCCGGCCTCTGAAAGGGTCTCAAGGCGCGGAGGAGAGCTGGGCAGAAACGGCTTACCATGTAGTTGTCGTTCAAGGTGAGGTAAGCGGATGCGGTCTCCAGGAAGTAGTACAAGGCCTTGTCATTCTCTCCCAGAGCCAGGAAGTGGTGGGCCAGGGGCATGACGACCACCTCCAGGATCTCCTCACACTGGCACGACTCCAGCGGGACGATGTCCTCCTGAGACAGACTCATTCTGGTTATGATGACGTCGAAGAAGCTCAAGACCTTTTCTCTTATCTCCTCGGAGCTGCCCAAATGCAGAAACAAACAACAGTGATGATGTGTCGACACGGTGTAGCTTTTGGCAGGAAAACATCTTTAAAGACAAAGAAAAGAGCAAGATAGGACAGCCTCATGTAGATACCACCGACCACACTCCCACGCATACCCCGGACAGCTCTCTGCTTATGCCTGGGAGGCCAGAGGGGCTGGCCAGACAGATGACTCCAGCCACCTTTGGAACCGACAGACAAGTGTCTGTGCTCTGCCCCTCCGCCGTCATGAATGCCTGTACCTGGAATTTTCCGGGAATATCTCAGACTTTCTCGGAAACTGTATTCTGGAAAAGTCAATTTCTTCTTCAGCTAGAAAATAAACACACGAGTTGAAAGGGTCATTGAAATATCCTGTCCGGCACCGATGCCTGGTGCTTAGCGATGAAGGGCAGAGAACCTTGGATTTAAAACCTTCAGCCTAACCCTTACTTCAATATGTTAGAAAATTCCATTCAGATGCCCATGACTTTTGGCTGTTTACCTGGAAGGCCTGCCCCGTACCCTTAACCGTGGATCCGTGAACCCACCCTCACATCCTCAACTCCACTCCCGGGGGGCAGCCATGGACCCTCAAGGGGGAGGAAGGCCCCGTCTTCTCTGTGCTCAAGCCAGGTCCCAGGAAGACACCTAACTAGGGCTGAGATGACAAAGGCAGCAGCCACCTTGGGGGCTCGGGAACCTCACGGGTTCTCACCAGAGAAGTCCCTCCACAAGCCCCAGCCCTCTCCTTGCCCTTCCTCGTGTTTACGTCTCCGATCTGCAGTAAGGCTCCAAGATCGGGGCTGATTCTTGCTATTTCCTTTGTGAATCTAGTCATCCGTCCATTCACCTCCCTTTGGTTTGCAGCATCCACTGCACTTTAATGCTTGCTACAAATTTCACCGTCAACATCATGTTACACACACACTGCTTTTACAACAGTGATTAAAAACACATTTCCAATTTCTCAAAACTATAACGCATGAGGGGAAACGCCGCCGATACTAGTAATCAGCACGAGGCTCAGGTACACGGACAATGCGACCCCTTGACACCTTCCCTGCTTGTCTCGTCATCTCTGTGCCCAAGAGGGACTGGAAACCCTGAAGGACAGACTCTCTCTATATATACTCAGAGGCTCTCAACCAGACTTCTCTTTTTCAAAAAGGGAGACTGGCCAGGGTGAGCGCAGTAGCAACGGTAGGCGTGGACCACAGGGCAAGGCTGCTTACTCTCTGATCAAGCCCCAGAGGACAGAGCAGGAGCCACCCCCTCACTTGAGGAGTCACACCTGCCATGGCCCCTCCCTGAGCACCGCCGCCACTCCCCTGGGCCGGGATCCCCCGCAAGGCCGGCCCTGCCCACTGGGGACCTCAGGGGTGCACAGCATGAGCCCGGCACTTAATTGACCTGGGAGTGCGTAAACCCTGTCACCTGTTCTGTGGCATCCCACAAGTTCTTCAATCTTCCAGAGCCTCAATTTCTTCATGTATGAAATGAAAATAGCCTTCCACTTTCAAGGGCTGGTATGAGGATTGAATGATCGATGTGTGTAAAACAGAGAACGGATGAGGATTTCGTTTGTACCGTCTATGTGCCAGGCACTTTAGGCACATAGATTTCTTCCCAATTTTTAATATCCTTATGATATGGGCTCCTCGACTTGTAGCCTCTCCTTTCCCAAGTGGCTTCAGCTGTGATCCCCAAGGCCATCGGCGAGGGCTGCCCACAAGCGAGGGCTGAAGTGGGTGTGGCTGTCCCAAGTCTGCCATCCTTCAGGCCTGTGGGAACTGCACCCCTGCGCCCCTGAATCCTGCACCCCTGAATCCTCCACTGGGTTTTCCCAGATCACTTGGCTGGAGGCTCGTGTTGTCAGTTTGTAACTTCGTGACTTCTGTTTCACGGGTGGCCTTGGATTCCTGCCCTGAGCCCGGTACCTGTTCCCTGGGGTCCTGACCTGCTCGGCCCTGCACAACTCTCTCCCACGCGTGTCCTTCTCCTGCCCAGCCTTGCGTCCAACTAGACTGACAAAGCAACATTCTCGTCTCCTCGTGGACCTTGGTCTTGCTCCCACTTCAGCATGTCAGACCCCATCCCCCGTGCCTGGTGGGAATTCAGCTGGGTCTGTTTGGCCCCTTTGGAAAGTTCACCGTGAACTGTGACCACACCCCATCTGGCCAGAGTCTTTATCCCCAAAACCCACTGACCGTCTCACGGAGGGACCGCTTCTGCCAGACCCCACCACTCGGAGACCCCAGCCCTTTCCTGCCCGCTGGCTCCACTGCTGAAGTCCCATCCCTCCCTGCGCCCAAGCCCTCGGGCAAGCCCTTGAAACCCTCGCACCCCACAGGCATGGTTAGGGCTGATCACGAAAGAAGAACATTTACATTTGAGTTCCTGAAAGTTGGCCATCTTCCTGATGGAGTCCAGGTCCAAAGAGTTGAGCCGACTGTCCACCGTGAAGTGGTGGTAGGGGATGAAGTCCCCTCTGTGGCAGTAGTTGCACTTGTGGGCCCTGTCTTCTAAGAAGCGGGCGCACTTCAGGTGCATGTCCCTCTTCTGGTCCTTCAGCCACAGCTCATAGGCGGTCTTCTGCATCATCGGCCTGCAGAACCGGATGATGTGGTACTCGATGACCTCATTCTCCAGTTCTCGGGGCTCCTTGTCCACCTGGTGGACTGGAGAGGACAGACGGGGCTCGTCAGCTGGGGGCGGGGGTGGGGGCAAGGGGCAGTGTGGTCCCTCCCGGCCCTACTCACCCATTCCTTCAGTGGGCTTCAGAGACAGGGAACGAAAGTTCACCTTGAACGAGGTAGCATTCTGCTTCAGAGCCTTCTGGAGCTCCTTGCCGTTCCGGAAGCAGTTGAAGATGTTGCATTCCACTAGGGCAGCCAGGGCCTTGACCATCATCTTCATGTTCCAACAAGGGAGGACCTCGAACAGCAGCTCCATGGTGAAGGTCAGGCCGATGATGGCCGCGCATCTCACCAGCATCTGGTGGGAGAGGCTCATGCTGTCCAGCTGGACCAGCGAGATTTCTGCAGGTGCAAAGCCACACAGTAGGGAACTGGTCACCATCTGTATCAAATACATCCTGGAGACGGACAGCTGCCCTGCCCTGGGGCTCTTCTTCACAGAAACGCGGCCAAGCACAGCCTGAAGGAGGCTTTGCTCAGCGCCTGCTCCCCAGCAAGCGCTCATGCTGAGGGCGCCAACAACACAGGCACCGCAGTCCAGAACTGCGCAGGGCCCCACGGCCAGAGGGAAACACGGCCGCAGTCAAGGCACTCTGATGCTGCGTACAGGTGTGACAGGGCTCGTGAGAGGGGAGAGGCTGCGGGGGGACCGCCGTGGCCAGGAGGAGCTGGGCCTGCCATCCACGCCCCGTGCTGACACCTCTAGATGCTCCTTTTCTGCCTTCCTCCCTGGAGGCTCTTTCTCCTGGGCCCTCCTAGCTGTCAGCCTGCCCGCAACCTCAGCCTGCCTGCCCCCCGAGATCCCTTTGTCCTTGTGGCAGCCAAGTGTCGGAGGGCCCCCAGCACCAATCCCAACCCTCCTCTAAGCTCTGTGTCATAGCTCCTGTGGCCCCTGGCTTCTTGACCAGAGTACCATCATGTCACCCTCATCGGGGACAAAATGAGCACTTCTCAGCTTGTCCACAGAACGCTCTAGAAACCCAGCTAGGCCACCTTGCTATATCCACAGACACAGTGAATGAAAACACAGAAGGGAGCCAGATGCCCTTTTGGAGACTGAGGAGGCTGAGGCCTCCCAAGGTCATCCCTTCAAATACTGAAAGCTCTTCGTGGACGGTGGGAACAGGGGCTGAATGCAGACAAGAGTGCGGCTTGAAAGCCATTTTTCTTTAAAAGAACAATGATACATCTCTGATATAAATTCCCTTCTCTGTCATTTCTTATAAAAGTAGAGGGCAGAAAAAACTTCAGTCTTCCATTTCCTCTCTTGTTATTGGTTTCGGTTTAACTGAAAACGTGCTGTGCCTCGTTCTTTTACGTAGTTGAAGAAAACTTTGTTCAGATCAGACTCCACCATATGCCCTGGGGAAGGTGGCTCCCAATCGGAAACAGAGAAGCCCAGCCTCGCGGGAGCCTCCCCTGTCCAGAGCAACCCAAGACAAGCAACCCCAGGGGTCACGACCTTCCTTTCTCCTTCTTAGACACTTGTCCCAGCGGAAGCGGAGGGACGTCTAGATCCTGGACAGTGAATGCCTGATCACACTGTCTGTACCTTTTAACGACGCGGGCGGAGACAGGTTTTTCAGCCTGACGCCTCTGGCGAGCATGCAGATTTCTTTGCTTCCCTCTTCGCCACTGGGAGTGAATTTCTTTAATTCCTCTGTTGGCTTTGCAACATTCTCTGTTGGGAGACGATCGGGAAGGAAAGAGGAGAGTGAGCGGTTGGGGGTCATCTGGGTTTTCCGATAAGCTGGGGAAGTGGACCTCACGTGAGGGAAGCAGGCTGAGCGGCGTGTTGGCTCCCCAGAGAGTCTGGAATACTGTGTTTTAAGTAAAATCGATCTATGAAAATCTAAACTTACTCAAAAGATGGCCCCTCCAGAAAATAAATAAATAAACACACCGAATGGAAGTCTTCCATGGCACATGCAGTTTCATGAAAATCAAGTTCGAGGACTACCTGGATGTACCTGATAGTACGTAACAACATGCACTTTCAAGCAAGCATGTTCAGATGCCCACGCTCCAATGCAAACACCCTTGTGGGGAGGGGTCTGCTGCTTATGATGCGGTGAGAGCGTCGGAAGGGGATATCGGAAGTGGTGAGGTTTGGATAGTAAACCTGCCCGGTTATATCGTCTCCCAGTGCTCCCGAATGCCATGCTCTCTCACCATCCGGGGGGTCAGTTCCCTCAGCCTCTCGCCCCCCAAGCCCTCTGACCCAGATGGGAAGCAGCCCACGGGAAAGCCAAACAGCGGAAGGCCAGAGAGAAGGCTGTGCCGTGGGGACTCACTGAACAGGTCTTTCCAGGTCACATTGGCCTTTTCCTCGGACTCCACTGGCTGGAAAACGAGCACCCTGTGCAGGTCCAGGTTCTTGAGCAGCTCTTCGCAGTAAAAGGGGATCCCGCAGCTCCCCTCCACCAGGTACCTGTCGGGAGAGCGAGGCGGCCCATTGACCTGGAAGAGCTGTCTTCCGGGAAGGAAAACTGTTGGGGTCTTCTTGATGACTTGAAAACAATTTCTTCTCCTTCTCCACAGGTTTCAGCTCATTTTCCGTGTTTAGGGATTGCTTTTTTTCTCTTTTCTTTCTTTCTTTCATTTTTCTAATTACACAAACCATTTAGATCTTTCCAAAGCCAAAACTATATAATAAGGTACATTCTCAGTCTCGCTTCCCCTTCCTCACCTAATAAGTGACCACTTAAATTTTCTGGTTTGTACTTTAAATGTTTCTTCCAGAAGCTAGGCAACCTCATTAGAGAGAAGCAAGGCAGATACCAGGTGGGCTGTGAGCAGCCAGCTAAGGGAGAGGTGCTGCTTCAGGGGGTCCCATCCAGCCCAGGAGGGGGCGACTGAGCAGCTCTCGAGGCACTGACTAGACAGCCAGCCTTCAATGTGCGAGACCCACTGACACCAGGTCACGCCATCATCTGTGGACAGACACACTGACGCCAGGCCACGCCACGCCACTGCCTGCTGAGCAGGACCATGCTTAGGTGCAGGTTGTGGCCTCCCACGTTTACCACTTTGCCTTCCACATCACTTGCTCACACAGTGTCCTGACTGAGAATTGATTAGAGTACACCCACGCCCAGCATGAGGAAAGGGGAAGCAAAGCGGATGTCACCAGGCAGTCTGAGCAGGCAAAACTGAGACCATGGCAAAGAGAAGGAGAACAGCATTCCTCCTGCCCAGCCTGAGAAATGGCCTCATTGGAAGATGGGCCCAGCCAGAATCCTGAAAGAGGCGCTTTAAGCCACCACTTAAGGATTCTGATAAGGCCTGGACCTGGGCAGTGGACACCGATGCCAAGCTCTGTGGACAGAAGCAGGTTACTCACAGGTCCAGGTCTTTGGGGATGCCCTTGACGTTGAGGTCCAGGCAGACCTTGTTGCGGATGTCGCTGGGCTGCACAGCGCCAAGGGTGATGTAGGTGGTGTTCCTATTCTTTATTATGGTGCTGGCGGATGGACAGGGTGTGTCTGGGAATGTAGACAGGGACATGATGATGAAGATAGGGAGGATCTGGATCAGCTTCTCCAGAAAGGCCCAGGAGGCCGGATCGATAAACTGGCCCTCATCGATGATGAAAATGATCCTTTGCTCTTTCACGGTCTGGACAAGGCACAGGAACAGAAGGAAAACTGCCGTGGGACTTGGGGACTGCGTACACGTGTGGGTCTGCCCGCACATCACGAGTTGTGTGAGCTGGCATTAAACATTTTCCTCCCAGGAAACCCGTGTTAGTTTAGAGTCCCCTGACTTGGAACTTGTGGCAACTTGACAGAGCTGGCGGGAATGGACCCTTACTCGGTCAGATCTGTGGGCAAAGAGAATGCAAATTTGTAGGACAGATGGGATTGTGTCCATGCAAATCGCCGTTACATACAATAATGGATGTTTCCGGCACGTCATTTTTAAACATTTTTTAAAGATTTTATTTATTTATTTTCAGAGAGAGGGGAAGAGAGGGAGAGAAACATCAATGTGTGAGAGAAACATTGATTAGTTGCCTCTCACACGCCCCCTACTGGGGACCTGGCCCGCAACCTAGGCATGTGCACTGACTGGGAATTGAACTGGCGACCTTTCAGTTTGCAGGCTGGCACTCAATCCACTGAGCCACACCAGCCAGGGCTCCTACTACATGTCATTTTAACCTATTGGCAAACGGAAGCCTCCTGGGGACAGCTATTTGCCATTTAGTCACCCAGTGCTTATCCAGCACAGAGGGACAGGGCAGTACTGGGCTGGCACTGGACACAACAGAGCTCAAGGAGGTGGACCCAGCCCCCGCCTGCAGTACCTCTGGCATCTGTTACACTTAATACAGGTCCTGCATCCCTTTTCTTTGGTGCACTGCCTGTCCACCCTCCTGGACACATGGCTCCCATGCTCCTCAGAGAGTGGGGATGTCACCGTGCAGGAGGGAGCTAACGTTGGCTGTTTCCTTTAAGCCCTACAGGCCCCCTGTGAGCTAGGTACCACAGTTATCCATTTTATAGGTGATAAAATGGAAGCACAGACAGATTAGGTTGCCTGCTCAAGGTTACCCAGGTGGCAAGAGACAGGCCCACAGGTTCCAGCTTGGGAGTCTGACTACGGAGCCTACACGTGTAGTCCCTTAGATGTGTGGGATCTCACACAGAGGGTGGCTTTCAGGGGGTCCACACTCCCAGGAGGCACGTCAAGGGACTCGGTTCAAGTTTAGCTACGTCCTGAACAGACTCTTAGCTCGAGGCCCGGAGGATGCTAGAGAGTAAAACACTTCAAAGCCTCCGGCCCGTGGGGCCCGAACCCCTGAGGCCGCGTGGCTCTGGGCTGAGACGCCCTGGCTTCTGCCCCCATGACTTGGCCCATGGACGGACGTTCTTACTTTCTCCAAGATCTTCATAAACAGGGCCTCCAGCTGCTTTTGCTTTTTCGAGGTGCTCATCTTGGAGACCTCTCGGGAAATCGGGAACTGTGGGAAGAGTAAGGAGAGTACCGGGTACGGAGGGCAGCCAAGGGAGCCACTAGCCGTGGGACTGCTCTGCGCCCGAAACCCCTCACGCGTCAGGTGGCCCAGAAAGCCCTTCCTGGCTCTACTCCCGTTTGTCACCGAATCTAACAGAGACAGGGAGGGGCAGGACACTCTCTGCCTCTGCCCTGGCTGTCACCTGCGGAGCAGAGGGACTCCGTGCTGCAGGCTAGCTAGCATCGCGCAGTGATGAGGGAAAGGTGGGGAAAAATGAACCAGCAGGTGGCCCTTGGTATGATATTCCTTGAGTATGATATTTCTCGACACCTTCAGCAGGTCTTGGGAGCAGGGTGCTCATTTGAGGAAGATTGGGAGGCCTTTCCTCCCCACACAGACCCTCCAGGTGAGAAAAGAAAAGGGTCATGAGGGTGAGGAGACGCCGAGGCACAAAGCGCCAGGGCACAGGGGCTGCACCTGTCCCAGCGCTGTTTCTGGCAGAAGTCTAGCCCTGGGCAGTTACCTGGACGTAGAAAATGTCATTAAAAATGCAGTAGTACTTCTCGTCCAGCAGGGTCTTCACTTCGTTCTGAAGGTTGCTCTGTCGTTCTTTGTAATGCTTGCAGGTGTCCAGACCTAAGACGTTGGCCATGAGTATCTGGATGGTGTAAAAATTTTGGTGGAAGCTGACCTTGGTCAGTGCAATAGCGATGGTCCTGTGCACAGGAAAGCCAAGAATCAGGAGGGTGCAAGGAAGAGAGTCGGAAGAGAGATCTTAACTATATTTTTTTAAAGTAACAGAGGTTGAAGGGAAGCTCTGACTCTTCATATTCAGCTGTTAGAACAGGAACTCCCCCACGCGATCTGGAGACCCTTCTTCATTCCTGCTTCCCACACGCAGCCTCACTACACTGGGACCAGAAGCCATGACACCTCACCTAGCTGTCACTTCTTCTCCGGCACTGTCGCCTCCACCTTGCTGCGGAACCTCGTACTCCTGCCTATGCTGCCGAACGACAAGCCTCTACCCCTGGGGCCTGGCATCCTCACACCAAGAGCGTTGCCTTCACAGGGCTGATGTATCAAGGGAGGTGCGAATCTTCTCTCCCGTTACAATTTTTCAGTGGCTCCTGGTCCCTAAAGGTGTCAGTCTGGACACCTTTGTGTGACATATAAGACTTTCCAAGGCCTCGCAGTGTCATCTCTGGCCAGTCTCTGCCCTGCCGCCTGCCTTCCACCCCCAGCAATCAGCATGCCCAGAGCTGTGGGCTCTCTCCAGGCCACTGCTTCGGCTGCCTCCTCAGCCTGGGGCGTCATCACGTCCCCTCACAGTGCCCTCTGCCTGTCCACCTCAGTTCATGGGCAGCCTCCTGCGACCTTCTCTGATGCCCCAAGGTCAGGTCACACACCCTCTCTCTTGGCTGCGACCCTACTCTATGCATGAATCTGTCACTGTCCTCACCCCCTTCCATTTCTACTGTGTTCTCTCTCTTCTGTAAGAGCTCCTTCAGGGCAGGAATCAGATATTCTTCATCTGGATATGAAGACTATCCAGAGGGGTGACTCATGTCCTCTCCCCCAAGACCCTCAAATCCATTTTGTAGCCTGAACCCCCAGCACCGCAGAATGGGACCTCATCTGGGAGCAGGGTCACTGTAGACACAGCAAAGTTAGGTGTGAAGCAGGGCAGGACCCTAATCCAGTATGACGGTGTCTTTACAAGAGGGGCAATTTGGGCAACACCCAGGGAGAACACCATGTGAGCAAAGGCAGAGATTGGGGTGACGCTTCTGCACTCTGGGGAGCACCCGATATGACCGGTAAAGCCCCAGAAGCCAGGGAAAGGCCCAGAACAGGTCATCCCTCGCGGCCATTGGAAGGAACGCACCCCGCTGACACCGAGCTCTCAGATTTCCAGCTTCCAGCACTCAGAGACAACACATTTCTGCTGACAAAGCCACCCAGTCACGGCAGCCCTGGCAAACAAACAGCGCTGAACAGGTCTTGGGACACGGGAGTTAACTCCCTAAGTGATGGACTAAAGGGGTGCCTGTGTGTCTTCTGGTTGCTACAAATGATCTCCTTCACAACGTTAAAGCATTTTAAACCTGGCCTCTTCCAGGTCTGACATTCAAAAAGAGTACAAATACAGCTAAAAATAACATAAGGCTAAGCGTTTTCCCCTCCAAGCCTTCAGGTCAGGCGATAGAGGCACTCAAGGCAGCCCCATTATCCTCTTGGTTCCGGTCACTGTTACTAAATACCAGGCTGACCAGCATGTGAGGGTGCTAGCCGGGTCATCCCAAAGAGAGCCCTGGGGACATGTGTGCTATGGACACAGACCAGCGAGTGGTGTGAGTGCAGCCCCCTGGCTGTGCGTCCGGGAGGAACATAGGGACCTGTCGTTCTCCACCCCTGCTCCCAGAGAGCGCTAAAGGGCTTGACCCAGTGATGGGCGGCGGGCCAGTCACTTTGTGGGCTTGTTCCGCAGCCCACTCTGGTCTCCATCTTTTTGCCAGTTTCTCGACCTGTCCACACACTGGGGTCACGTAGCTTTACCACACTGATATCCAAGCCCCTTCTGCCATTAAATCAGGCTCCCTGGGGCCAGCCTGGCTCCCCACTTTCTGGGCTCATTATGTGTATCAATATTTGTTTATTTAGGAAAAGGTCGAGAGATTGTGCAGGGTTCACAGAAGGCCAGTCACATAAAAGAGAGGAGCACTTAGACAGAGGAAGCTTCTCAGGACATTGGGACTCTCCAGGTCGACAAAAGAGAGGGTCACTGCAAGGCACTCACCTGTGGTTCTCACCTTGGGACAGGTACTCAAGGCCCATGAGTATCTGGCTCTTTCCGTACCCGTGCGGCCCTTCGTACATGAGGACCTGGCTGCAGTTGGACGTCAGGAATTCCTTCATGGTGTTCCCGAAGTAGTTAATCTCCCTGTCACGTCCTGCCATTTTTATTTTTTAAAAAGGGAGCAAACTCAATCAACACAGAATAGTCTAGAAGTGTAAAAAAAGCACATAGCAATAGCACACCTAAGAAGACCTTCAGAATTCCCTCCCATGGCATTGTTCATGGACTTCCGTGAGGCTCTGTGCACTTTAAAATGTCCTACAATCTTTTTCTAGAGCTTCCCAGTTAACAGTATGGTTCCCCCCCCCCCCCAGTTCTACGTGATTCCCACATGTTGTGAGAGAAAGTACTCTTATAATGTGCATTAGAATGTCCATTTCATTTTAGTGCAGGACACCGGGGTTTGCCTGGATTGCATAAGCAGGAATTAAACCAGGGCTGACTCTAATTCTCCTTTTTCTTCCCCTTTTCTTTTTCCTTTCCTGTGACACAGTAGAAGTCATCCATAGATTATTACATTAGGAAATACATTTATTATAGTTAGGGCTCCTATATTGAATAATCACAGATAGAATATTTTATTTGCAATTATTTTATTTCTAAGCCTGTGAAGGAAACTTGCTCGCTGTACATGAGAAATTATGCACCCTGGCTGGTGTGGCTCAGTGGATTGAGTGCCGGCCTGCAAACCGAAGGGAGGCCAATGTGATTCCCAGTCAGGGCACATGTCTGGGTTGCGGGCCAGGTCTCCAGTTGGGAGCATGTGAGAGGCAACTGATCGATGTTTCTCACCCTCCCTTCCCCTTTCTCTAAAAATAAATAAGTAAAATCTTTTTAAATTTTTTTTAAAAAACCCATCCACTCACTGTAGAAAACATGGTAAACTTAGAAAAGGCAAAGAGGAAAATAAAAGTCAGCTGACGTGGCAGCCCTGCCACTGTTACTTCATGTGTGTTTAAATGACACCATGGGGCCCCGGCTGGTGTGGCTCAGTGGACTGAATGTGGATCTGCGAACCAAGGAATCACCGGTTCAATTCCCAGTCAGGGCACATGCCTGGGTTGCGGTCCAGGTCCCCAGTAGGAGAGTGTGCAAGAGGCAACCACACGTGGATGTTTCTCTCCCTCTCTTCCTCTCCCCCTTCCCCTCTTTCTAAAAATAAATAAATATTTTTTAAAAAATGATGCCACGGGATGCCCAGATTAAAATCTGAAAGCCAGCCATAATCTCTCAGCAATTCTGTCAAAAAAGCTGGAGACTCATTTGGGGCCGAACCCTGTCTTCTGGATGGACCACTGTAGAGGGCCCGGGCTGTTCTCCATTGATTACTGGAAAGCTTGTGTAATTATACGATGTTATCATGCCATCTATTTGGAGAGAGGGGAGAGATCAGCATGTGGGGCTTCCCTGAGCACCCCCATATTTGCTGGTCGGACTGGGGATTGTGGGTTCATTGGTGATAATTCACGAAGCTGCAGATTTATCACTGGTGTGCGTTTCTATACATTTTGTTACAGCTCAAGAGAGAAGTCTGAAAATCAAGGCCCATACCTACCCAGCAAGGGGTGGCACTCATCCCTGTTGCAGACGAGGTACGCCATCCCAAACATGCTGGCAGGAGGAAGGGGAGAGAGGCAGAGTCAGAGCCGGTGTCCTGAGAGCCCACGGCGGCTCTCGGGCCCCAGGACGCCTCCTTCCCGGTCTCTAAGGAGAGTGCACCCTGACTCCAGGGCTGCAGAAGCCAGGCGGAGGGAAAGGAGGCGCACTTGCCTGGTGACAGAGCCCCAACGACTCACGTAGCAGCCTTCTCTCTCCTCGGTGCCCGTGCCGTGTTCAGTAAGTGCTTGCTGAGTCTGCACTGGTAGAGCTGACCGCTTTCCAGGGAACCAGATACCCGCCAGGGGACCCCATCAACTTGCACGTGGCATATCGACTCACATCCCGGGATGCGTCCAACAAGGGCGCCAACCACCCCAGCTCACCTTTGCTGAGCACACGCCCTGTGCCTGGCACAGCTTCAAGGACTTAGTACCATTTCCTTAACTCCTGGCAAAACTTTATTCAGAAGATACTACTGTGATGTCCGTGGTACAAGTGAGGAAACTGAGGTACGGAGAGCTTATCTGGCCCAAGGTCCCATGGCTAGCGGTGAGCAGGCCAAGGTGGACGTGGATCCACACCTACTTGACCCACTGCACCGTGTCTCTTGAAGGGGCCGTTGTGGTCAGATGGCTCCTTCCCTTGTCTGTACTGTCATTCTCCCTGGTTATGCCTCTGTCCCAGCAAGCGGCAAAGTCTCCCGCGTCACGCACGGCTGATTGTGTGCATTTAATGCTGGCCTTCCCCGTCAGACTGGGGGCTCTCAGGGCAGGAACCAGGCCCTGCTCAGGTTTGTGCGTTCACACTCTCTCACTTGCGGAAATGGTGTAGAAGCCATGCAGGCTTTGGGATCGGGCAGTCTGGGTTTTCGAGGCAGGTTGGCCTCCACTAGTGTCTGTGCCCTTTGCTAGGTAACTGGCAGTGCCCTCCTTCTGTGGGCGTGGCCATGTGACTGCTTCAGCCAATGGGATGCCAGCAAACACAACATCAAAGCTTGTGTTTTGGGCCTGCTCTCTCTTGCTCTTCTGATATGACCAGAACAGCATGCCTGGTGGAGGATGACACCTGTCCCACTTATGCCAATCAAACTGCCCATTTATCCCACCGGGAGTCATCCTGGGTCAGCCAACAACCTGCTGAACCCGAGGCATGTGAATGAGCTGAATGAAGCAAAAGCAGCCAAATCCAGCCAAGACCAGCTGAACCCCTGTCCCCTGTGAGATAAGTAAGTGTTTGCTGCGAACCACTGGGGTCTGACGGTTGTAATAAGGCAGCGTCATCGGGGCATTCTAAACCTTGTTGCTCTCGCGTACTAGATTCATGACCATGGAAAAGTCATGTAACATCTTTGAGCCTCAGTTGTTAAATTTATAAACTGAAGATAACACCAGCTTCTACCTGATACAGTTGATATTAAGAACACATTATATATTTTGAGATAAAGTACCCAAGGTCTAAGGAGGGCTCACAAAACTGGCAACTGTCATTCACTTATTCAAACAGCATTTTACTGGTGGTGAGCGCGTGCTGGGGGCCAGGCGAACCCTGGGAAACAAAGGCGGATGATAAAGACTTCTTGGCCCAGCTGCCGCCCTGGTTCCCTCCTCTGAGCCTTCCAGGCCTCGATCCCAGCTCGTCAATACAAGGGACAACACCTTTGCTCTCTCCGCACCAGACAGTCATCCATTCACTTGCAGTCACAGAGTGCCCCCTGCCCGCCCAGTACCGGGCTATAAGAAGGCTGAGAAGTCATCCCGGCCCTCAGAGAGCTCCCAGGGGAGTGCGTGAGCAGGCGTGGCGGGAGGGAAGAGCTGGGCTGGCCGGGCTGGGGTTGGGGAGAGGAACGGACCCTGAGCTGGACTCAAGACCGAACTGGGGGCGCAGCAAGGAGGCGAGGCGGGAAAGGCAGGTGGCTCTCTGGTATGTCATCACAAAGGCTGAGACACCGTCATGGAAATGCCTGGAAGCCGCTGAAGAATGTGGAGCCCCGAAATGATGCCCTTGGGGCTGTGCCGGGCTTCGGGGGGAGCGCGGCACAGGAGGCCCCGAGGAGGAGCAGTTCCTTACCCTCTGCGGGTGCTGGCAAAGCCGGCTCAAAGTAGGTGCGACTGGTACACAGTCCCAGCTGGCCGCGAGGCCCAGAGATACTCAATGGGGAGGGGGCTCCCTGGCCTGCGTGCACGGCCTCTGAAGAGTCCCCCTCAGGCTCTCAGAGCTGAGGGCAGGACGGGGGCCCCCCCGTGTTGTAGTGTCAGAGGATGCAGAGAGGGGACAGGTCTGGGGTCTGGGCCCCAGTCTGGGGAGGAATAGACTCCAGTGTCAGAGACTGGATGGGAGCCAGAGATGGCTGGTGCTGGCCGTGCTACTCTCGTAGTTGTCCCCCTTCTCTTCCAAGGAGCCCTGGGCGGGCAGGGCCCCATACTCACACTTTCTCGTTAAGGCCCAAGCACTGGTAGACGGGCCCAGAGTCTGCGACGCCCTTCATGAGCTTCTTTGGGAGCTCCTTGAAGAAGTAGGCTGGCAGGTTGCTGCAGTTGTAGGTGACGGAGTCGCAAGTCACAATGCCCGGGTAGTACATCATCATTCTGGCCGCGATGTTGACTTTCTGGCCAATGACTGGAACAGGAGAGAGGAACGCAGAGGGCCACTGGACTGACTGTACCCTGAGATATACTGTCCCCAAGGGGCACTTTAACCCTTCACTCCTTTTGCCTCTCAGGGATGGGGTCGGCCTCCCCTTCGACCACACCAGTCAGCCAATGGCTATTAAGACTCCTGAGCTAACACACACATACCACTTCGGGCAGTGTCTGGCTGCCTGTAAACCCTCCATCAATAGCACAACCAATGAGGCCTTCCGTGCTACACTGTGGCACGGACCCAAATACTTCTCATCAAGACCCTCCTTAAAAAGGCCGGTTTATTGTGGAGAAACCTGACCGTGCAGACCACACAGTCCCGTGAACCTTCATGGGCCCACCACCCAGTCCCAAAGCCGTTCGCCTGCCTACAGCCTGCCCTGGCCGCGGCCCCACCCCCTCTCCACGCTGTAGCAGTCTGAAGGAAATCTCAGAAATGGCATCATTTCAGACAGAACTGTCTCAGCATTTCAGACGGATTATCTCTGAACAACTGAAGCCCTAGCAGGACTGAAGAGGGAGGCAGTACTAAGAGCAGTGACATCCTGAGGTGACACCGACTTACTGTCCCCTTTTGAGATTAGCACTATTTGGCAGTCACACCAATAGTCACAATTTATAAGAAGCAGTCCTCACCTCCCCCAGGCGCTAAGAAGAGTCAGTGTTCCATGTTAACAGGAAATTGTTCATGAAGGCCCCTCACTCCACAAGCCAGCAGCTCCCCCCGCTCTCTCTCGACTCCCTCTGTCTCATGCAAAGCCCCAGAACGCCCATGGTGCAGCCACCGTGTCCGTGGGCAGAGCCACACAGCTTGGCTCTGTCCAGAAGATGGTAAACTTGTTGAGGGCAGGGCCCATGTCTCACTGCTTTTTGTCCTTCCCCCAAGCCGGGGGGGGGGGGGGGCAAGGCCCGGTCTTCCTCGAAAGGAAAGTGGAGACAAGCCAGCCCAGCTCACCTGTGTACTCATGCCTCACAGAGTGTCCCACGATGCCACAGAAGACAGTTCCGCTGGCCACGCCCACAGAAACAGTACTGGCGCCCAGCAAGAAGAGGGTTGTGGGGAAAGAAAGGCAGTGAGTGGGGGTTGGGGGGGGACATGGTGATGAATGGGACAGGGAGGGGAGGGAAAGGATGTTCAGTCCATTACTCCCTTCCCTCTGGACTTAGATCAGGGCAGTCAGTTGCACATGGCCTGGAGGGATGAAGAGTTTGAGACCCAGTGCTAGGTTCTCAGAAGTGATAACTCAGCTCACTGTTCTGCTACTTTTAAGTGCTCATCTGAGCTAAGCCTCTGGCAAGTAACTTCTCATCACCCAGAAGGACTAGTTGGAGACAATGTAACTCCCCCATTAGTGCTCATCACCCTGAATGAACGGACTAGTTGGAGACAATGTAACTCCCCCATTAGTGCTCATCACCCCGAATGAATGGACTAGTTGGAGACAATGTAACTCCCCCATTAGTGCTCATCACCCTGAAAGAACGGACTAGTTGGAGACAATGTAACTCCCCCATTAGTGCTCATCACCCTGAATGAATGGACTAGTTGGAGACAATGTAACTCCCCCATTAGTGCTCATCACCCTGAATGAACGGACTAGTTGGAGACAATGTAACTCTCTGCTATTGCTGGAAAGAACCAGCCACTGTAATTCAGGAAAGGTGGGTGGCATCAAGATCCAACCTTGCAAATACACCCATGTGCACAGAGAGATGACTAGGGGTTGAAATACTTAGAGCAGCAGTGACCCATTAGAGTTGGCCAGAGCAGGGCTTCAAGTTAGGGTCACAGGGATGCTTAGGCTGGGGAAGCATCGGGTCCCAGGGGCAGCCAGGGCTGAGGATGGCAAACCTTATGGTACCAGTTGTACTGTGAGTGGATCATCTGAGGCCATGTCAGTCTATAAATTTCCACCCCAAGGACTCATTTTATCTCCCAGTTACTAAAAATTGGCTCAGGACTCCACTGTGGTGTGGGGAGTTCAGACTCTACCAAGCAGCCAGCCGGAAGTACAGTGACACCTAGTCGGCTTCTCTGCAAACCCGGCACACGCTGGCTTTCAAGGCATGTCCTTTCTCCACCTTGCCTTCACCACCCCCGTCCTACTGTGGCAGGGCTTGGGGTGCCCACTCTGCTGGTCCAGACAGCCCTCTCCTGCTCTCCTGACCCTTGTCCTGTCTTCCTGTATCCCGCAGAAGGGTCAGGGACTGGCAGATGGGAGCAGGGTCTGCACTCACCAGATTTTGTGGACCTGAGAGCAGAAGTCAAATATGTTCACAGCGCTTTCCAAGGCGTGAGTGACCTCATCAGGCACCTTTTCCCCAGGGAACCCAAAGACACAGAGGAAGGAGCAGCCCTGTGAGGGGACAGAGGCAGCACACAGCAGGTGGACACGGCTCCCTTTCTGAATCAGGCTCCCCCAGGAGCTCCCTCAACCCTGCTTTATTTTTAGCAAACTTCAGATAACTTCTAGTGCGGCATCTACAGCGTGGCTCCAGCCCAGGAAGGGCTGCTTTGGCTCCAGGGATAATGGGTTGCGCTGAGCTATTTGTGTGAATAGTCTAGTCCTGTCTAGTCTCTCTCTCTGGTGGCCAAGGTCATGGGCTGCACAGTGCTGAGCATAAGTCTAAGAAACAGCACAGAGCAGGGGAAAGACACCGGCTTGAGTCAGAAAATCTGTGTTCTCAGGCCACTTCCCAAGTGCAGCACCTGGGACAGCCAGTTTATCAGCCTGAAAGGGGGTAGAATGAGAGCCTGCAGAGGCTGCTTTGGCTACTAAAATGACTGACGCTGTGTATTTAAAACAGTCATGGTCATGTTATAGGCAGTAAAGGCACGAAGTTAGCACATGCTTTGGAAACTATGGTGTGCGTATGCTTAATATAGTACGTACAGTAAACTGTATGTATTTTTATATAGCCTGCATCCTTTACAGGGTATATAGATAGTATGAACAATGTAACCTAGGTGAACAGGTCCGGTCCTACTTCCCGGCCTGCGTAGGGACTAGAGGGCACCGTCTGGTGGGCACCGGTAGTCTGCCTCGCCCAGAAATTCCGTCTCATGGCTTGGCGAGGTGAGCACCGGCCTCACACTGGCCTCGCACCAGCCATGGGGCCAGCAGGTCACAGCGCCTGTGAGTGGGGCGTTGCTATGAGGGCTCCGCATGCGTTTCAAAACTTGCAACAATCACCTGAGGCAAACACTGTCCCCGTCCCAGTAATATCCCTGGGGCTATTCATGAACAACCAAGGCTCGGAGAAGCTCGATGACTGGCAAAGGTCACATAGCCAGGAATTGCTGGGGCCACGTGTGCCGGAGAGGCCAATCTCTCAGGCCCTGTGGTCCTGTCTCATGAAACAAATGGGCGAGTATGGGAGAAAGTTCCGGAACGCAGCAGGCTGCAGTCACCGCTGCCCCAGAACCCTCCTAGCACCACGTGCCCCGTCCTTACACGGACCGCTCCTTTCTGTGTGGCTGTGTGGCAGTGCGAGCCAGTCACCTCCCGTGGCTGCCCAGTCCTAGCTGTCAGCCTTCTGCAAAGGCTCAGTAAGTGTCTATTGAATTAATGAATTAGTGTGGCACAGTCACTAAATGCTACTGCCACAGGACACAAAAAACGCCTGAGATGGAGCACCCACTGTCACCAGCAATTCTGTGATACTTTGTTTAGCACTTCTGGTCTTCTCTGTACTTATTAGAGGTGCCCCTCCCACCTACCCACCCCCACCCTTGCCCCAGTCCCCGTGCCCCTGACGGGACTGATGGGGGGGCTGGGAGTACAGATCCGGGGTGTGAGAGTTAGGGAGCGCCTGTCCCGAATCTCTGAGGGTCGCATCATGTGCTGGGCTGGAGGGCGACATGCAGGGAGAGCTGGACAAGCCCAGACTGGGAAGGCACGTGCCTGGGTCAGAGCCCTAGCCCACCACTTACTAGCTGATGACCCTGCGCAAAACCTAACCTTGTCTTATCTAGGCATCCGCATCTCTGCCTCAGTGTCCTCATCGCTAAAGTGGGGGTGACAATAGGAGCACCCCCCTCTCGGGGGTCGGGAGGCTGAAATGTGTTGAGAACAATGCCTGGCCACAGGGCCTCCTGCACCGCGGACGTGGGGGCTCTCACCGCGGACGTGGGGGCTCTCATCAGCATAATGAAGACCGATGCTCTGAGGTTCAAAGTGAGCATTCCCTCCCTCTCACCTGTGTCCCTGGGCATGAGTACAGACCTCAAAGTACTCACAGGTCCCCACCCCTTGGCGCCCACTCACCTTGTCGAACATGAAGACTTTGTTGATTTGGCCTCGGAAGAACCTCACGACAGAATTGATGTGCACGGAGGCCTCCTGGATGGCCGGGCCTAGGACCTCGGCTTTGTTTTGGTCCTTAAATATCAGGTTCACAAACACAATGGTCACTGGGCGGAGCTCAGACAAATAACCCCGAAGCTGTTTGTCGTCGATCTGCCAAGTAGAGAGAGACTTTCCTTAGCATCTGTTCTTGGCTGGGGTTGGGGCTGGGGGCGGGGCTGGGGGGGGTTCTTACCTCCCAGCTTCACCCCACCCCACACAAGAAATGATCACTGGGTGGGAAGGAGCCTGTGGAGATTCTCTGGGGAAGCAGAAGCTGCCAGGCTGTGGAAGGCACAGCAGGGCAGAGCTGGCCCAAAGCCGAGCAGGCAGAAATGAATTCACTAGCAGAAGCTCTTGCAACGGGAATGCACACATTTGCTAATTTTTGGAAAGCGACAGCCCTCTGGGCCCCACCGCTGCTCCTCCGTGCCGAGTGGAGCCCTCACAATGAGAGAGAACCCCCGTTCCTTTGGGCTGCTTTGCAGCCTGGGGGTTAGACTAGCGTAACTGTGTAACTCAACCTCAGATTTTCACAGCCTGGTGCCTTCTGGAATATTTTCACATCCTGTCCTGCTTTACCCTCCAGTGAAATAAAATCAGCATTGTCACCTGCCTCTCCCTGATTGGATAGCTGAGGCAGGGACAAATACGGCAGGTTTTCCAGGGTCACTTGGGAGACAGCAGCAGGCCAGAACCCAGATCTTCAGACGCCCAGCCCAGTGCTCTGTCTGCAGGACCGCACCTCCCTGGCAGGGCACATTTCATTCAGCTCCCCTGCCCTCCAAGGACAGGGTTCCCAAGTCACCCCCGCCCGTCTCCATTCAAGAATTGTGTTGAGCCAAGTGCATGGCAAATCGATGGAGGAAAACCCTGGCATTTTTTTTCCTTCCCTAAACAGCACAAGAGGGTCAGATTACCCAAGGATGATGGAAACACATCTTCCAGCTGAAAAGGGGTGCGTGTGTAAGGGGGGAATAGCCTGCAGCCATGTCCCCTGACTAGCTGGGACGGTCCTGCTCTCATAAAATACAACGTAATTATTTCTAACTAACTGACGTGATGGTTTTTCAAACAAATTTATTATATAATCCATAATTAAACACATGGATAACATTAATTGCCAAATACGAACATCTATCAAGCAAAATGATTAAATAATGAGAGATCACTCTATTGGACCTCCAGCCCTGGGTTTTGGTTTGGAAAATGCAAGCTCATATCTCTAAGGCTCTCTGTGCTCTGGGGGGCAGGCGGCCTTGGGCAAGGGCACAAGGCTCGCCCTTGGTGTCCTTTCAGCTCCCTGGGGAAAGAGTGAAGAATCAAGATGGAGTCACCACAGCCAAGCTAGCAAAACTCCCTAACACGGAACAGGATGAGAGGTGAGGAATAGGCTCTATTTTACCTTAACCAGCCCGAGGACTTGGACTTGACAGTTGAGCACCCATGCCCGGAGACATAGCATAAATCCTACGGAGAGCCCTCTGGAGGACTTGTTAGGAACATCCACGGCCCAGACCCCCGACCCCTGGAAGACCGCGTGATCTGGGACCAGTGCGGAAGCTAAGAACGCAGGACCGCTCTGGCTCACAAACGTGTCTTCTCTGCCCTCCGAGAACTCTTGCCTCTGCTCTTTTCCTCAGAACACAGAGGGGACATCTGGGGGTTTGGGGGTCGTTCTGGGAGTGCTAATTACCTGTGCTGTTGACGTTCAAAGCTTAAGATCTAATGCAAGTGACGTGGAGAAGTGGTGTGCCTCTGTTCACCCACCTGGTGTCTCTCCACTTGGTGACATATAGAAAGGGCGGCCTTGGGTTCTTCTACGCTGGGGACTGCTCATTTGTCCAGCCGTAGAAGACAGCCCATCCTAGTTTGCGTGTGTTGTCACAGCGTAAATTAGGAACGTGCTCCTTTACCTCTGAAGAGTGTCCTGATGTGAACAGTACATTTCGCAGCCCCCTACACCTGGAGAATGCCAGTCCACCTCTCATCCCAACGTAACAGACAACTAGCTACAGGTTTTCTTGATCTTTCCAGCTGCCCAAGGTCCCTGACGCCCCAAAAGCCAGTAAACTGAATGAAGAAGATACCTGCTTCAATATGCTTTCCATCAAATACTTTTGTAGAGACAGCTCCAGTTGAGGGTCAGACTCCAGCATGCATGCAAGCCTCAGGAGGTCTAAAAGGGCAGAGGAGGGGCGGGCTCAGAAAGGGCGGCCTGGCCCTGTGGTGCGGAGGGGGGTGCCTCCCAGCCCCCATAACCCCTGGGCAGTATCATCACAGGTCAGCCGGGGGACACCTAGGGGCTCAACAGGACCACGGGAAATCCAGTGAGCAGTTCTCAGAGGTTGTGGGTCTTCCCAGAACTCGGCGGTGGACAGCTCAAAGCCCTGTTCTAACCATCACGTGCTGGGGCTTGGGGAGGTTTTTCCCTCCACACTGGGCCTAACGCTGTTGCCGCAGGCGATGGGAATGGACAGATGAGGGGACAACAGGAGCAGACGGTGGTGACAGAGTGAAGGAGGTGATGGGGCTGAGGGATCAGCAGGAGGAACATTCAGGAGGCGGACTGCTCATCACAGGAGGGAGGCTCTGCCTGGCCAAAACGTCTATCCAGGCAGCTGGGCCCCGGGTTCCAAACAGCTCTGGGCCTTCTCGTGACATGTGGCCCCAGCCAGGCAGGTCGCTCCTGTGTGTCTCTTCCTGCCGTTTACTCTCTGCCCTACTCATGCTTCTTGGCTTCTGCCCTATTTTGCAGTTCTCTGAAAGGGAACTGTCCGTCATGTTAAATAAACTGCCTGTTTTGTGAGGTAAAGCTTATTCGTGTCACCGAAATGGTCTTCTTTCATCGTTTTTTTAACAACACGTGTGTGTCGGAGAGCCCGTTTGCCATCCAGCGGGGCTGTGTTCTGGCAGTTAGAGCAGGGGTGTAGGGGAGGCAAGCCACTTGCAAGACAAAGAGTAGGATGCCCTTACATTTTGTGCCCCTGGCCCCTGCTTTCCTCGCCCTCGTCCCAGCCCTGCTGGGAGTCACAGGGCGTTAAATATGGATGCATGTTCTCCAAGAGGAGGGCAGGGAAAACTAGAGGGTCAAGGGCAGATTCTGGAGTCACCACCATGTAAGGCTTTGACAGGTAAAAGCAAAACCAGGGAAGATATTCTTGAACCTGAGCAAAGCAATGAAGATAGTGTCCAGAAAAAGAGAGTAATCTAGGGCCAGCCACCTAGGATGAGGCCTGAGGAGAGGCCCCCTGGATCGGTCATCAGCGCTCGGGCATAAGCAGTCTCAGCAGACGGGAGGGGAGAGGGACAAGAAGCTAGATTTCAGGGGCTCATGACGGAAGACCCGGCGCGCGCACACGGCCCTGTGGTGCCTGTCACCGGGTGAGTAAAGACAGAAGAGGCTGGGGAGCAGAGGGGCCTGGGCCCGGGGTGAGGAACAGAGCGAGGCAGGGGCTCACATCCGTGGAGGGTACTTACTTTTGTGCTCACCAGAAGGATAATAATCCATGAAAGTCATACACTTCGTGAAAAATTCATCGAAGTTAAAAGTAGGGGGTAGTTTTAAGAAATTGACCTAAATTTTAAAAAAGAGAAGGTTTTGGTTATTCGGAGGGTTGCCTGGCCCTTGGACAGTACTCTTTCAGGAGAAAGGGCACGGGGCATGATTTTGAAGGCCCAGGACACGGTAAACAGAGACGGCGCTGGAACAGCGCGGCCTCTCAGTTGACGCCGTCACATAAACCAGCTCTCCAATTGGCCGTTAAGACGGCAATCTTAGGCCCGCCCTCAGAGGGCCACTCCAGGGGCTAGATGGGGCTAACCTATATACTTTCCCACTTTTGGAACTTTTCTTTTTGCCTTTCATAACATTTTTAATTCAAATAAAACCTGGTTAAACTACACACCACTTCTTTCTATGTTCTAAATGTGAAGGGGCAGAGGGGCTGATGCCCAAAAAGGTATTGGAAAGGTTGCCAGTCATACGACTCACGAATTCCATGGCAGGATTCTTGCCCCCGAACGGACAACCTTGGTCTGATGATGAGAAAAACCTCAGGAAGCACTGAATGGAGGGGCCTTCAACCAAGTGACTGATCGGCACTCCTCTTAGGCATCCAGGTCAGAGAAGACCAGGGGACATGAAAGCGCTGCTGTTGCAGGCTGCAGGGGTCTAGGTGAGAACAGCAGTGAGCTGCAGGGTGAGACCGTGGCCAGGGTCGGGAACACCCCGCGGAGGACCGTGGTGGGAAGGCGGGCGAAGCCCAAGCAAGGCTGTTGTTAGCGAGTAGCCCTGCACCAAAGCTGATGTTCTGGTTTTCCTCCTGCACGCTGGGTGGGAAGGATGGTACCATTCGGGGAAGCTTGGGCAAAGGACATACGGAAACACTCTGTTATTTCTGAACTTTTTCTGTGAGTCTAAAATTAATTAACCATCACCACCATCCTGAAAGGCAAAAGGACTGGCTGCAGATGGGAAACAGGGCGTGGCGACAGGAGAGCAGGAGGGTGAGTGGGTGGGTGTCAGGGCTGCATGCTGAGGCACAGCGGGGCGCCTCTCATCCTCACCAGCATCTTTCCTTCCCTTCGCACTGTCCCTCCCCCGCACATGCTCTGAGAGCACAGTTCTCTCATTGGCCACCTCCCAGGCCAGCTGTGCATCCAGTCGGTCTTCCAGGGAGCTTCCCGGTGTTCCCATCAGGCAGGGCCACCCGAACAGTCTCATCGCCTTGGCGATCCCTTGCCCCGAGTGAGGAGGGGGTTGAGTGGTGCAGGTGAGGGCCAATAGTAGCTTTTAAAATGAGTACCCTCTGCTCCTAGGGACTGGCCAGGGGACAATTCCTCTTCCTGAAGCCAGCACCAGCCCCCCAGGAGGCCTCTGCGTCCTTAATTACCATAAAAGGCTGGGTCATGTCCCCTTGCACGCAGCTGCCTTGGCTCCCCACAGAGCAGGTGTCTTTAGACAAAAGCCCTGGAAGTCTGCCCAGGACTTCACCCCCCAACCCTGAGTCTGCATCCCACGCCTTCTTGGGACCTGCCTTCCTGGGGACTGCTCTGAGCGGTGGCCCCTGGCACAGGCCCGCAGAACTCTCTGTCAGGGACAGCATCCCACCCACCTTAACTGCTCTCTGATCTGGAATCCTCTCGATTTCAATCACGTTCCGGTCACAGAGCTGCCAGCAATTTGGCGACAGAATGACGTCGTTCATCTGTGCCATGTTCTGCGCCAGGCGCACGTCATCCACTGCCTGGCCAGTCACCAGGAAGAAGTTCCGTGTTTTGTCTCCAAAGACCAGCATGCTGATGTGGCCGGCAGCCAGTCCTGGCGAGAAGGCAAACGATGGGTTGGCAAAGGTGCTGGGCGGTTCCCCAGCAGCATGGGTTCTCGGGGACATCAGGATCTTGGTGTGACTGAGAGCAAAATCCAGCTCCTACAATTTCACGCTGCAGTGAGAGAAAGCCCCCTCCAGGCCCAGGCCTTCCCAGTCGCCTCCTGTCCCAAAGCTGGGACACCAGCTACTTGTTTTCATCTCTCTGGGACATTCACTACTTCGATGGCCCCATCTGTCTCCCTTCCTTCTCCCAAGCTCACCTATCTTGACTCGGATATCCAGGCCTTCCAACTCCTGGGCCCCAAACAGGTGGTGGATCTCCAGGCTGCATTTAACTGCCACTGTGATGATGTTTTTCAGCTGCTTTCGCTCCACCTTCCACAGGGCTAGCAGCGCATCACCTTGAGGAGACAGACACACTGGGGGCTCGTGACCTGCCCTGGGGATCCGTTGGCTGTGCATGGCAGCTGTACACAAACCTTCCGGAGCCCCGTCCCCGGCCACCGCTGCCTCTGAGGTTCCTCCTGTGTCAGGGCGCAGGCCCCTCGGCCACCCATTCCCACCCATCTTGGCTCAGGAAGCCCCCATACCTGCGAATTTTAAGATGTCTCCTCCAAAAATCAACACCTCTGAGGGGGAAAAAAAAAAAGGAAAAAGAAAATAAGTAATCAAACTCTGACTACCTAAAGCTAACAAAAAGAACCCGTTCTTCCTCCACAGAATAGAAATTAGGTCAAGAGAACAGCAATTCAGAGAGGAGACGCATCCTAAAGCTGTCCTCCCAGACAAGTCCCTCAGAACCATCTGGGGGTTTCCTGTGTGAGTGCATTGAACCAGATGGCGGACATGCTCTGAGTCTGTGAATGGGAAGAAAAAGTAGGAAAGGAGGGGGCAGGATTTCTGATGAGGTCTGGGGTGCCCACCCCACTCCTGCAGTATGGAAGGCTCTTCGCTGATCAAGATTAGCAACAGGAGCTGGGGCTTCCGTGGCCCAGAGCGAGTGGACCCGGGCCTCGATCCGTAGAGCTGGGTGCCAGAAAATCGGGAAGCCGCAGCTACGGTCGGGTCGGGCTTTGTTTGTTTCTGACTCGCGTTTCTTTACTTAGGGTTTATGACATCATGAATTTTTTTCCTCTTATTTATGCTTCATCACAAATTTGTTGAAGACCGTTGTGCTGAGTGGGATCAGAGAAGAATGAGAAAGAGAGTCTCTGCTTTTCCAGAACAGCACGTTTTGTCCAGTGGCTGACATGCAGGTGTGACCAAGGACCTTAGACCCTGATAAAAGACTAGATCCAGAGCGTGCCATGAGAGAGTAAATCCTGCTCTTCACAAATAGTTCATATGAATAGTGCCTGCAAGACGGTGGGCAGAGGTTGAAAAGGAGACCCAGTTTTCCGGGCAGCTCGACATGCCTTAGAATCCATCGTTAGGACACCAGTTACTGAGGACCTTCCTACAGATCACTCGCCTGTTCCTATAGCATCCTCTTCATGGCTACTTTTGGGTTATGCTGTTGCTGGCTTCTTGGGGGTTATTGAATACAGCTAAAGGCATCCCTACTACAACTCTTTTTAAAGCAGCCTCTGGTTCATCCTTTAACGAATGCAAAACAGTCTTTCCCTCAGATACCTTGTATTACTGAGGGTTACACTCCTTTGCTTGTACTGCACTCTATGCAGAAAGACTGGTTTCATGCACATGTCCTGGGGGAAGTTAATAGGGTTAAAAAATGGTGCATTATCAGGTCATCACCAACACAGACAGACAGACAGACAGGGAACTGACAGCATCCTAGCCAGGGCACGGGGACACTCACTCTCCACTATGGCACTTATGTAATGGTTGAGGATCTCCACCAGCTGCTCAGCCCCGCGGTCCATGTACATGGCTGTGCTGAACTTCTCAGTCATGGCTGTGAAACCTGTAACAGATAGGTAGGTGGTCGCCCTGGCTGCTGGAGCCAGACAGAGGTGAAGAGGGCACCCTGGCAGGCAGTGGGCAGGGCTGCTTCTTAAAGGTCGGTGTGGCTGGTCCAGTGCCAGCCACGCAGTCTCCGCCATCTCTGCTTATGCCCTGATGGGTCAGGGTCCAGTGCCAGGTACCTCCTCCCTCTGAACTTCTCAACTTGCACAGGAATGGCTACACTTCCTTCCACGGGTCTAGAACTTCCATCCCTTGGTAATAAAAACACACGCAACTGAAACGCTTCAGAAGCCGTGGCCAGTGTACCGGTACCATGGAAATGATATGTGGAGGGACCATTTCCTGAGGTCACTTTTGCCTGGGATGTGTGTGAAGCTTGAGAGTTGACTCATGAAGTTGGGGCAGGGACACTGGAGCCTGAAGTTCCAGGTGTGGGACTTGGGCATCGTAAAGTAATGTCCCCCATGAGGGGACAGGCTTGGTGGGGGAAGATGCTTTCTCAGGGGGAGCATCTGCTCTCCACAGCAGAAAAAAGCTCAACAACAGCAGTCCCACCCTGCCATCACCCTCTGCTCATTGTCCACCCACGTTCAACATCCCTCTAGCGCTTGCCTGAAATATCAACAAACATCAAGACTCCATCGAAATAGTCCACAGAGGGCCGCACTGGGGAGAAGTCTCCGTAGACGATGAGGTCCGGCAGGTGGGCTGCTATTCTGATGATGCTCCGGTCCTGTAGCTCTCGTTGCCGAGCGTTCATGCTCAAGGCGACGTGCAGGGCTCAAGGGCGCGGCAAACTGGCCCCAAACAGACCTTCTGGAGAGAAAAGCTGAGAATGGAGGAAATCGAACTCATTCTCTCCCGTTCCTGTCTCATTCCCTCCGTTGGCTTCGGTCTGCCCCGGGCATGGCTTGCTTAAGCGATAGAGTGGCAAGGGTACCTGTGTTGTGGAGTCACATTTCGGAAAGGCTGCCTTTCTACAGGAGAATGAGACACCACCCCTGAGCACCGGTAGGTGACAGGCTCCGTGACAAAGGGACTGGGGGGAAGGAGTGGAGCGTGAAGGGGTATCTTACAGTTAAGAACAGCATTTTTTTTTTTTAAATCAGGGAAAACATCAGTTTCGTTAAGGAACAAACTTTAAAATGTATAGCGACCTCTAAAAATGAGTATTAAACAGTAGTTTTACATAACCTTTCAAAGGAAAAGCTCTGGTGAACCCCAATGTTAACGAGTAAACAAAAATAGAGAGAAAAGCATAGAGCTAAGTTTTTTTAAGGCAGCATGAAGCCACAGCACGGACCCGGCACAGTCAATAGACAATGAGTAAATGAAATTATTTCAGACAGAGAACTTGGTAAGGGCGACGGGAACTTAAAAGAAAGGTGTGAGAACAGAAGGCCCGGGAAAGAGCCGAGACAGAGGCAAAATGCTGAAGTCCAGAGAAACTAGAGGGATGTTTGGGCTTTTGTTGGAAGCAAAGTAATTAATAGAAGAGGAAAAAGGACAAAGCTGAACTGTGATGTACTACACATTTCCTCCTGTGTCGCTGCCCTCTCCCCCGGTGGAGCGTTGAAATGTATAACCAATATTGCCGAGAAAGAATCGACATCCAAGATGAGAAAGTAGTGATAAAGCACCCAGTCATTTCAGACCCATTCTAGTAGCCAGCCCCAGATAACCTGTATCCACAAACACCGAAAGGACAGTAATCTCGGAAGATAACAGAGAAGGGAAGCTGGGCTGGAAAACTGGAGGTGTCCCAAATTTTGAAAGATGAGGCTCTCTGTGGATTCCAGAAAACACAGACTGGTAAAGCACGATGTTATCAGTCAGTATAGGCCCGGTTTGGCTTCATTAACAAGTAACACCAAAACCTCAGCAATTTGAAATGGTGAAGGCTTATTCATCTTTTGCTCATGCTACATGTCCATTGGAGGTTGGCTAAGGCCCCGCTGTGCTGCTACATTCACTTTGGGACCCAGGCCGGGACATTTTGGCTGCCAAGACAGTGGGGAAAGAAGATTCAGTGAGGCAGACTCATTCCTGAAGTGTTCTCCCAAAAGTGACATAGTTCACTGCCACTCACATGGCATTAGCCAAAGCAAGTTCTGCAGATACATCTAATTTCAGGTGGGTGGGGAAGTGCAGTCCTACTGTGTGTGCAGTGGGAGAGAGGGCTGGAATGTCTGTGAGCAGCCTTGATTCTTAGCATACCTGGCACCAGATGAGCACTGGGCTCCGCAAGAGGTGATTAACAGGGGTCAAAATGGATTCAGAGCCAAGAGCAAACTAGCCTAATTTCTTATTTTGGAGAGTCATTAAAACTTTTAAATCAAGAGAATGCTACGTAACTTGACTTTAACAGGGCATTTGGCTAAATTTCTCACATCCTTGTGGGTAAGATACAAATTACAAGAGTGATGAAAATATAGTTAGCTGGTTACCAATCAGACCCGAAGGATATTCGTTTTTCTGTTCTGCCATCCACTCAGAAGGAAGCCCTCCTGGGCATGCCAGGGGGCAAAGGTTAAAGATAAAACCAGAAGTAGAGCTGACGTGGCAAAGGACACAGGACCTCAAAATAGCTTCCTTCATGGAAATAAACAAATTTCAGAAGAACGAATGCAAAGTGCTGTACTTAGAATTTTAACAAAATCAAATACATGAACATATGAAAAACAAGATTTACTGGAAGTTCAATGCTATCTTTTAAGAAACTCTTATATGGAAGCCTAACATGAGCAGAAAATGCACAATTCAAAGTGTGCAGCTCGGTGAGTTATTTTCAAGTGAACAGGACCATGCCATCCCTCCTTGTGTCAAGAAAGGGAGCCCTTCCCGCCCTAGAGTTCCCTTCATGCCATCTCCCAGTCCCCCCCCACACTGTCCCCAGAGGTATCTGCTCTCGATTTCTAATACTACAGACTACCTTCAACAGCTTTTAAACTTTATGTAAATGGGGTTATACTCTACAGATTCTTTTGTTTTTTTTCCCCTCAGGCATGTGTGACACCCAACCGTGTTGTTGTGCGTGTATATCAATGCCTGTTCCTTTTCAGTGCTGTATAGTATTCCCCCACCTGACTATACATAGAGCATTTATCCATTCTATTACTGACCTCTGGATTGTTTCCAGGAGTAAGCTATCAGGATTAAAGCTGCTAAGGACATTCTTGCATGTGTGTGTTGGTGGCATATGTATGCATTTTGCTTGGGCATACACCTGAGTGGAATTACTGGGGTGTAAGATGTACATATATTGAACTTTGGTAGATCCTGCCAATTTCCCCAAGAGGTGGTACCAGTTGACACCCTACACGTGCGATGTGGGAGTTCAGAGCTAGCACTCGCTGATGTCAATCTTTGTCAATTTTGACCATCTTGGTAGGTGAGTGGTGGTCTGTGGTTTTGTTCCCCTGGTGGCACTGAGGAAAGTTGCACCTTTCATACCTTTATTGGCCATTTTGATGCAATGCCATCCTAGGGTACATAGGCAGGGTTCAAATCTGATCCAGAGCATTGGGTTTAATTAGTTCTGCCTGTTTTATGTGAAGTTCATTGACTATTGCACAAGAGGAATGATGGGAGAGATTGGAAATGTTGTCAGATGATGGCATTTGGGTGGAAAGAGTAGTGAGTTGTCTTCAAATATTTAACCTGAAAGGGGAAAGTTAGGAGACATAGGTCCCTGTGCAAAGTCCAACGTGGGCACCTACAACCAACAAGAGAACGGCCCCACTTGTTCCCTCCAGCAGGGATGCAACTGGCTGAGCAAGCACCAGGTTTAAGGGGGGCATTGGGGCGACGGGGGAAAGGAAAGTTGGTGTTTATTTTCCTCAGAGGAGGGAGCTCATTGATCAAAGAATACGTGACCTGAAACAGTGCAGTTTCTGCAGGAATGGGTGCTCAGAAGAGGCTGCCACAGAGGTGCTAAGGGACCGCAGAACCGAGCCGGGACCAGGCAGAAGTGAGCGAGGTGCGGGGGGGAGGGTGTTCTAGTTCTCCCTGTCCTGCCCTGGTCCTGACTGTCTCCACGCGCTCTCTTTGACTCCCACTTGTGAGACTGCCAAGGTTCGCAAATGAAAATATGGTACAGCTAGTTAAATTTGAATTTTAAATAAGCAATAACTCAGGACAAACATATCCTCCCAAATACTGCATGTCACCTGACAACCTGACTTGCAGCCCTCCTTGATCTCAGTGGTACTGCCCCCTCCGCACATGCAGGGTGGAGCCTTTTGCTTTAGCTTTCGCACCCTGTAGAGAGCGGGTTAGATTTTTCTCTCGAAGGATCAGCTCGGACGGATGGCCACCCAGCACAAGGAGGAAATAACGCAAACGACGTAAGAGTGAGTGTTAGAAGTGGGCAGTCGTAGGAAGCACTGGGTCTCCTGGTGAGAGGCTGCATGCCTCCCTGCCTGCCAGGCTGAAGAGGCGGTTTGGTGGGGAGATCAATTAAATGCTTGCTAAGACCCCACGGGTTTATATAAGGCGATCTGAGAACCTGGACAGATTTTTCTAAGTTTAGGGTTACTAGGCAAGAAAAGTAGATGCATTAGGACAGTACAGTGACAAATGTAGATGGGAAATTAGGATAATAAAATTATTTGTATGGGCTGAAGAGGCAAAGACATCTGAAGTGAGTACCTGAGAGTTTTTAAGAACACCCATAAGGAGATCATAGAAATGTCCTATTTTAGGAGACAGTCCTCTGCTTTGAACTCTGCAACACCGGAAAATGAGGAGTGATGTGGCCCATTCCACATTGTAACTCTAATTTATTGAGACCTTTCTCTGTGAAGCATTTCGTGAGGCAGGCCCTATCTGGACAGATATCCACCCATGTCAGAGCTATGGAAATGGAGACTCAGAATCATTGCTGTAGGCCACACGGTTGGAAAGCCCGACGTGGGTCTGCAGGACGTGGAAACCCACGTGCTTTCTACCGTTCCACGCGACACCCCGTTTGTGTGCCTACAACACTCTGGGGACATTGATGACCTCAAGAACACGCGCACTTCATTTTAGAGCACTTTCAGTGCACGCTGATGGCACCCTGCTCCACTGTGTGGCCGATGCTCTCCCAGCCAAGGACCGAGCACGAACAGAGTGGGCTCTGAGGAAGCATGAGGGGGTGAAAGAGCACACAGGTAAGTGAGGCCCCAAAGATGCGCAACCGTGTCGGGGATGAAGAACAGAGCGTGCAGTTTCGTTCTGCCTAAGGAGAACTCAGCAGGACCCCAACATGAAAATGAAACAAAAGATCAATTATATCCGCTTCTAGAAACTTCTGAGATTTGTTTTCACCCAATTTTTCATCAACGTGGACAAGGTTTTCTGAGAGTCCACACAAGGAGGTATGTATCTGAACTGGAAGGGGGAAGGTCACCGGTCAGACCTGGCCGCACCACTCCAACCTGAGGCTACTTTCCTCGGGGCTCATGGTGCTCCGAGTGTCTGCAAACTTCTGTGCCTTGTTTTCTATTTCAAAGTCTCCGATTGTCTGGGGTCTGTGTATGTCTCCCTCTGCGCTGCTAGCCTCTCTGTTTTACAGATCAGGTGCTATACCTGCTTCTTGCACAGCATCTTCCCAGGGCCCCCCATAGGGTAGGCATCCACCCTGTGGTGACTGGGGACATGGGGAGAAGCTGAAGAAGAGAGGGGGGACGGCGGCGGGCACGACGGCGCATTGTGGTATGCTGTTGGGCAACGTGTACACCTCAGGTTCCAGCCTCACTTCAGAGACTGACGCAGACATTGGACATGGACGTGGTGGAGCTGTGACCCCTGGCCCAAGGATTTCCCCCTTCCTCTGAGCTGTGACGCCTGCCACCTTCCCGGAGGGTTGCCCTCCAGCCAGTCCACCGCCTGCCGAGACACCCAGGCCACATACCTCCTCCTCCAAGGCTGAGAAAGGCCAGGGCCTGGATTAGGACCGAGATCTTCCAGGACTGCAGCAAACAGGAAGGGGCCCGGGTAACATTATTCTGAAGACAGCAGAAGTACCATATCTGTCCATAGCTGACCCATAAAATGACAGTTTTGTCTAAAAGCCGTTTTCCTGGCCACACCCTCATCAGAATCTCATTGTTTCATGTGCAGACTTTGCTTCTGATTGGCTGGCACTGCCCGGCCCCCTCCCCCGCCAGCCCCGAGGGCCTGATGCTGGTCCCTGGACTGGCTGTCTTAGGTTCTCCGGTCCGGATGGGTGGGGAAAGGGTCAGTGAAATCAGTCAGCAGTTGGTCGGTGGCCACCACAAGGACAAGTATCTCCTGAGTGAGCCGACACCGGATTTTGGTCAATAACAATTATGGCTTTCAGCAGGCCTCTGAATTTTACCAGTTCTGGTGCATTCGGTACTTGTATCTTCAGGGGTCTGTGTGAGGGAAATTTTTGACTTGTCCTTTTGGACGGGTCAAGTGCATACTTCTAACCCAACTCAGCCCTGAGAGAACCTGCAATCCCATGTGGCACTGAGTTTGAGTTTCTTCACCCAATGTGACACTGGCAAAACGTGTTTAGAGGGTGACACATTTTCACACAACCGAAAGAAACCACGTTTTGATTTTCTGGCCACTCACATGGATGCTGCGCTATCGCTGACACACGTAAAGCTGGAATTTGGGAAAGCTGAACTGAACAGGCAAGCAAACATTATCAAGTAAAGCCCAACCCTGCACTTAAATCTACTGCGCGCTTCAAATGTGGTAAAGCGGCTGCCTTTACGGGAGGGAAAAGGGCACATTTAATCACTGTTCTCAGTGAATTTTCCAGTGTTGTGGAAACCTGTCTTAATACAACTGGGCTCTTATCTCATGCAGTCAAGCAGACCCCTGAGGGAGAAAGCCGGTCCTGCATCATTATGCAAACAAGCTCTGCTAGAAACCGTTTTGCTTTGTAGAGGAACCTGGGCTTTGGGGTCAATCCTGTCAAGATTCAACCTTTCATCATGATTTCACCAACTGAAAAAAGATGACTGGTTTACTACGCAGAAACAACAGCATCGATATACTTTGGGCCAATGTTCCTCGAGACGGACGCCAAGCCCCAGAGGAGGTGGGAGGGTTCACTTCTCACGGAGGGGGTGTCCTCTGCCCCTGCCTCTGGCCCCAGCAGCTTTGACCTAAGAAAGTTTGGAGAGTTCTGACGGTTACAACCTAAAAAGCGTGCAAATAGGTTAACACAGTATATATACATGTTTGCAGCTATATTAAAACTTCCTTTGTATAAGAAAGTACTTTTTGGGTCTAGCTTTAATTAGTAAGCATACCATTTCCTGAAACTCTCCATTTCTTCAACACCCACCATGGACCAGGCACGGTGTGAAAACATCTCGAGACGTCTTTACCACAATCCTACTCAGTACATGCTGTTATTATGCCCATTTGACTCCTGAAAACACGAAAGCTCAGAGGTGAAGGTTAATGGTCTCTCCGTTGATACGTGGCAGACCCAGGCTGAAACCCAGGCCTGTCAGACCTGGCGCTGAGAAAACATATCTAACGAAGTCATCAGTAAGGGCTCGTTAGGAAATTTTGACATAGAATTCAATCCAACCAGACTGGTCACGCAGTTACCACTGTGAAAGGTATTTTCAGGGCGCTCAGTACTTACACTCGTGGCCAGGACCTCAAGTGTCTAAATTCTGCGTCCTCAGTTTCAAAAAACGACTGTGAAGCTGATCACTGGACAGGGCAGTGAGAGTTTCTGACTGGATACATACTGGAGTCATTTAATTCTTAAGATTCAATAATAGCATGGATGAGAGTTTGGGAAAAGCCTGAGATCTGTCAGTGGAACGTCTGAGAACCTGAGGATTGTCTATGGTCACAGCTAAATGCTCCAATGAATGTGACTGGCCAGTGGGTTCACAAGAGGCTATGTAAGAGCAGGGTTTTTGTTTTTAAGATTTTATTTATTTTTAGAGAGAGGGGAAGGGAGAGAAAAATCAATGTGAGAGAAACATTGATCAGCTACCTCTTGCATGCCCCCAACCAAGGACCTGGCCTGCAACCCAGGCATGCACCCTAACTGGGAATCGAACCAGTGACCTTTCACTTCAGGATGATGCCAAACCCACTGAGCCACACTGGCCAGGGCAGGCAGAGCAGATTTTCATTACAAAGAAAAAAAAAAGCGAAACATCAATTTAAAATATACATTTTAATAATTTCTGTGTGTGCTGCTCTACTGTATAATTGATGTTTTTCCTGAGTGTGTAACCTCGGGCAGCACAAACATGAGCGTGCGCACACACGCCAAACCACCGTACCAGTGCAGCTCACGAAAGGAGAGCGGAGATGGTCTGGCTCTGCAGGACCCCTGCGTTTCGCCACCTCGAATCCCTCCTCAAAGGGGGCTCCAGTGAAGGGACGTATAAAGAGGTGCAAGGAGTTCAATTGCTAATTACCAAATTTTGATCCTTTTACTATTCAAAAAGTTCTTTTGTTATGTGCTTCTTTATATTTAGAAAGAACTGCCCTGGCTGGTGTGGCTCAGTGGACTGAGCGATGACCTGCGAACTGAAGGGTCGCCAGTTCAATTCCCAGTCAGGGCACATGCCTGGGTTGCGGGCCAGGTCCCCAGTAGGGGGCACAGGAGAGGCAACCACACACTATATTTCTCTCTCCCTTCCCCTCTCTCTGAAAGTAAGTAAATAAAATCTTAAAAAAAAAAAAGAAAGAACTTGCGTGGCTGATCCCTCTGACTGCAGTTCTAACCAGGCCTGGCTCTACCACAACATTTGGAAGAGAACTCCATGTGCCAAACCAGAGCTCAGATCCCTACATAGGCTGTAGGGTGAGGTAATCTCTGTCCAGTCTTTCCTCATAACGGGGACAAAGGTGCCAACGTTTACAGAAGGCCGACTCGTGCCCCAAGAACTCTGCTAGACACTTTCTTAACCTGCTCCAAGTCACCGACTGTAAGTCATAGGGATGGGATTCAAACTCAGGTAGGTCTGACCCGAGCCCTGTCTGCGACATCTTATCAGTTACTGAATGTAATGGAAACATTGAGAAATCCTTCATTACTCTGTAGCTGTAAAAGAGTTTCACACAATATGTAAAATATAATTCTTCAAGATTCTTCATTTCAAGTTAAAATATTTTAAAATAGTTTGAAGTCATTTTGCTAGCCATTCGACCACCCACCTCTCACCCCCTTCAGCTCTGTGTCCTTTCACTTTTAGCTACGTCACCACCTTTCACTGACAACAGATCACTTAACCCTTCAACTGTCTTCTGACCCGCGGGGGTGGGTGTGCTCACACACACACACACACACACACACTGGCTGACTAGAACAGAAGAAGGCCAGGGGCGTGTATGAGCAGGCATGATTTATGACGGGCAAAGAGTAGGAAAAATGGTACTAATGTCCGCAGATAAGTTCCTCAAGTCGTACGTAGAGAGACACTGTTATTAAAGATTTGCTTTATTTTTCTGCCAAATCAGGTTCTAGCTCCCAGTTAAGTTAGATGGTTTATGTGTTCCAATCGGTAGTAGCACAGTTAGCATCGCCTTACCAATAACCAAACAATAAATCAAACTAGGTCCCAGAGGCTCTGTCTGCGTCGGGGCTGTTGGGATGATCAGGGCCTCTTTCAGTTGTTTTCTTTTGCTTTCAGTTCTTGGTTGTATCTACAGAGAAAACAGAAAGAAAAATGATCACGGACCACGACAGATAAACACGCATAAGCAGGGAACGAGAAGCATGTCCCAGCTCCTGCTTCTCACTGGTCTAGAGTTCTCACAGTCTCCCCAAGGCCTCGTGGGTATAAACAGACAGAAGGGAAAACACTCGAGACTTTATTTGCATTTGGCTTCCAGCTGCCAAAAAAGTCTTAACAACTTAACTGACAAAGAGTTTGCTGTACAACAGTATTATTTTAATGAATATTTTCATCCTTGAAACACGCAAGAGCAGGACAAAACACGTGAACACCTTTGCAGACTCTTCTCCCAGAGTACCACAGAGCGGAGAACGGTAGGTGCACTAGAAGGGACTATGACGCCTCCCATACCTCCTAGGTCTCTCGAAAGGCCCTGATTCAAATATTCAATAGTGTTTTCTTAAATGCTCCAGAGTCTAACATCTGTATTTCTAACCAAATCTCCCAGTCCGCTGTTGTAACTAAAAGGTGCCAAAAACCCCTTTGTCAAACTGTATCTGAACTTCTGACATTAGAAATAATAGTGCTGGCCCTGATCAGTGTGGCACAGTTGGCTGGGAGTCATCCCAAAAACCAAAAGGTCGCCGGTTCGATTCCCGGTCAGGGCACATGCCTGGGTTGCAGGTCGGTCCCCAGTCAGGGAGCATGTGAGAGGAACTGATAGATGTTTCTCTCTCATATCGATGTGTCTTTCCCTCTTTCTCCCTCCCTTCCCCCCTCTCTGAAAACAAATAAATTAAAAAAAAGAGATAGTTCTGAATACGGCACTTAGCATTCTCTTAGCTCTACCACGACGAGTTAGCACAAGGTTAAAATGGGACGGCGGATGAGAAAGCGCTCTGTGAACAAAGTCGCTGTACAAACCGAAGCTCACACTGATGTAAGTGAGCCCTAAAGGCGGCTGTGATGCACACTGCGGGACGCCGGAGCCGTTTATGCACATCCATCCCTTACGTGCTACAGGGTTACGGAAAGATTAAATTACAGATACTCGTTAACATAGGGATGGTGAAGGTGAATGAAAGAAAATGTGCTCTACAGAATGGAATGCCTTCTGAAAGGAATGCAAATTATAACTTAATTCTCTTCTCTTTATGTTTTATACCTTGGTAGGCTTACCTCCAAATACGAAAGAGCTGAGAGGCTCCTGCTGCCCCGACAAAGAAATTAACGGCAAACAGACTCCAGTTTTTTGGAATAATTACAAGTGAGTATCTTGACCAAATGAGCCCTGTTGAGAAGAAATATTTTTTTAAAGCATAGGTACTGTTGTAATATCTCATCTGAACACTCAGTATCAGAGGAAACTACTTATAAATAAGACAAGGACAACATAGTGTAGTCGTCACAAAGTGTAGGACAAAGGACAGAAAAACTACACTTCGGTGCTACACAGAACACTCCGGCTTACATCAAAGGGAAATCTCTGTAGGACAGGTGATCATAACTAGAACTTTTTCCCACTTAGGAAATGATGTTCATGACAAAGCATAATAAACAAAAACCCCGCAGGTACCTATTTGCTGTAGCCCTCCTCTGCCTTCTCCATCCGGGAACTTCCCGGAGATGCACCGTGAGTACTTGCGTGTATGTGCATACGTACCCCACACATGACACTGTTAAACAAAGTGACACTGAACACCCTAGAAACACTGACTCTCCTCTGTGGGGTGTGACAGGCATCGGTTTGGCTTACCTGTAGCCATCAGCACAGCGGACTGGGCTGTGCTGAGCTTCTCTGCAGGCCTGGCCATGTCGGCCAGCCCGGCACACACCAGCCCCTGGAAACACAGAGAAGAAAGATGCATCCTGAGAGTCGAGCAGCCGCAATTCAAGTAAAAGCCAGCGCCACGTCAGGGATTTCCACCGGACGGCAGCATTCAGGAAACGTACAGCATGACAAAAAACTGGGATGAATTCAGGAATCCTTTTGGAATTAACCTATATTTTGTTAACCAAAGGAAGCAGTCTGATATATTTAAAAATCAGGAGAGTGTGTGTGAGTGTGTGTGTGTGTGTGTGTGTGTGTGTGTTCTACAAATGATACTTCTTCCACATGTGAATGTATATGTTCTTTATACATGTCGGAAACCACCGGTGCGGAGAATGCCCTTCCGAAAACTAGGGTAATTGGCGTGGATTCCTCCTATCATGTTTTTTGTCAATGGTCTTCTTTTTTTAAATACCAGAAAAGCTCTCTTGGAGTTTTAGCTTCTTGGTTAGATCATTTTTTTACATGTCAAAGTACAGATGGTCATTCTTTGCTGCTGTGTTTTTAACAGACTTGTATGGAATCACCCATTCACGGCCGACCACAAGCACCACTCACAAGATTTGGTAGAGTCTTCACTGGAACACTGCGCTCTGCTGTGTGTAAAGCACTCCTGTATATAATGCGCTCCCCCAGTTTTGTGCGCATTTTACGTGGGGTTATTATACCCATTATCATACCCATGGTATGTAATCATTGCACCCATGTATAATGCACATCCTTAGTTTTCCCTTAAAAATTTGGGAAAAAATTGTGCATTATAAATGGCAAAATACGGTGTTAGTTATGCCACTCTACTGAGGAGTACTAGAGTGTGTACTAGAACAAGTCTTATTGATGAAAAATCCAACCTCCACAAAACAGGAGAGGCCAGTACAAAGAACCCCTGCACGCCCACCACCCAGAGTCAGTAGCTACGGAGGCTTTGCCACATTTCTCCCTTTCCTCTAAGTATTCTAAATCAAATCCTAAGTGTGTCATTATGTTTTTAAGAAATTACTTACAGGTTTTACTGAGTTTCTCAAAGATGCTCTTGCATGGAAACTATAAATCAGCAAAGGGTTTTTGCTCCTAGATAGAACATACACAAGGTCCGTCAGGAAAAGGCCCAGCCATTGTTAATATAACGAGAACGGTTTGTGCAACGTTGATGTAACCTGGCAGCCAAGGAGGGTGGACTGGAATACATGTGCGTGAACAGTGACGACTTCACTGTCCTAGTCAGTGGGGGTGGTAGATGCCATTGAGTGAGCATGCGTACTGTGTGGCTGTTGCATCTAAAATGACGGAGTGAGTAGAGCAACAGATCTGCATTAAATTTTGCGTTAAACTTGAACATTCCTCCGTGGAAGATTGGGATGATTCAGAAGGCGGCAAGTGGTGACTGGCAGCTTCATCACGACAACGCACCTACTCGTGCATCACGTCTCGTGCAGAGTTTTTTGGTGAAACATCAAATCACCCAGGTGACTAGCCCTCCCCGCCTACAGCCCAGACTTGGTGCCCTGTGACTTCTGGCTTTTCCCCAAACAAAAATCACCTTTGAAAGGGAAGAGATTTCAGAACATCAATGAGATTCAGGACAATACGACAGGGCAGCTGATGGCGACTGGGAGAACCGTGTGAGGTCACAAGGTGCCTACTTTGAAGGGAACTGAGTCCTATGTACAATGTTAAATATCTTGTATCTTCTTCACTAAATGTCCCTATTTTTCATATTACATGACTGGATACCTTCTGGACAGACCTTGTATATGGCTGGCAGCAGCAAGTGTACGCCACGTATAGGCTGCCATGGATTGCCAGATGCTCTGAGAGAAGAAAAACACACGTACACAAAGTATCTATCAAAAGAAGAGCCTCCACGGGGAACAAGACACAGAAGTTTCTGTTGCTATGCGGTCATCGGGAGAGTATGTATGACTTCAACACGAACTTAAAATAGATGTTTTTAAAGGAGACAAGAAGGCACTCGTGAAAATCTAATACTGTCAGTGTTTCGAAACATCGATGAACCAGATCAAATACACACAAAAGCTATTGATAAAATCAATAAACTCCCAAATTGTGGCAAATCCGAGGTCAAAGAGGACCTCAAATTTATGGTAAATAGATTAAACCCTTCCTATTCTTTTAAATAACGGTGCTGGAAACAGCACTTCAGTAATCAACCCCACCCTACAGACATATGATCACTGTATAGTTCTAAGTGTGACAGGGAGAGAAGAGGAAGGAAATGTTAACATAGCTTCCATCAGTGTGAGTTTGTTTGCTTTTTGTTTTCTGGGGGCAGATAACACTAGATTTGAATGCTCAGAATGTGAGCAAAATCATCAAAGGTGATGATTTTATTAAAACTTTTTAAGAACCGAATGGAACCTTTCCCCAGTGTGCAAACCTAAAAAGAACTGCTCTGTAGTGCTGGCCATTTCCAAAGATTAAGGGACAGCCACTTCTAGCTCTAAAAGACTCAACTACTTAGATTTACAACTTGATTGTTCTAACATTTAAGAGAACTAAAATAGCCTACAGCTCAACAACAAACACAACTTGATAAAAAACAATGAGCAAAGGGCTTTAAGAAGCATTTCTTCAAAGATGATATAGAAATGGTCCATGTGCATATGAAAAGATGCTCAGAACAGCGAATCACATCAGGGAATGCAAATCAAAACGGCAATGAGATACCACTTCACACCCATTAGGATGGCTATTATGAAACAACAACAAAAGTAATTGTTGGCAGGAATTTAGAGAAGTTAGAACTTTGTTAATTGCTGGTGGGGCTATAAAGTAGTGTAGCCGCTATGTAATATACAACAATATGGCAGTTCTTCAAAATATTAAATACAGAATTACCATATGGTCCAACAGTTCCACTTCAAGGTATAATCCAAGAACCGAAAGCAGAAACTAGAACAGATGTCTGTCCACCACTGTCCAGAGCAGCATTATTAATAGCCACAAGGTGGAAGCGACCCAAGTGTCCACCAGAGATGAATGGATAAACAAAATGTGACAATACATACCACAGCATATTCTTCAGCCTGAAAAAGGACATTCTGACACCTGCCACAGCCCAGACAAACCCTGAGGGCATCGTGCTCAGGGAAATAAGCAGGCACAAAAAGAATATGTATGATTCCACTGCTCTGAGGTCCCCAGGGGAGTCAAATTCACGGGAACAGAAACCAGAGCACTGGGTGCCAGGGGCTGGGGGCAAGGGCAAGCATTATTGTTTAATGAGGACAGAGGCTTTGCAACATGAAAAGGTTCTAGAGATCGGTTGTGCAATGATGTAAAGGTACTTAACACTGGAAAAATGGTTGAGATGGTAAATTTTATGTGATTTCATTCTATTTTTAAAAAAGCCTGCAGACCAGTTCTCAAGCTTTAGAAGGCATCAGAGTCCCCTGGCAGGCTCAGTAAAACACGGATTACTGGGCACTGTCCCCCAAGGTTCAGATTCACTGAGGCTGTGACGAGGTCTGAAGACGGGCATTTCTGAGACATTCCTGGGTGATGCTCACACTGCACATCCACAGATGACACTCTCAGCAGCACTGCCATCGGCCAAAACTAGTCCTTTCGACACGAAATCAATGCTTTGCTACAAACAGCTGCCACGATTTCTTTTCAGCTGAATAAGAACTTCAGGAGTGGAAACGCTGGCATGGAGTAGAGCGTTGGTCTTGGAGCCAGAAACCCTGGACCCTGTCACTTACCAGATGTTAATTACTACACACTCTTGGATAATCCCACTACTTTTTGAGACGAACTTTCCTTGCCTTTATTTGGGTGTATCTTCAGTTCTCATACTAAATTAATAGTAACAGTTAATTTGGGGAGGGGGGTTCTAACTATTGTTTTAATCAGTCATAAAATTTTAGAATGAAATTTCACGTTCCCAGGGCTCACAATTGTCAGCATTTTGACAACTAATATGTTCCCAGGCTTCTTAATCTATGGAGTTTTTTTTCCAGTAGCTTCTATAAAAACTCAAGACTTACCCATTTCATAATTGGAGCCCAGAAAAAAACTGTTCTGGGACCTAAAAGAAAAAAGAAAAAAGAAAAATTTAGGAATAAACCAACTATTCAGATTTCTCAATCTATTTCTATCATTTTTACTGTTTTCTGCATATTTTGTATATAAGTTAACCTTTAGACAGTCACCAAAATATCGGCCTTTCTTACAAGTTGCTTTGATCTCCTTGTCAATTATTTGTATTTTTGTAACCGGTTATAAATTAGCTAAAATATAATGGAGATGGTTTTGGAAACCATTCCCAATGCTTTGCCTTGAACATGGAATTAACGTTTGTTCACTGGTGGGAACCTTCAGGTTGGGGACATCACAGACTTGCCCTGACTGTTTCATGCCCAAGGCCAGACTCTGGTCTTCACTCATCTGTAGGGACCCCAGGGCTGCATCAGACTTGCACTCACTGGTCACTCTCCTCTGGACCGCTGCGCATCCCTGTGTGGCTCTGGACAGTCTTCCCAGGGGACCGATGCCCTGAAGTACTTACTGATCCTGTAAGTCAGCCTTTCAAACACTGGTGATTTCATTCAGCTTGAGCTTCTGGGATCCCTATCACCACACCTGGTTCACTTTTCTTAGTCGTATACAGAGTCTCTGGCCATAGGCAGGATCGATTACCAGGTTCATTTGTTACCCCTGCATGAACACCCGTGGCTTCACCACTCAGGGGTAATTCGGCACCCATTTGAGTCTCTGGCTTTGAACTCTTCAGCAGACTCCTCTCTTCCTATTTCAAACTGATGCTTCCTCTGCCACCCAAAGACTGTTCCCTGAGCAGTACCTCCAGACTCTGGTTTCTTTATAAGCTTAAACGGTTGATGCTTCAGAGTTAATGAATAGTCAAGCTTTTTGGTAGGTTTGCCTAGTATCTAATAAGTGCCCTGAGCTAGGTGATAGTCTTAAAGTACTGTATTAACAGCCCCTCTCTCCACAATGAAATCTAACAAAAAAAATTTCAAACATGATTTTATGGTTGCTAGAACCTGGACTAAGAGCAGTATAATAATTACTATGATTAGATAGTAATAGTTTTAGGTAGTAAATAATTTTAAACTACAAAATGAACCCTAAATTAGTTTAACAACTGCTAAGTACTGAATTAAAAAAAAACATCAGTTGCAAATATACATAAGACATTCCAAATCTCCAATTTTCTTGGGGTTTGAGAGGATCCTGACCCAGGACAAAAATAATCAGAATTACTTATCTATGAATGTAAATCAATAGTGTTTTCTTATTGTTTTAAAAAAGGGAAAAATGGCTGGCTATATCTGCGATCGTACAATGGCTCAACAAAAATTTCAATGAAAAACATTTCAGTTCTCCCTTCCAATTTACCTGACCTAATCATTTTCTACCCTAAGAGCAATGAATAAATTTAAACATGTAAGAATCCAGGCACAGAGGCTGTCTTCCTGAAAGAAGCACTCGGCCAGTAGTGGATATGGTCATGAGAAAATATTCCAACTTCCTTCACGTTTCAAAAGCAAAGTTCAGATAAAACAAAGCATCTGAAAATAGTATAGATGTGCTCAAATAACGCCAACACTGTGGCACACGGATCATCCTGGACCTGGGAAGACCAGCTTTACATTCTACATAATGACACCCCTATTCTCACAGCTGTTCATTAAAACAGAGTAATTCATTTAAAAAATGAGACAGTTAAACAATTAAGATGCCTGAAATGATTATCCTACCTTAAAATCAAGATAAGATGAAGTATAAATTAACAGAGTACCTAGCCAACATTCATTATGGGGAATGAAAAGTCTTGATTGGGGAGATAATCTGAACTGCCGAAATACACTGAATAAAAATCATCTCATAAGAAATTTAATTTGGAGTCTGAAAATGAGAGAAATGTATCTCCATCAGATACAAATGTATATTCCTTTAGACAAGGAATTAACAAGTAACACATTTTCATCTTGTTTCTTAGCAGTTCACTCCTGGAGTTGAAAAGACCTCAAAGCTGAAAATATGGAAATATGAAACAATATTTTAAAAAGTATACATTTATTTTAAAATATAAATTATTTTCAAGCATAACAAAAATAGAGAGAATAACATAACGGTCATTTTCTTTTGTGTTGCTATGGGTTTGTCTTATTTTTAAAGTGACACTCTTTTAAAGTTCAAATTTGCATAGAAGAATTTGAGAAATTCTGCAAGGGAGTATGTCACAGACATACACTTTCAAACAAGTTAACAAATCTAGTTGCCTTGATAAACTTTGATGAAACTGTTGATAAAATGACATAAATTTACCTCCTAATTTCCTTATCTCAGAGAAATTACTGTGAATGAAATATATGAATTCCACCCAGAAAGCATGTCATTTACTGCATGTACGAGGCCCTCCCTAAGGAAAGACTTTCTTCTTGGAACAGAGGAAGTACCTTTTGCAAACAGGCACGCACACGCACGCGCGCATGAAAGTTGAGCTGAGGGGCTCGCTGTGTCCCGCTGTGAAGAGTAAGTCGTTAACAGAATGCTTCCCACCACCCCCTTCCTGGCTCTCACACCACTTCTCTATGGCCGATTACTTCTCAACGTCCCCCGGCGTCCCTCTTAGTCCTTTAGAGTAAGCAAGACGACCTGTTTGCTATCACGTGACAAACTACCTGCACATCCTTAGGTTGTGTGAAGGTTGACGCAAATATTGACTGCCAAAAATTACTTATTTTTACTTGTGCCAAAACTACTCTGATTTTACAGTAAGCATATAACTTGTCACTGAGAATAGTAAATCTCAAAAATGTAGAATCAATAGTGTATGCTATCTATTAACACCCTATTAACACAGCTTTGCATAGATTTATAAAAATCTCAGGTATGTGAATCTAGCCTAATACTTAAATGATGATTCAATAACATACCATTATGCAAAATAGCATGCAAAAGTTTGAATTGTCAGCCGAATAACTGGAACAAGAGTCAGTGTTTCCTCAGATTTTACTCAATGCCAATGAGTCGACAGCGTTATTTTTCACGCTTCTCCGTTTCTACACTGGTGTGCCTGCGACTGCCTAATCACAAATGATTTTGCGGTGACAGGTATTCTTACCCTGAATATCGGCTCAAAGCTTAGATGGGAGAAAGCCAGTATCTCCTGAGAGTCTAAGTGCTACCTGTTTTACAGACACCGTCCCTTCACTTTCATAACCATCCTTACGTAGTGAACGTTATTATGCCCACATTATGGATTAGAAAACTAAGGCTGGGGGCATATAAGGCCAAGGTCACACAGTCAAGATTCAAACCTCCCCGCCGGGCTCCAAAGCCTAGGCTCCGCCCACTGTCCAGAGGAGGGTTACAACAACTCGTCTACCCCAAGAACGCCCAGATGAAATGCACAGTTTGCAAAGGGAAAGTGCCTCCTCTTCATTCTGAGAGCTGAATAAAGTATCACAAGCAATGATGGTGGGTGGTTAAAGCCAAGGCCTGGGAGAAAATCACTGTAAAGCTACCCTGGTATTAACGCAGCTTAAAATGACCCCTCTGTGCCCTGCCCTCGCGCTGCAGCCCAAGCACGAGGCTGGAGGGTCGGACTGACTACAGAACTCAGTGGCTCTGCCGCCCAGCTTATTACGGAAGCATTGCCCAACCTTCCTGCTGACATCTTCGCGGCACAATTCCCAAAATGTGAGTGTTAAAAGAACTAAAAGGCAAACTAAATAAACTTCTTTAGCAATAAAAACCTCTCTGAGCAAACGGAACTAGCAAGGAAAATGGGGACAGACTCATAGATGGAGAGCAGGATAACAGCTGGTGGAGGGTGGTTAGGGGGTGGAGAGATGGAGCAAAAAGGGAAAAGGGCCCATGTACACGGACAACGGTGAGATGACTTGGGGGGAATGGGGTGTAAGGGGACTAAACGGTAATGGAAAAAATACAACAAAGATTAAAAAAAAATTTAAGTAAAGTAAAAAGCAAGAAAAAAAAATAAACCTCTCCTTAAAGACCAATTTTATAATGGGCGCAATACTGCAGTAAATAAGATTATACTCAAGCATAATCCCCAAACACAGCTCATTCCATTATCAAACCGGAAATCAGATTTAGCGGTAACCGGCTCAGTCTCCGGGGAGCCGCTGTCGGTGGGGACACAACCACCTCTCCGAAAGAGGCCCGGCGCGGAGGTTCGGCCCAAGGGGCCCCTGTTAGGGTTCGATACTTCAACGTGGAGCAGATTTTTCTCGTTGGCAAACTCTTAGGCTTGAGACAGAGCTGCTTTTAGTTCCCAGCCAACTAAGCGCTGTTACTGCGCGTCGTATAGAGAATTCCAGATCGCAGAGTGCCTTACGGAGTGGGAGGAACTGGCATCTTCCGCTCTCCTCCCGAAACACATTTGTTTTTCCAACCGCAAGCGCACTGCGCTCCAACAGGACAAGGCAGAGCGCTACCGTGTCCTCAACAGGAAGGGCCAGACGGACACGTTACACATTTACTCCACACCTTGACCATTTTTACAAAACCTAAGAGATCTAGCATTTCGCCCAAGGTCACACCTGCAGTAAGAGACAGGCATCCAGGTGAGTCCACGCACAACGGTGCCGCGGGAGCTCGCTAAGAAATTTCACAGACACGGCACACTGAAACAAGCTAGACCCCGGGGCAGGGGAGGCCAGTGACCCCGGAGCCGGCCGGTGCCAGCTGGACCTGGAGGCGGCGTGACCTTTCCTCCAAAGCCTCCCACGCGACAAGCGCTCGGGGAGCGAAGGCGGAGAGGACGATGGTGTCCCGGCGGCCCGCACCGCCTGGGGGGTCGCAGAAATGGAGCAGGACCAAGCCCAGGGGCCCTAAGGGATGGGGTGCGACAAAGGTCGCGAAGGTTGGCGACAGATGGTGGACGGAGGCAAAGTGAAAAGCCGGGAGGGGGTTGGGCTGGGGTGTGGGTGACGCCTCTAGCGACGGAGTTGTCAGCGGGCCTCGGAAGGTCTCCTTTAGAGGAAGACCGAGGGCAGGTTTTGGGGAGTGGGGGGGGGGGCTCGGTTGGCCATTCGGGGCCCATTACCTGCCGGGTGGTTGTACAGCGGCCTCAGTTTCTCAGGCAGCAGGAGCTCCACTTTATCGAGGAGCCGGTGGTAGGTGGCCCTTAGGCCCCGGACGCCGGCGGCTGACATCTCTGCGGACAGGGGATCACGGGCGGGAGGGTGGTCGCGTGTTGTCGGGCCGACCACGAAGAGCAGCTCTTCACCTTCCCGTGTCTTAGAGCCTCGCGTCCTCCTCTCCCCTCCGGTGCTCTTCCCGCCACCGCTCAGCCGGCCCCCCTGCGGATTACCCAGGGGCCCGGGCCGGGAGAACGCCGAGGGGGCGGAAGCTCTGCGACGGCCCGCCCCCGGCCGGCCTCCAGCCCTCCAACAGCCAACGGAGAGGAGGAGTCATGGCAACAGGTGCCAGAAAAATGCCTCAGCGAGTCCTTGCGGAGCCCTGAGGCCGCACGCCTGCGCAAAGGAGCTGCCCACGGTGATTGGCCTGCGCGGCGGGGTGGGCGGGGCTCAGCGCGAACCTCCCATGTCTCCTCCCTGCCCTCGAGGCCATGTTGGAGAAGGGAAAGTGAAGTTGCACCTGTTCTGATCCCCTTCTATTTTGATTAAGGAGGCCCGTAGTAAAGATGGGCTCGTCGGGCCTCCGGTGCCCCAACTAAAGATGACAGCCCACAACTCTCACGTTTCCTTTGGAATGAGACTCGTGAGAGAGAGACTTCAGACTTTAGCCTCTTCGCTCTGTCTTCTTCCTTTATCCATAGAGAATGAAGGATCTGGCTACCGTGGCCTGAAGCCGCTTTTCTAGGATGAGGGCAGCTGTGGCGCCTGGCGGCCTCAGGCCCCCGGATGGTCGTCATCTCGCGAGAAATGCCTTGGAAGGGAGGGTGTTGAGAACGGGGTCGGGGGGCGGAGTCGCGGTTGCCTCCGCCTCCGCCGCCTCCTCCTCCCGTTGGAGGGGCCGAGGGAGGAGACTGTTGCTGATCTCTGGATGTTCTGGGTAGTGTGAGGAGAGTATGAGGCTAGCTCTGGCCCGGGTGCGGCCGGGCTTCGGGGGCGAAGGTGTCGCCGCCATCTAAGTCGCTGCGCCCGCTCGCGAGGCCCGGCGCGCGGATGGTGCCGGTGCGGCTCGGGGGCTGATCGCGTGTCCCCTTCCCTGTCCCCTCCCCCACGCGGTGGGCTCCCCTCCCACCCGGCCGGCGGAGCCATGTCTCGGGGTGGCTCCTGCCCACACCTGTTGTGGGACGTGAGGAAAAGGTCCCTCGGGCTGGAGGACCCGTCCCGGCTGCGGAGCCGCTACCTGGGTGAGCGGGGGCCCCGGGGCGGAGGCGCTGAGGTCGCCGCCCAGAGGTGGGGGAGGGGGCCGCGGTCGGGGGCTGTTGGCGGTGGGACAGCGCCTCGGCCGGGGCGCCCCGGAGGCTCTGGGGCGCTGGGTGGATCCCGCTGGACGGACCCCGCACCCTGCCCTGCGCGGCCGTGCCCCTTTGCGCGCTGCCAGCCGCCGCCCTGGCTGGGGTTTCCTCGCGGGGCCGGACCGGGGGCGGACGGTACCGGCCAGGAAAGGGGTTAGGGTCGCTTCTGGAGTGGGACTCGGGAGAAGACTTGCCGGGCCTCCCGGAGCGTTTGGAGCACAACTTGGAGCTCTTGCTCTACTCCAGCGCTCTCCCACGCTCAGCCGAGGACCTGAGTTTTTGCTGACACCCACTCCCCTTGGATTCCCGGGAGGTTGAGGGGTCGGCTACGACGCGGCGACCACCGTCGGGGACTTCACACTCCGAACTGACTCCGCGTAGTGTCCCGCGGCTCGGAGCCAAAGCCTGGAAGTGATGGCTGAGCTGTCCCCACCCCCGCGAGCGCTCCGGGGCGACCCGCTGTTCGGTTGGGTCTGACCGCCTTAAGGAGGTGTAGGGTTTCGCGTTCCCATTCCCAGCCCAGCAGCACACACACTTGGCATTTTCTGTTTCTTAGTTCACCTTTCTAAAAACAGCCTTCAATGCTTGAGGGAACCGTATTCCACTTTTTTTATTCGTTTTGGATAGAGTGTGGTTTTTTTGTTGTTTTTTTTAGGATTCTGGGTCATGCCTGAGCTAACTAAAAAGTCCACTATTGAGTGTGGGTCTGGCTTTTGGTTGTTTGTTTCTTCTTGTGCAATCTTTTCATTCCTCTTTATCCTTTCTCTTTTATTTGAAGATAAGACAACATTAAAACATTTTTTCTTTCCAACTTTGTCTATTTTTGCTGGGTAAGTCTTTGCGGATGTCATTTGGTTTTGACTTCAAGTCAGGAAAAGAAGATGAAATCTCATTCCATCTAGCAGTTCTGGTTTATAAAATAGTTAAGAGAAGTCGGAAGCATTTTCCCTCTTATTCTTATGTTTTTAGTGACTTAAGTAACACGAATACAGCCTCTGTAAGAACCTAATAAAAATGAAGTGAAAATCCCCGTGACCCCTTTCATTCCAGTTTCACACACACATCCTGGAGGTAACAGCGGTACCTGTTTCCTGAATGTTTGTTGAGACCGTTTCTTTGCATTCTCACCAGCACATATGTACGCAACGCCACACTGCAGGTGTGTGTGTGTGTGTGAGTGTGGCACCTGCATACTGGGTGTCTTACTGCAAACACCGTTGTGCAACTTGCTTTCTCTACCCTCCATCTGGGAGATCTTTCCGTGGCAGCAAAAATAGAGCTGCTGGTTCTGTAGAAAACACATGTAGGTTTATGTATTAATGTTTTCTTCTGGTTCAGTTAGTTCAGCAGTGTCTACGACGGTCGGTTAAAATCAAAACCCTGTGTTTTTTTCCCTTCCTACTCTTAACTCCCTAGTGGAGTGGAGTTTGTGTTGGGCGAAGGGAAATGGACAGGTAGGATAGGAGCCTCCTGTCTTTAGTGGGAAGTCTAAATGGTAGAGTTTCCAATGTATGTATATGTATACAAGGAGTTCCTTTCCTTAAATAATATTTGAAGTACGCCAATAATACATACTTTGTCATTAGCACATGCTCAGAACAGCCTCCTTTAAAAGTGGTTTTCTCAGTATTTGAAAATAGCTCGTAATTTATTGGCCTTTGTATACCTTATACTGTTGGTTTTTGCAGAGCTTCAACACAACAGCGCTAATCTTGGGTTAGCACTCAGGAAACAGCAAAATCCACATTAGCAGTATTTGGATTAATGAGAGTTTTAAAAGATGATATTTTGAAGTACTCTTATAAAGTTTTCCTTTTCAAAAGTTGGCGTGCAATTGTTTTAGAAAGTAAATAGTAGGTCCCTTTTTTGAGATTTCAACATTTAAACATTCTGATTATCTATAGTATTGTTGGTTAATTATATTTCTAATTTATTTCCATTATTTGTATTTCTACTATTGAATGATTGCTAAATAACAGTGAAACTGGGATAGAACGAATTGCCAGATTTTTCTTGTGACGTTTACATTTTAAATTGTTGCACCATGGACTGTATCTGTTCACCAGTGGTATTCAAGCTTTGTCATTGATTTTCTTCAAATGTGGTTAATTATCTCTTTTCCTCCCATAAAAGAAAATTACAGTTCACAAAACATACTTTTACATTGTGGGGATGAAGATAATTTGTCATATGTCATTTAGGAGAAAATGTATGTGTTTACACACAGCCCCCAAATTCACCCGAACCAACGTAGATTCGGACAATAGGCCAGGGGTGGTCATTTTTATGAACCGGCCGTAGATTTCAGTGTGGGATTTATTTCTTTTAAGCACTAATTGTCAAATGGGTGTTTCAGAGTTTCTCAACATGCCGTGTACAGCTGTAGGGCTAGGCTTTTGGAGTTCAGTGATTGTTACAATAACTCATTAGCCACACATAATTCAGGGTATGCAGCTTTATAAAGATAAACATTGCTTACAGAGCAAACTGTCATTTCTGTACATTGCCTCTTCCCATCTTTCTCTCATTTTAGACAGACTTGTCTGCAACTCGAAGGAACACTGCCTGACTCCTCCAAATTAAAAAATGGTAATTGACAAAAGTAAACTTTAAGGAACTTTCTGAGGGAACTGTTGGCCATAATGCATGAAACTCTTACTATAAAATGTGCCAAGTATGTTGAGATACGTCTTCGTGAGTGTGGGCTGCCGTAATAAAATGTCATGAACTGGGCTTACAAACAGGAGCAGTTTATTTTAAGCAAACGTGGAGGCTGGAAGACAGATTTGCTGTCCACACAGTCGGATTCTAAGTCCCATGAGGCCTGCTTGCTGATGCGCAGCCCCCTCTTCACTGTGAGCTCCGGGCTGCAGGGGCTCTTAGAAGAGCCCGAATCCAGTTCCACTCACCTCCCCAGGAGCCCACCCCCTGTTGCCATCACTCTGGGGCTCGGGGTTCCAACAGAGGGATTTGGGGGGGGGACACAGACATTCAGACTATAGTGGGCAGCTGGGGACAACTTTGTAGTGGAGACTGAAATCTCTTCCGTAAGGAGATTAGAAAGACACTATCTGAATATTATTAAGGTCAGTGTGTATTGAAATTAATTTTGCATTTAGATCACTCTTTTTGGCATATCCTGGATTACATCTATGTTCAGATTTACCAAATTTATAATGCCTTGCCAAGTTACATCATGAGGGTCAGTAAATTCTGACTTTTGTCTCCACGTTAGGTATTGGAGAAGAGTTAGTGGGAATTTGTGTTTTGCTTCTTGAGTCTTGAAATCTCAGTGAAAATTGAAAATGTCTGATTTTAGTAGTGAAGATGTCAAATGTGAAAACCATACAAAAGAAGATATGCTGATTCTTGAAAATAAGACCACCAAAGGCAATATCATCAATCACAAGTGCAGCCGGCAGGATAGGATCGCCCTGCGGAGGGTTCGTCCCTCCCTGGCGTGGGATGGACGCGCTTAGGAGGGATAAGAGCTTCCGGGAGCACAGGGCGTGTATCACTCTTAGGTTTAGGTCGGTGGTTTGCAGATGCTGTGACCACAATCCACAGTGAAAGTACATACACATGGCAACTTGTGACCCCCACACACAGCTAGAATAAAAGGCTCTACAAGCGTGACTCAGGCTTACTAAGTGGGGTGTGTTCTAATTTCTGTTTACGATCACGTTGACGGTGTTGGTATTGATCCAGTAGAATGTCCACTAGTGAGTCTCAGCGTGAGGTTTGCAGAATCTACTAGATGGTGTATATTTTTTTAGTAACTGTAATTGAATGTTACTGACTTCAAGGTTAGCATGACTTAGGTTCCCAAGTACTTAACGGCAGATTAAAAAAAAATTTTTTTTAAACACTGCTGATGGCTAATCCGGAAGATAGAAATAATGAGACTTTTCAGTTACACCTTGGAAACTGTAGCTAGAGTAGGACCCTTTTAAACCCTCCTTTCCCGGGTAAGCACCCACAGTGGGATAGCTGAGCTGGATAAGTGTGTGACTTCACCAGAAACTGCCAGCAGCGCGGGAGCGTCCAGTTCCACATTCTCATCAGCGCTTGGCGTCCCGAGGCCTAATTTTAGCTTTTCTCCTAGGTATGGCGAGGTGCATTGTTGTTTGGCTTTGCATTTGATTTAATCCTCATTCGTGATGTTGGCTAGCTTTTCATGGCTTATTTGCCATCCCTACACTTGGGTTAAATGTTCAAATGTAACTTCTTCACATTGTAAGAACTCTTTACATATTCTTGAAACAAGTCCTTAATCAGAGAGGCATTTTGCAAGTATTTCCTCCTAGTTTGTCTTGTCCTTTATTTTTCTTAACAGGGTCTCTTGTGGTGCGTACTTTTTCTGTCCTGTTTCAGAATCTTTGCCTCATCCAAGGTCACAGTGATTCCCACTGTGCACTTATTTTTCTGGATGTTTTCTGTGTTTCTCTCTCACATTTAGGTCTGTGAACAATTTTGAGTTAATAATCATGCTATGACGTAAGGGGTCAGGTTTCATTTCTTGGCCTGTGACGGTGTGTTGGTCCAGTGCCGTTTCTGAAAGGACCGTCCTTTTCCCTCTGTGAGGAGGAATTGACCATGGACGTGGAGCTCAGGTTCTCTACCACGTGCCGCTGGTTTCCGCGTCTGTCTGTCTGTCTGTCTGTCTGAAAGGAGGCCCTGTCTTCATCATGAGTGTTGAAATCAGCTAGTGTGATGTTTTGAACTTGGTTCTTTTTAAAAAAACTACTTGGGCTATTCTGGGCCCTTTGCATTTTCATATAAAGTTTAGAATCGACTTGCCAGCTTCTGCACGAAAGACTCCTAGGGTCTTGGCTGGTGTGGCATTGACATCGCTGCCAGGAGAACTGGCATCTTCCCGGTAGCACCTCTTCCAGGCCTCGGAGGTGGCTTTTCTTTCTCCTTTTTAGGTGTTCTTCCGTTTCCCTCAGCAGGGGGTTACATTTTTGTATTTTTCAGTGGACAAATCTTAAGCATATTTTGTGCTGTTCCCCTTGTTTATCTGTGTTCTGTCTCCCTGGAGTTTTGTCGCCCTTTGGTTTTCAGTTCTGGTTACGTGATAAATAAGATGCTGGGGGGGGGGGTTGGCTGCTGAAGAAGATGACTTCAGGCAGACAGGACAGCAGTGACAGATCAGACTCCCAGGTCACGAGAAACGTGTCTTGAAAGAGACCACTAGATTTGCTGATAAGCCCTGATTTCTGAGGACAAAACCAATGAAGAGGAGGGGACCGAAAGGACAGTGCAGGGAAAGGGAGACCCGACGTGAGCTAGAGCGGGCAGCGAATGTAGTTGACGGGAGACTGGGCCTTTAGCAGTAGCTCACAGGGACAACAGCTTCAAGAAAAGGGAGCATTTCTCTGGCAGCACTTCCTCCTCAACATCACTCGCCTTGCTCTCTTCCCCAGCTGAAGAGACCACCACCCCCTTTAACAAGTCATCTCTCTCTCTTTAATGATAGTGTTAACTTAGAACAATCCCTCGGGTCCATGGGGAGACAACAGTATGCCCCCACATCCTTGAGTTTTGCATTTGCTAATTACCTACTGTCCCAAAAAACCTGCAGAGCTGACGGTGTCACTCCCATCCAGTGGGAAACTTTCACCAGTGTGGAAACCGAGCTTCCGAGAGGTTGTGCTTTGCCCAGCACGTGTGTAGCGTTACCCAAGTTAGATGTTTAAACCCAGGTCTGACCTTTCTTGTCCCGAGTGTCTCCTGGTCTAATAAGGGAGCTGGGCGTGCGCATGACCAAGTGGAACACAGAGCAGAGTGAGATTCGGGTTCCACGCATTTACACACTGATTCAGCTGACAGACCGAGCGCCTACTTTGTGCTAGGCACTTGGGCTACCTGGGTGAACTGAAGGTGTTCCTCTTTTTATGGGGCTTACAATCTCTTACTACTGAATAGAATGTGGGGGCAGAGGTGGAATTACAAGAGGCAGGAAGACTTGAGTAGCAGGCCCCGGTGACAGGTGAATTCATCCATAACGTAACAAGAGGGTAATTGTTGGAAGGGTTCTCCGTGGCTCTGCTACATTTCTGGTATCTCCCGAGCAGAGGCACTGGCTGCTTTGTTCCCGGCTGCCTTTCCAAGAATGTTTCTCTGGGGAACAGCCTTGGGAGATAGGGTATCTCCCTCTGGGGTGGAGGGCACGTTTATTTATTGTCCATTGTAATGAAGATAATGTGTCCATTATGTCGGGCAGGTTTGCTGGGTATGAGATTTGGGTCTCAGCCGTGGTCCAGACCCCCTGCTTGCACAGTGTCACTCCCAGGTCGCTCCTCGTTGCCTGGTGGGAGTTGGGGGACCGGGAACCACTGTGAACTTGAAGTCCACACTGCTCGCAGTGCCATGGGTGGTAAAATGCTTTGCTCTGACTTGGAGTCTTGTGTCTTCCTTCTGCCAGCCCCCTTGAAATGGCAGGTCACGTGTTAGCTTGCCAGTAGGCTGGGCTCTGCCGGTCTTCTGTAACAGACAGGAGTTTATTTTTACTTTGGGGTGGGGGGGGGTCAGGTGTTTTAACTTGCAGTTCTTATTTTCTGGGGGTTTCAGCTCCCGTTCTTGGTCGTGCACTGACTACTGGAAGGGTGGAGGGCGCCAACCCTCGTTAGCTCAGAAGCACACGTTAGGGGACGTGTGGACGTGTAGCAGTTTTGATCTCCAAAGTCACGTCCAAAAACGTCACTCAGGAGCCATCTGTGTAGCTCTTGTCCTTTCTCTCCTGTGTCACCGCCGTTTCCTGTAGACAGTGGTGGCTAGAGCTGTGTTTTGAAAACCAGACTTTTAAAGCTTGGAAAAGTTTCCAGTACTTTTTAGAAAGCATTTTAATGAATTGGCACCACATTGTTCATTTGACTGCTGCATTTCTTAACTGTTAATTTATCACTCAGTAGAATTACCAAGCCTGTCCTCGGTCAAAGGGAAAACAAGGCTTTTAAAATGTATCCGTTTACCATTAGCATCTTTTTATAACTGAACGTCAGATTTGAAAAGGTAAAGTACAACACAGTTTGTAGAAACACTGTACTGAATTTCTGTAAATTGTTTTATTCCAATAAATTTGGGATCCGTAGAGCATCCCCCCCCAAAAAAAATAAAATTATTTTTTAACCCCTGTGCTCATCCTCTACCTAGCCATCTTGACATTTATAAGCAAGGTGAAAAAAACAATTTGGCTTAAAAAGATACTGATCCTCACGCGGAATGGCAAGAAGTCATAACGGAGAAGTGTGTCCCTGCCCCGGAGGCAGAGAACACAGGCAAAAGTGATAGTGTTGGAGCCCTCATCAGCCTGATTACTTAGCTAATTGTCGCCCTTTGTCAGGCACTCCGCTTCCGTTCATTACAGCTTCTGAATAAACATGAAGCTTTTGGTCCGTCTTTGGTAAAGATGATTCATCTCTTAAAGGGAAGCATTGCTCTTTTTCAAAGAAAGAACATACTCTATTTTTGTAGTATTATAACTGCCCTGATATTGATGGACATGTAGTTTGATTTTAGGTTGATTTTATTTACCTTTTGCGGCCACATTTCATCATTGTAAAATGAGCTTGGAAATATTTTAGCATTTCTGAAATTGGGGTGTAAGTGTAGGTGGCGTCCAACAACGCCGTTTGCCGCCCTTTGTAAAACTGAAAACCCTGTCCTCCACCGCAGGCCTCTCCTACCCCTTTGGCCGCTTTCTTTTCCCTTGTAGCCACCTTCACCAGGTGCCACACTGTTCCTTGTCTTCCATCCCCCACTGATCACAGGGAGCTTCCGTTCTGCCTCACCACTGTATCCCTAGCTCCTGGGGCGCCGCTGGGAAGGGAGTGAGTCCTCGGTGTGTTTGCTGGGTGAATGGGTGAAGGAAGGGAGGCCTTGATCTTTGCTGTGGTCCAGACACCGTGCCCAGCCTTTCATGTCCTGGAATCACGCACGGCTTGCAGTAGCCGTGGGAGGTGGGTGGGGACTCGGTGAGCAAGCCAGGGCACAGGGTGGGCTTGACCTGCCGCGTGCTGCTCCGCGTGGAACTAGAGGAACTGCAATCAGAGCTTGAACCTCCTGATGCCAGATCGCAGGCTCTCGACCTCAGTGTTCTCCTTCCCTCAGCAATAAATGGTAGGATTCACTTAGTTCTCTCCCTCTTTTTAAACAGGAAGAAGAGAATTTATCCAAAGATTAAAACTTGAAGCCACCCTGAATGTACACGATGGCTGTGTAAGTAAGAGTTGATTTTCCACCGTGGAGGACTTTAAAGCCCAGCGTTCCGATGTCTGGAGAAGTGCCCCAGGCCCCCTGAGCAGACTGTGCCTGACTGCAGTAAATGGGAGAATCCACTTTGAATTAAGGCATTAAAATCATTTTGAATTTAGAAAAGTATGTTTTTTTGTGAAGTGCAGTTGGTCCGTGTTACTCCATCTTGACTGAAAGTGGAAGTCTAATTCTTTTTTTTTAATTTGGATATAGTTCACATACCTTAAAATTCACCCATTTAACTTGCAATTTAGTGGTTTTTTAATTTTTTTATATTATTTATTATTTTTATTGAACTTATTGGGGATGACATTAGTTAAAATTATATGTTTCAGGTGTACTGTTCTACTGTATTGTGTGTTCACCACCCCGAGTCAGGTGTCCTCTGTCACCGTTTACCTCCCTATAATTTGGTGGCCTTTAAAATATAATCATAACGGGGTGTGGCCATCACCACTGTCTAATTCCGGTATATTTTCGGCCTCTGCAAAAGCAAGTGCGTACCATTTATCAGTCACTCCCCTGCCCTCTCCGCCAAGCTGGTGGCTGTCACTGGTGTACCTCTGTCTCTGTAGATATGCCTCTTCTGGACGTCGTAGATATGTGGGGGAATTTGCAACCTTTCAGACTGGCTGCTGTCACTTTGTTAATATTTTCTAGGTTCATCCGTGTTGCACCGTGGCAGTCCTTTGTGGCTGAATCATATTTTGTGGTGTGGATATTTTTTCGTGAGCAAACAGGCAGTCACATTCTGTGCATGATATTCGGGCCGGTTTCCCTTTGGGCTGTTGTGAACCCTGCAGCTGTGGACATTTGTGTCCAAGTTTCTGCGTGACGCGTTGTTTCTTCTCTCGGGTGTGGACCTTGCTGTAGAGTTCCTGGGTCGCAGCACAGCCATGCCAGTTTTGGGGGCGCTGTCGGACTGTTTTCCAGAGAGCTGTGACATGTGGCATTCCTCCCGGCAGTGTAGGAGGCTCCAGTGTCTTGACAGGACGTGCTCCCAACTCTTGTTTTTTTAATTATTACAGCTACCCTGGTCGGTGCGGGATAGTAACTCATTGTGGTTTTAGTTCTCAGGAAGGTTTACACCTTTGTTTTCTTCTAAGAGTTGCATAGTTTCGGCTCTAGATATTTGATTGTTTTCAGTTAACTTTTATATGTGGTGCGAAACAGGGGTCTCAATTCATTCTTCTGCCTGTGTATGTCCAGCTGCCCCAGCGCCGTTTGTTGCAAAGACTGTGCTTTCTCAGTTGAGTGGTCTTAGACCCCTTGACTAAAGGTCCTGACCATAAATGTGCGGGTCTGTTTCTGGACCCTCGCACCCTTTCCTCGACGGGCACGCCCTTGACCGTGGGGGCAGTGTCCAGCCGTGACCCTGGGGCTGTGCCGTGAGTTTTCCTGATTCCTTTCTAGGGGGCCTGGTTCTGTGTCTCCGGATATAAAATAAATTAATTAAAATAAATTTAAATCATAAAATTTAAGGGAGACAGACATTTCATTGTGAATTTTCAGAGCACTGTGTTTGCTAGATGGTGGTCAGTATGTGCTTTCAGTAAGCAGACTCGTAAATACTGTTTACCACAGACATGACCTCATTAGTGGTATAACACTCGAACCACCAGCTAAGTGAAAGATGGCGTACTTGTGTTTACATTCAGTTTGCTGAAATTTCTTTTTTGCTTTTCTTTTTTCAGGTGAATACAATCTGTTGGAATGAAACTGGAGAATACATTTTATCTGGCTCAGATGACACCAAGTTAGTAATTAGTAATCCTTACAGCAGAAAGGTTAGTGGCTTGAAAAATCTACAACTTAACAAGAAAAAGAAATCAAGAAACTAGAAATCGAGACGTTATAAAGAACTGCGGAACGGGCGTTTGTAGAAGAACATTCTTATCCTGCCGAAGTCTGTTATGTAATTTGGAAGTTACTCCAGTCGGGTTCCCTACGTTCCGCAGGAAAATGCTAGGTTCTGCTCAGCCTTTGGTGCCGGAATATTTACGCATGCTTCATGTTATCCGAGTGGATAAAATTGCCAGAACTGACATTATCTGAAAAGAGCATTCTTTGGTGGGGTGGGGGGAAGATAATGTGATTTTATTTTTATGCTCCCAGAATCTCATCTGAAGCCAAGCAGTTTAAAAAACTGGATTTTGGCGGGGCTGGGTCCTAGTGACACTCAGTTCAACAAGCCGGGTATCATGTCATGTCCTGCCAAGTTTTAATTTGGGTTGGGTTCTGGCTTTTATTGGCCCTTCCTCTGACTTGTGTATAGAAGTGTGCTGCTATTTTTGTGCCAGCGAGAACCTGGCAGATGGGCAGTCTGATTTACTACGAGGGATCTCATAGAGTAAACAGTTCACACGCTTCTCATATCTCTACAAACGTGAAGATTTTTAAATAAGTGTTTGTGGTCCTTCAGCCTCAGAGGAGGTCATGTTGAGGTGACCCTTTATTAAAAGATGGGTCATAATTTCATTTCACACACAGCTTTACTTAGTTGTCCTGACTTAGCAGAGGGAAACTCCGTGTTTTCAAATTCTGCTTCTCTTAGGTCTGTAATTACTGGGGCGACCCCCTGCTGACAGCGGGGAAGTTTCCCGAAACGCTGTGTGTGCGGAAGTGCTTTTTGACTTCGCTGTCAGCGTTTCGATGCTCACGACACACAAAGCATCTGTGTAGCCACGGAATTGTTTTAGAAGGTGCAGAGCTCTGTGGTTTTTAAATGTGGTGATGAAACACACGTAACATAAAATTAGCCCCCTTGGCCACGTTCAGAACTCCAGTTCGATGACATTACATACGCGTTCACCTTCCTGTCATGTTGGCACTGCCATCCAGCCACAGGGCTCTTCTCGTCCCATGGAATTGAAACCCTGCCCAGTGAGCAGCGGTCCCCCTCCCCCTCCCCGCAGCCCCTGACAGCCACCACTCTACCTCTGTCTCTGTGAATGTGACCGCTCTAAGTGCCGCATCTGGTTTTGGGTACGACGCTGATGCTGGTGGCCGTGGGCGGATGTTGATGAACTTCATACAAGTGTGTGTTTGCACAGCATTTGTGCCATCGTGAGTGGCTCATGTCACTCAGCGTGTTCTCAAGGCTCCCCCGTGTTGCAGCCTGTGTAAGGATTCCTGTCTTTTTGAGAGCTGGACGATAGTCCACGATGCCAGGCCCCGTTTTGTGTGCCCTTTCATCTGTCAGTGGTCCCTTGGCTGGCTTCCGCTTCCTGTCCCTTGTGAGCGACATCGCCATGAACACAGCTGTGCAGATGTCTCTTCCAATCCTCGCTTTCGGTTCTTTTGTGAAAGTGCCCAGTGGCGTAATTTTTAAAAGACCATGTTGCTCCTTTAATTGCTTATTTAAAAAAATGACGTTTGCTTTTACATGCTTCCCAATAGATTTTGTGTATCCAAAAAGCGATTAATCATTACCCATCCTCACTTCCAGTTTGAGAAATGACTAATCAGATAATACTTTCAGAGATTTTAAGTACAATAACTTATCTTTTTCACATAGTTGTTTTGATAGTTCCAAATTTGGTATCATATAGGGATATTTTTTTATTGTAAAACACGGTGATTCATTACACAGGAAAATAGTTTTTTGATCCTGAGTCAAATCTGTTCTTAGAGTTTCACTCTATTTTTAGATCCTGTGAGTTCATGAGAAGATTAATTTATTGCAAGTGAGAGTTTCAGAGCACTCCATGTAGATTTAAGAGATTAGAGGTGTTTCTTATTAAGGGTCTGTCCTAATCATATATCATAGACCTCAAATACATAAAAAGGAGAAGTTTCGCTTTCCAGAAATTATGGGCTAGTTTATTTGGACCAGTCCTCCCACTGAAGACACTGAAGAATGCTTGATTAGGTCCTTCTAGAATAATCCTAAAAGTAACAAATAACTGCCTTGATAATGAGGAGTTATCTTCGCATCTCAGATGGAAAAACAGAAAATACCATTGATTCTCATTTCTTCTTTCCCTAATTGTAATTGTGTAGACTCAAATGATAATTGTCATTGAGATGAGAATGTTAATGAGAATGTATTCCTGGCCATGATTACGTTAAATATGAATGTTTCTTTCTAGGAAATAATAAATTACCAAGAGCCACTTTCTCTTTTCTGTGTGTTTCAGGTTTTGACAACAATTCGTTCAGGGCACCGAGCCAATATCTTCAGTGCGAAGTTCTTGCCGTGCACAAATGACAAGCAGATTGTGTCCTGCTCGGGGGATGGCGTGATATTCTATACCAACGTCGAGCAGGACGCAGAGACCAACAGACAGTGCCAATTCACGTGCCATTATGGGACTGCCTATGAGGTGCAGTGCTGTGCAGGGTATATGTGTGACATGTGTGCCTATGTTTCTGGGTAAAGTATATGCATCCGTGTGTACGTGCATATGTGTAGGTTTGTGTGTGTGTATACATACACATCCGTGCATTTGTAGGCAAAGAAATTATTGGCAGAATATCTAGATTTCTGTAAAGTATTTGAGAAGACGGGTCTTGGTAAGCTTGCAAATACAGTTAAGAAGTAAGACGTGAGTGTTAATAATAGAGTTTGTAATGGTGTGAGCTACCGTGCTCTAAGCACAAATGTCACCTTTTGAAAGATGCTTCTGTGTTGTGCCCCGGGGCTCTCTCCTGGGCGTAACTCTTCAGCACCTGGTCACTGTCTTGTACGAAGTGAGTCCGTTCCGTTGGTCTGTGTATCTGTCTGCATGCCAGTGCCACAGTGTTTTAAAGACAGTGGCTTTGTCCTGTGCTTTGAGATCAGCAGTCGCGAGGCCCCGAGCTTTGTTTTCCTTTGTCCAGTTGTGTCTGCTATTTCACGTCCTTTGTGATTTCAAATGTGAAGACTTTTTTTCTGATTCAGTAAAGAAAAAATGCCACTGGGATTTTGACAGAAATTGCATTAAATTTAAATCGCCTTAATATTTTTCCACACGTGCGTGCGCGCGCACACACACACACACACAAATCTAGATCACCTTGAGTGGTGTGGACATTTCAGCAATGTTAAGTCTTCCAGTTCACCAACGTGGATGTCTTTTCATTTGTCTGCTTTCTTTTAGCAGACACAAATGTTTTGTAGTTTTCTGTGCACAAGTCTTTCATTCTTTGAATGAGTTTATCCTAAGTATTTTATTCTTTTTGCTACTGTTATACTTGTTTGCTTAATTTCCTTTTCACATTGCTTATTGTAAGTACATAGGAAAAATATAAGTGATTTTTGTGTTTATTTGTTAACCTGAAATTTTGTTGTATTCGTTAGTCTTAATGGTTTTTTTGTGGAATCTTTCGAATTTTCTGCGTATTAGATCTCGTCATCGTCAGAGATACTTTTACTTCTTATTTTCCAATTTCTGTGACTTTTATTTCTTTTTTCTTGCCTGATTGCTCTAGCCAGATGTCCAGTACTGCCTTGAATAGAAGTGATGTGTGTGAGCATCCTTGTCTTCTTCCTGCCCTTGGGGAGGCTCTCAGGTTTTCACCCTCGAGTGTGGCGTGAGCTGTGAGCTGCTCGTGTAGGGCTCCTCACGTACGGCTTCTCACGTACGGCTTCTCACGTACGGCTTCTCACGTACGGCTTCTCACGTAGGGCTTCTCACGTACGGCTCCTCGTGTACGGCTCCTCGTGTACGGCTTCTCACGTATGGCTCCTCGTGTACGGCTTCTCACGTACGGCTCCTCGTGTACGGCTTCTCGTGTACGGCTTCTCACGTAGGGCTTCTCACGTGGGGCTTCTCACGTACGGCTCCTCGTGTACGGCTTCTCACGTAGGGCTTCTCACGTGGGGCTTCTCACGTACGGCTCCTCGTGTACGGCTCCTCGTGTACGGCTTCTCACGTACGGCTCCTCGTGTACGGCTTCTCACGTACGGCTTCTCACGTACGGCTCCTCGTGTACGGCTCCTCGTGTACGGCTTCTCGTGTATGGCTTCTCTGTGTTTTCTTGAGAGGATTTCCCCCTGCTCCTAGTTTGTTGAGAGTCTTAGTCATGAAATTTTGTCAGAATTTTTTAGGGGTCAGTTTAAATGTTTTAATCAATTCAGCATCTTACAGTTTTCTTAAACATTATCATAGAAGAAAAAATTGTAATGTCTTTATAAGTATAAACTTACATCCAGAAAACAAAAATTAGGCTTTGACTAGTTAAGTTTCTGAGGGCAGGAGTTTTCTTATCAACGTTGTTAGAAGTTTTCAGTTTTAAAGCGCTTTCCATCTGCAGGAACATTCATTTCAAACTTCAGAGTAATGCGTCACGTTAATTCAACTGACTTCTTGCGTATTTCCATGCACACTGCACTACTGTGAACTGTGGTATGGGTAATCCGTAAAGAACTAAAACAAGTGGTTCTGCGTCGCCTTTGCCTTCCTCGTTTTCTGAAACAGTAGCCATGCTTCCGCAGCCACCGTCTGGGTGGTCGGTAACGGTGCCCTGGTCTGTTCTCGCCGCCAGATCATGACTGTGCCCAACGACCCGCACACCTTCCTCTCCTGCGGCGAGGACGGGACCGTCAGGTGGTTCGATACGCGCATCAAAACCAGCTGCACAAAAGAAGATTGCAAAGATGTAAGAGTCACATTTTTGTGTAAATGATGCAAAGTACTTAAGATTGTAATGAAAATTGAACAGCACATTATCTCTGGATTGTGAGATTATGGGTCAATTTTACCATCTTTGTTTTGCTAAAATCTTCAATAGCAAATATGAGTATTTTATAATCAAATTTTTAAAATGAAAATGCTAATAGTGAAGTTAGGGGACTTGTATTTTAATTGTACATTTCAAATATATAAATGAAAATGTGTATAATTATTCAGTATATGCTCTGGCATTATTTAAAGTTAAAGAAGTTATCACTGTATCTCATTTACTTATGGAGATAATTTTGGCTTACCAAGAGCCGTGATGAAAGTTTAATATTTTCCTTTTGATTTAACCTTGACTTTTAAACCAACAATTATGTTATCTTCTTTTAAAAATAATAAGATACTATTCTACCAATGTGTCTGTCACTCAGAGTTAGCTCACTTCTCTAAAGACATAGCTTCACTATAATTTCATATTTTAATACTGTTTTAAACCGGAAAAAGACCCGAGCAATCATACAATGGCCCCAGACAGCTAACCTCAAATGTTATTTAAAGAGTGTGGCTTTTTTTCTCAGATCATTTTGAAGTATGAAATGAAATAAGAAAGTATTGCTAAATATATTTTTTACTGAAAGCCATGAGGTTAATTGCTTGCTAATAATGTTGCCATTAACATTCTGGGGGGGGGGGAATTATTTTCTGTATTGAAACAAAAAAAAGAATAGAAATTAAATTTTTTAATGTACGATTTTTAAATCAGTTTCTATATCTATTTACACACACATACGTATAGCTAGGAAAGAGTTGAATTAAGTAAAAGGCAGAATAAGTTTAAAATATTGGGTGTATTAGGGGTATTTGGTATGCCTGTTTCTTAGGAAATGGGAGGGTACTAAAATCCGTTACACCAAACGCTCATGAGCAGTATTTTAGTGTACAATGTGTAGGATTTAAATCTGCTTTTGTAACAAAACACCCAGTAAAAATAAAGATGAAAGCAAGGCTAATAAGTGAAAATATTGTCAAAATTTTATCCTGACTGCTGTGGCTCAGTGGATTGAGCAACGGCCTGCAAACCAAAGGGTCGGTGGTTTGATTCCCAGTCAGGGCACGTGCCTGTGTTGTGGGCCAGGTCCCCAGTAGGGGGCGTGCAAGAGTCAACCACACATCGATGTTTCTCTCCCTCTTTCTGCCTCCCTTCCCCTCTCTAAAAATAAATAAAAATGAAATCTTAAAATTTTTCCTTAATAAAACTTTTCATTTCTTTATATGTATAAAAATGAAGAGGTAAAGCATGAAGAAAACTCGCAACTAAAGCGGGTCAACCTTAAACGCTAAAACAGAACTAATAAAAGGCACTTGGTGAACCAGTTCCACATATTAGGAATAATGTTCTGAGCCAGTAGTTAAACTACTAAAACCCAAGAGTGAGAGGCTGAGTCACGGGCAAAATAGTGTAAAATTCACAGAATACCTTAAGGACATATATTCCGGGCCGTAGCGCTTACATTTTCTAAGGCCTGTGTAAAGGTGAGTAGGGTCACTGCAGTCAACCCTGTCTTTCCCGGGGTGTGTGTGTGCGTGTGCTCTGTGTTTGAGCCGGCAGGGGGAGAGATCCTACAAGTGAAGAAAAGTGTAAAAGTTTCAAGTCGGCTAAGAGTATTTTTGTTATATTTTAGTAGCAACAGCTCTAACTGAAATGTTGTGAGTACGCTGTAAAATAGCCAGGAGTCCTTATAAAAGACGGAGGTAGGTCGTCCCTCCATCGAGACTGTCCAGCGGACCAAAAGCAGCCGGCGTCTGTAATGTGGCTAACGGCGTACACGTTACAGATGCGGGTATTTTACATTTTTAAAGGTGCTCGCTATTCACGCGCATGAGGATGAGGAGGCATTTCTGCGGAATGCTTCAAGTTGTATTATGTCATTACCTGAAGTGCAGCTAGGTTTGAGGAAGGGCTTAAACTGTGATAATGTAAACAATGAGTTTCCTGAGTTGTCACTGCCCTTTTTCGTAGCTGCTCTTGATTTAGCTGCTGCTCGAGTCTTAACTCTGGGAACAGTTTTCATTTTTTTTCCTCTTCAGAATGTATTTTGCATCACTCCATTGTTGGTGGTTTTAAAATCTTTTAATTAAGTTGAGCATTTCCATATACAGTTTCTTACTTGGGCTCGTAAGGAAAGCGTACAGTCTGTATTAGAAGTCCGTTTTGGAGCTGTGAAGAAGACCGTGTTTTTCTTGGGATGTCAGACTGCTCAGGAGGGACAGTGACCGCGTGTATTCATCTTACTCCCACGTCAGCTGGAAGTTGGAAACACTCACTAACAGAAGGAAATCTGAAAAAGCAAAGAAACCCATGGTCTCCCCTTCAAGGTCACGCTGATCGAATCAGGGTTTCTGAGCAGGATTATTTTCTTCTCATCGAGGGAAACGTTTTCCAGCCTGGTCTCCTCTCTACGGAACGCTCTGCGAAACCTCTGTTGTTTTGTCTTGTAGGATATTTTAATTAACTGCCGGCGGGCTGCCACTTCGGTAGCGATTTGTCCCCCAGTACCGTACTATCTTGCCGTGGGCTGTTCCGATAGCTCAGTCCGAATATATGACCGGAGGATGCTGGGCACAAGAGCTACAGGTACAAAGCTGCATGTGAGCAAAAGTGCAAGGTTCTGTCTGCTCAGAGAATGAGTGTGACATTTACACTCTCAAAATTTCATGAGTTTGTTATAAAATTTAGTAAGTAGAATGGATTTAGATAATGTGTGTTATAAAAACCAGCATTTCACCCAGTTTTATGATCCTATTGGGATGCTACTTTTGCAGTTTATCACTTTAAAAGGTTACAATACTTGATGTGCAGTCTCCCGTAAGTATCCGCAGGCCATGGTTCCAGGCCCCCTCGGGGACCAAAATCCCCAGATGCTCGAGTCCCTCGTAAAATGGCTCAGAACCATGCGGACATTCAGCCCTCCGCAGTTGGTTGAATCCACAGGTTTGAAACCAGAGACCGGGGGTCAAGTATGTTAGTTTCCTAGGGCTGTGTACAGGGCAGCTTAAAACAACAGGAACTGACTGTCTCCTAACTCAGAGGCTGCAGTGAGGGTTGGGCAGGGTGGTTTGGTGCCAGAGGATCTCGGGGAGAACCTGGTGTGGGTTCTCTCCTCACTGCCTGTGGTGGCCGTTGGCAGTCCTTAGCCTCCCTCACTTTTAGACGTTTCCCTTCAGTCTCTGCTTCCACACTCGCATTTACTGCCCCCTCTCCTTGGTGCGTGTATTCAAGTTTCCCTCTCCCTGTGGGAATACCAGTTCCGTTGGCTTTAGGCCCCCCCCAATCCACGATGACCTCATCACATAATTACATCAGCAGAGACCTTTCCAAATAGGGACATGCTCTGAGGTCCTGGGTGGACGTGAATTTATGGTGGTGGGGGCAGTGTTCAGCCTGCAGTACTTGGCTTTCCTAATTTCTCTTTGCCATTTTTTTAACTGAGAGGGTAACACAGGCATGGTGGGGAGAAGAGTTAGGAAAGAATAGCGACTTGGTGTGTTAGCGTGCAGCCTGTATCTGCACCTGTGTGGCCGAGTTCAAGTGCTGTCAGTGGGCTGCGGCGTTGACTCTGCTTGCACCCTGAGCTCCTGGCCTCCAGCTCCCCGCACCCGCTGTGGGGCCCAGCTACTCCCGAAAGTCCCCTTTCACAGCCAGCTCCCCGTCGCGTTTTCTCAGGAAAGGAATCCAGGGATACTTCCTTTACTTGCACACCACAAACGTCAACTCTGTGTACACATTTATGTACATTCACATACATTTTATTGTTAAAAATAAAAGCCGACTTGGCCAGAAACGAACACATCAATCTCATTGTCAACTTGTGTCCACTGAGAAGGTTATTGAAACGGGAAGGCTGGGGGGACCATTTTTTCTGAGTGGTGATTATGAAGCCTTATCTGTTTGGATGTGCACATTTGGGGAAACGGCATTGATATAATATTAAACTACAGGCTTAGTTAAGGTTCCCCAACAGAAGGGTGCAGTTGATCTTCTGGGCAAGGCCTCATTGTGCAGGGTCACACTATTTGGTGTCGGACTTTGATTCTTAGAACTCAGAATCGCCTGGCCCCCGGCACACCAGGTGCCCGCCGCACCTCTGTCCGGCAGCGTGCGTAGCATTGATGGCTACCCAAGTTAGTTAAAGCTGGAGTAGTGTCCCCTCTGTTACCTTCCAAGAGAAACATTTCACAACAGTCAGAGTTTTTAGGAATGTAAAGTGAAAGGTAAATCACTTTCAAAGGGTACTGCATTATTTAATCTAGTGTGCTGGCAAATACCAGCTTTCCTGTTATAAAAGATTTTATTAATTTGAGAATTTTTGGAAGATGATTTAGTGTGAACATAACCATAAATTAATTTATTAAATAACTCTTTTCCAATAAAATATTTATGTAATCTGGAATTCCAGACAGTCATGAATTTTTTTAAAGGTATGTTTCCTTTGTACTGTATTTTCTAAAATTTTGTTATAAAATCTGGTTATTGAAAAAGGAGCCTCTTCTAGAAATACAGGGTCTGGCCAAAGTAAGGCCTGCTTGAGTGTGGTTGGTAGAATAATATGGGTGTAATAATTTATAGTTTTAATTTGAACATGTCACCTAAAATGTCATGTGGTGTGCTTGAGTGTGATATTGTTATGTTACAGAATTACATGCTTACAATTTTGTAGTAAAAAAGGGGTGTTATTTGTGCCAGACCCTATTGCATGTGATAGCTCAGTTTTTTTATTGTTACATTAAATCACATATCTCCCTAGTTCAAGTTAAAGAGTTTTTAAAATGTTTTTCTTCAAAAGCCATGGATTTTAAACACTGTCCTGTTCTCTTCTTCCAGGGAATTACGCAGGCCGGGGGACGGCCGGAATGGTGGCCCGCTTTCTCCCGCCGCACCTTAACAACAAGTCCTGCAGGGTGACATCTCTGTGTTACAGCGAAGACGGCCAGGAGATCCTCGTCAGCTACTCCTCGGACTACATCTATCTGTTCGACCCCAGAGACGACACCGCGCGGGAGCTCAGAGCTCCCTCTGCCGAAGAGAGGCGAGAGGAGGTACGTGGTCTCAGGGCCGCCCGTCTTAGCCGATTCGGGAACGCTCTTCCGGGGCTTCGGGGCCCGAAGGGCTTTAAAAAATGGAGTTAGTTTTCAAGACATCCACGGTTTCAGGAAACAAGGACATGAAGCGTACATGAAAGAAGAGAGGCTGACAATTAAGAGAGACTCTAGAAAAAGTGTTGTGACTTGTTAAAGAGAACATTAGTGGCAAAACGGCTCGCTGACTTTGGGGACGCACAGCAGCAGGTCTGGCAGTCGCAGAAAAGGCCACGAAAGGGATGAAAAGGGTGATAAGCTGGTTCATAGCAGACCAAGGGTCCGTGTTCATGCTCCACTAGGAGTTCTGCCGGTCACCATTCGCTGTGCACAGCCCGCACGTCTGTCCCTCTTCCCAGCTGTGAGCGTGTGACATTATCTCCAGGTGCCTTTCCCAAAACACAGATGAGTGAGTGAGAAGAAGGTAAGTTAAGGTGCACACGTATGTACGCGTGTGCACACATACAGAACGGGTTAACCGTTTTCCTGTTTATGAACGGCACAGACTGCAAATCACACATCCCTGACAGCACCCAGCAGTAGAAAAAATGTTTGCTGTCACCTGCTAGCCTGCTTTCCCCGACATGCTTTTCACTGTGGCCTTTTGGTTTTATACTGTTCTTTGCTGAGTCACTCTACTCTGGCTTGTGAAAGGACTTTTGAAATTGACCATGGCTTCTTATTAATTATTAGTGACTTTTTGGCGCTGGCCCAAGGCCTGTTAGTGAGCACGTTGTAAGGGCACTAAAGAGCGCGTTTGTGCAGCTGCTGTGAGGTGGTAAACCAAGTTCAGCTGTTACCACTGCGGCTTCCCTCCTGTCAAGTCGGAGGAAATAGTGTTACTCTGTAACTACATTTTGGGACTTTAAATGTAGCCACAGACTCGAGTGACTTAGTCAGTTGACAGAGAAGAGGGCCCGGTGGCAGGTGAAAGCTCTGAGCATGTCGGTCTGTCACAAGCACGAGACCGTCCCTGATGTGTTCGTGGCCGTGGAGCGTCCCCTTGAGATCCGTACTTCAGCATGTCAGAGGGAAGCTTTCTGACTGTCTCGTGCTGACGAGCGGGAACTGCAGAGGCAGTCTCGGGGGCCCACTCGCGCTCACGCCGCCCCGTGCTCAGCCAGAGGTGTCTCGTGCTCGGGGTGGCGCGAGTGAGGCGGAGCCAGCCCCGAACAGCTGGTCTGCGCCTGTTGTCTGCTGGGGAGGGGGGGGCAGGGGGTGGTTCTCACACACTTCATCAGAGTCACTAAGTTAAGTAATTCTGCAAATAGATTAAAATTATTAAAATAGATTATGCTTATTGTCCTCAACCCAGCAGTTCAGGTGCATGTAGAGGAAGAAATGGAAAGTCTGTCTCCACCTTCATCCCACATCGTTTCTTTCTGTGTTTGGTGCTGCACCCGTGACCGCAGGACGGGGTGCCCGCTGCCCACTAAGCCCAGCGCTGAACTTGGGAAAACGCAGGCGCCGTGGCGGCCCGCGTCCTCTTGCACGGGAATTATCAGTTCAGTGGGAGTGGGCTGTACATAAACACACGTGCAAAACCTAAGGGGGTAACCTGTAAGAGTTGCGTTCTGTGTAAGTAGACCACGAGAGGGAATAGCCGATTTTCACTGGAAACAGGAGAAAAGCTTAAGCAGGGTCTTAAAGTATGAACGAAGGTTTAATATGTGATTCGTGTGAGTTTTTCTTATGTTTCCATTATGTTTTTGTGTTTTCTTAGCTTGTAGAGGCCTCTTTTTATGTCGTCATACCCTCTAGTAGTTTATTTTTTCCCTTTTATTTGGTATATTCTTTTGTCTTACTCAGTTGTGTTTTACTTCTCATTTTCCTTTTTTAAATCTTTTTCTCTCTCTTTTTTCCTCTTCCTCTAATTTGTTGGTTGCATTTACTGGGGTGACGCCTGTCCCGTCTCGTTATTGGACAGCTGCATTGCGTCCAGTCTCTCATTTTTTCCTGGTCCCCACAGTTCGTCTCTAAAATGCAAATTCTGCTCTGCGGTACTGCTCACCGCTCTGGCCGCCACTGCGACCCAGGGCCAGCTGTCAGCATCTCTCTCCTCTGTCGTTGTGGGGGCTTCCTAACCAGCCCCCCACCGCATGTCCACAGCCCCTCATCAGACCATGCCACTCTTCTGCTCAGCTCTCCGAGGGGCCCCCACTTCTCGCAGAGCCCAGCTGAGGTCCTTATCATGGCTTGGAGACCCCCATTGGCCAGCGCTCCAACTTCCTCGGCCCTCTCTGGCCTTCCCTGCTCTGGCTGCGTGAACTTCTCCTGCGGGCCCGGCAGGCTCTGCCTGAGGGCTGTTGTTTCCTCTGCAAGATTTCCTCAGCTCTTTCCTGTTTTGATCTGACACCTCCCTGGTGTACTCGGTGCAGAGAGTGGGGAGGTGGAAAGAATCTATTAGACCTCAAGCGTGCGTTAATAAATGGGATTCCTCCTCACCTTGCAGTTACGACAGCCCCCAGTGAAGCGTTTGAGACTTCGTGGTGACTGGTCAGACACTGGACCCCGAGCGAGGCCAGAGAGTGAACGAGAGCGAGATGGTAACTGTACTTTGGTCAGCTTTTTTATTTTTATATCGTTTTTAAAAATTCGTATTTTAACTTGTTTCCGTTGTTTTCACTATTGTAAGTGAGGCTATACGTCTCTTAGCACACTTGTGCAAGTGTGTGTCTGTGGACACATTCCTAGGAGTGGGCTGGCACGGTCACTGGGCAGTGCATTTTAATTTTGTCAGTTATCGGATTACCCTCCCCAGAAGCACTACTTTGCATTCCCACTGGAAGTGCAAGAACGCTAGAGAGCAGATGACAGCTAAGGGGGGCGTGGAGCAATTGAGCAAAAAGGAAGAAGGACTCGTGGACGTGGACAATAGTGGAGCAATTGTGGGGGCAGGAGGGTATAAAGGGACCAAATGGTAATAGGAAAAAATACAAAAAAAATTTTAAAAATGAAAGTGTAAGAATGCTCACTGTCTCATAATACACTGGGCGTTATCAATGCCTTTCTGTTAGATTTTCGTGAAATGAAAACCCTCAGTTCCAACCAGAGAGTTTTATAAAGCGCATAAATGCTTTACCTCCTGTCAGGCGCCTTTGACAAGCATAGGAAACGACCTTGGGCACTTCAAGGTGGCCCTGTAAAGTAGAGCTAGTCTGTGTGTGTTTTAGTAAACGGACCTGTAGCCGGAATGTTCCTCTGATAACTTCTGAAAGCTTTCTAGGTCAAAATCACATTTCCCAATATAGTATCCTCGGTATTATTTTATAATATATGTTTAAATACAAAGCTACATTATGTAAAGGCAATAAAGTGTAAAATAAATTCTGTTTTCACAGAAAATTCAAGAATGATTTCCGTTTTAAATTACATGATTGTAGAATAGAGACAAACTGCCACAGTCCCCAGGTCACACTTCATGTGAAAACTCATGTGCTCGGAGGAGGAGAAGCAGGGAGGGAGGGGACAGCTAGGACACTGTCTGGCTTTAGTTCGTTTCAGATGCGTGCGTGGCGTCTGCTTACGGCAGATGATGACAAAAACAAACTCAGTGCAAGGGGTTTGGGGAGAGGGCAGACCTCTCTTAATCCGTTCAGAGTGCAGTAGTGCACAAGCCCTCCCGAGCTGGGCGCCCTGGGCATGGCAGAGGTGGGTGGGGTGGGCGCCCGAGGCCGCTGAGAATGGGTGGCGGCAGAGGAGCGGGGCCCTGGTCCTGAGGACCCAGGACGCGGCCGGAGCACCGCTCCTTCAGCACGCACTCTGGAGGGCGATGGTGGCTCGAGTGGGCCTGTGCGCCTTCTCTGGCTTCATTTGGGCAACTTGAGGTTTTTAGTTGTGTTCCTTTGTAAGGCCCGCAAACCTGGGTTTTGCGTTAATGAAAGATGCTGACTGTGGCTAGGTCACTGATAGGACCTGTGCTGTCACAGGCGAGCAGAGTCCCAACGTGTCGCTGATGCAGAGGATGTCTGACATGCTCTCGAGGTGGTTCGAAGAGGCCAGCGAGGTGGCACAGAGCAGCAGAGGGCGAGCAAGGGCGCGGCCTGCAGGTGCGTGTTCTCACTCATCCAAGTCACCAGGAAGCTGGTGATGCCGCCCGAGTCGGCCACGCACGCCATGTGACTCCCACCACGCCCGAGTCGGCCACGCACGCCATGTGACTCCCACCACGCTTTAGATCTGCGGTGATGCAAGGTTCTTAACTGTCAAGTGAGGCGGGAGAGGACAGAGCCCGTTGGGGGTACAGCTGTCCTTCAGGGTCCCCCAGTTCTAGCCCTTATTTTTTTCTTTTCTCAAAAAAAGTAAGAGCGTCTGATATTGCCCACTTAAAGTCCTCTTTGTGTTAGAGTAGAAATACATACATACGACTGTAGGTAAACAAGTTTTATGTAATTGAATGGTTTCTCCTTTTGGTCACTTGTTTATGTTGGGTACTAGTTACTGTTTCTGATGTTAGCTGACCCGTTTTCATATCTTGTTCACTGCTTTCCAGCCTTGTGGTCTTTGGCAAGTTACTAATCTCTGTCAAAAATGAGGACTGTGAAAGTTAACTCCTAAATATTTTGAATCCCAGGATTTCTATTGAATTTTATCTATAAATGGATTCAGTTAATTCATGCATATCAGTTAACTTTTTAAAAAAAAATTTTTAAATTTATTTTTAGAGAAGGGGAAAGGGAGGGAGTATGAGAGGGAGAGAAACATCACTGTGTGGTTGCCTCTCACACATCCCCTACTGGGGACCTGGCCTACAACCCAGGTTTGACTGGGAATTGAACCAGCGACCCTCTGGTTCACAGGCTGGCGCTCAATCCACTGAGCCACACCAGCCAGGGCAAAAAGTTTTTAATTTTGATGAAGTTCAGTTCATCCTTTTTTGTTTGTTATTAAGTATTAATTATTCCTTTGCAGATAGCAGAAAGCCTAGGGTGGTGCATAGTGGACCCTCAAGCCCTTTTAAAATCATGCCTGCATCATGTCAGTTTAGTGGTTAAAACAGTACGGCTGTTGAAATGGGAATGAGGACCTTAATCCTATTCAGGCCTATTTGTTGTTCTACTCTTGCTAATAAAATTTTCATTAATATTTCACAAAGGACATGGTGTTATAGAGTAGAACTGGATCACTGTAAATCGATTATCCTATTCAGCTGTTACATCAAAATTATTAAATTTAAGGGACTAGGCAGTGTTTATAGGCATCTCACAGGATACTATTTAGCTTCGTCTAAAGCTGCCATATTGAGCATTTTGCTTAAAAGGTCAATTATTTTAACAAGAATATGCTGTAAGTAGATGTTTATTCATATCAGTTAGCTTTGTTAGTCAAATGGACCAAACCACCTGTGGGTGCTTCTGATCTCCTGTATATTACATACTCCTGTGTGTACATGTGTACATGTGGGTATGTGTACAAGTGTGCCTGTGTTCCCTGAACACGCCTCTTTTTGAGTAGTTGGTTTTGGAAAGCATTCAGTGTCTGAGCTTGCACTAACATGTACTTTCTGAAGGTGGGACTAGTCCGTTGGAGGTGTCGACTCTTCCCGCGGCCGCGTCAGGCACTGGAGTGGACGTGGGCGACGCTGTGATGGACGTAGACACTCCGGCCGAGCACCTTCTGCAGCCTTCCGCGTCCTCCCCGGGGCCTGCGACTGAGAGCCCACCGCCGCCGCCGCTGCCGCCTCTGCAGCCCTCCCCAGACCGGGAGCTCAGGCCGTCCGCAGCAGCGCCGGGACCGCACGCACAGCGTCAGTCTGGTGAGGGCGTTACTCTTTCAGGGGGCTGTGGGTCGTCTGACGGTTTCTGATCCCGAAAACGTCCCCAGGGGCTGTTTGGGAAGATACTAAGTCACATCAACTAGTTCCCGCCAGAGCAGATGATCTAAATGACACGTGATAAGTGAACATGTAGTGGAAACGTGAAACGCAGGTGGCCTAACCTGCATGAATTTTAACAAGTAGCAGAAATCTTCCGTTCACATAACACAGGTTTTTGAAAACTGGGGAGGAGCAGATAGTTTACTGCCCTTGACTTAGTTTAGTGCACTTCACTTAAAGGTTATTTTTATGGGCCATTATAGACCAAATACCTTTCTAAATTTATTTTTTTTAAGTCCATATGAAAGTAATGGTGAAAAGTATAGTCTTGATTATTGGTTCCATTCTATTTATATTTTTGATCATTTTTCCTCAAATCATGAAGCACTTTTTTTTTTCTTTTTTTTAAAGACTTTTGATTTATTTTTAGAGAGAGGGGAAGGGAGGGAGAAAGAGAGGGAGAGAAACATCAGGGTGTGGTTGCCTCTCCTGCGCCCCCTACTGGGGACCTGGCCCGCAACCCTGGCCTGTGCCCTGACCGGGAATTGAACCGGCGACCCTTTGGTTCGCAGGCTGGTGCTCAATCCACTGAGCCACACCAGCCAGGGCCCATGAAGCACTTTTAATATATTCTGTATGGTCCGTTTGATATGGTCACTTATCAACAATTATATACAGTATAGTTAACAAAAAGAACTATTTCTTATATATTTACATAAAAAAGAATTGTTTGAACAAATCTTTGACTTTTTGGTCCTTGATGCTAATGAAAAAATTAATTCCTAAATTCTGTTGAAACACTATTTTCCTCAGTATTATAATTCCTCATGTTCAACTTTTTCTCCTGTAAACTGTGGATTGTACTGTTTATCACAGTAATTTTCCACAGCTATGTCTATAGTCTACTTGGCCTTTTAACTGTATACATGTAATTATAATAACCAGCAAGGCGTACTTCATATTTTTTCTTGGGTTTTTCTAAGGAAACGTTTTACTGGACATGTAACCAGAACTGTTAGCACCTAGAGGTACAGCTGGCAGGCTTCCAAGCAAAGCCGACAGAGCTTCCCGGCCGCCCTGCCGTCCATTCCTACCTTTCTGCAGCACGGCACCGGGGGCTGGGGGCCGGGGGCTGGGGCGGTGCGCTTGAAATTAAGCCCTTTTTTAATCAATATGTCCCATTTTTAGTCACTTATTTTCAGTTTCTATGGGAATGCAAGCCAGAGTCAGTTACATAACTGTTAACATGTACAATTTATATACAAGCTAAAAAATTGGGCTTTTCATTCTGTAATCAACATAGTGTTCAACTTGTGGGAGAATAAAATATTTTGGAGGGTTTGGGAACTAGAGACAGAATCAGTTAAAACTTAGCTTTTCAAAGCAGGTAAAAGTGGTTAAAACAATTTTTAAAGTGATGACATTCTTGGAAATATTCTCAAAGATTTTAATCTGTTGTTAGTTATCAGGAGAACTGAGCAAGAAGACTCCCTAGCCTGCTCGCCTCCCACTGAGTCTTAACTACTGCAGTTGTCTCTCAAACACGTTTCTGAGTAGAGTGCCTAGTTTGGAGTTTCACTTTTCTCATTCGGTGTAGGAATTAACACATTTCCGTACCTCATTTCAAACTGCTAAATCCCTTTCAGTATTCAGTTAAGTGTTAAATACCGCAGTCACTTGACCCACTGAAAAAACGCTTCGATGACCATGTGACCATTGTTTGAGCATCATGTGGCACCTTGCCTATAAATTTCAGAGAAAGTCCGGAAATCTTTAACTAGTAGGTGTTATTAAAAGAACTCTGGCTGCCTGAGCCGTAGGCAGCTGGAACAGTTCCATGTCATCAAGGCAGCTTTGCTGTGGAGGAAAGTGACTCGGTGTCAGATGGGACATCTGAAGGTTACGTCTCTTTGGTTTTGACAGCGGGCCTTTTGTTTTCCCAGAGCCCGGCATTTTAACAGTAAGGCCTGAAGTGCTTCGCTTTCTTTCCCAACCTCTCGTGGGCTTTTAAGTCCAGAACGGCTTGTGGTGGCGGGCTTGTCCGTGGAGTGGGTGGCCTGCCCTCTTACAGCCGTGGTTTCCCTTCCAGGCTTGCATGGAAGTAGAGAGGACGAAAAGCGTCCTTCCTGCCCTGCGGTGGATGCCCTTTCTGTAAATGTTTATGCTCTCCCTTCATGTCCCCTGCACTTCCTCTGTCACTTTTGCTGGGGTGAAGGAAGGGGACATTGGGAATGTGAAAATCTGCCTCACAAAACTCCATCTCTGATTGGACCTAGTTCTCTGCCTTCTCTTCGTCTGCAGCTGCGTCGCTGAGTGACGGCGGGGAGGCTCCCCAGCACACTCCTCAGTGGGCGCTCCGCACTGGGTCGGAGCGGGCTCCCAGCACTGCTGCTTGCGTCACACCCTCACGCCTCAGACTGGTCACACTGCCCTTGGCTTCGGCCCACCGCCACTGGTCACCTTCTCCCACTGCAGCCTCGCACTGCATCCTACATCATCTGAGACGGAAGTGGATGGGAGCAGGCACGGTTTAGGGAGGACCATGCCTGCCCCCCCTGCGGAGGGCTGGCCAATGCCGCTCCCACCCTTCTCAGGTCTCCTGGACTCGCCCTTCTGAGTCCTGGTTGCCTTTTCTACGGAATTGTTCTTTCGGCCTCCAACATGCTCTATTATTATCCCATCTTTAACAATTTTCTCTTAATTATCCCAATTCCCCTCCAGCCTTATTACATCTTTGCTTCTCTTAATCAGAGTCTTCAAAAAAGTTGCTCACATATATACCTCCATTTTCTTACTGTCTTCCATTTATTTATCCACCAGTTCCAATCTGCCTTTCTGCCCCTATTTCCATGGAAACCTCTGTCAGAGTCACCAGTGACTTCCGTTTTGTCCAATTTATAGTCTACTTGTCTGTTAGCATCCTCTTAAGTCAGCCGCTCCTTCCTTGAAACTTTCCTTTCTTGGCATTTGTGACACCAGTTGCCTCTGTGCCCTGACAGCCAACTCCTGGTGGCTTTTGGTGACCATTGCCAATGTGTGCTATTCCCCTGTGAGTGTTGGAGCAGGACCCCTAGTCCCTGCTGTCTTCTCTGTAGGAGGTCTGTCCCCGGGGGACCGCGTCAGTTCCCACAGCTTGTAGTGGCTCCTCCCAGACCCCTGGGTGCCGCGGCCTACGGGACCCTTCTTCCGGGCTGGCTTTGGACACCTTCAGTGTGCGTGTCCAAAGCGGAACTTCATTTAACCTCCTGCCCTTCCCATCCCTTAATCTCTTCCACCTTGGTTGTTTTTTTATCTCAGCAAACTTAAACGCCACTGCCTCTGTGCTTGTTTCAGCAGCCTGCCAGTTATTCCTGATTGTTCACTTGCCCCCCGTCCAGGCCCAGCCCACCGGCGCATCCTGTCGCTTCTGCTGCTTCCCACCTCACCGCCTTCCTCGCCTACCGATGGACCTCCCTGCGCGGGCCCGCTCCCTCATCCTTTATTCTGCAGGCAGCCGCCATGTGTTTCAAAGGGCTGCAAAATGTTAAATCAGGTGATTCAGCTTTGCTATAGAATACTTCTCAGATTTCGAACTGCATTTGGAAATTTAACTACAAAAGAAAAAATGAAGCTCCTCGTGGTGGACATGGAAGAACCGACACGGCCTGGCATGCGCCTCCCTGTCCAGCCTCATCTTGCGCCCTTCTGTCTGCCCCAGGGACCACTGTGCTCGCTCCTGCTGCCCAGGTTTCCTTTCAGGTTTCCAAAGGTGCCGCTTTCTTTTGACTCTGAGCCTTTGACCTCACGGTTAGAGAACAGGCTGGTTAGAGAACAGGCCGTGCCTGAGCTGAGCAGCCCTTCCCCTGGCTTATCAGCCCCTTGTCTCTTGGGTCTCAGCTCACGTGTCACCCAAGGGAGGTCTTTCAGAACTCCCGAGCTAGATTGGTTTTTCTTTTCCTGCCCTCCCTAAACCTTTCTTCTCCTTGAATCAAAGCTCTCTTTTTTTTCCCTCAAAGGCACTTTTGTTCATTTTGGGTTGATTTATGACTTATATTTTTTATTAGACGGTATCTCGTGAGGATGGAGACACTCTCTATCTTGTTCTGTGTAAGCCTTCCCCCAGAATAGTCATTCTCCAAAGAGACTGTTAGGACTGTCTGGTGTCTTTAAGCTAGTGGAGCTCGGGAGGGCGTACTCAGCTGAATTGCAGTCTCATCGCGTCAGCGCACTGCGTTCATTCTGGATGTTTCCGGGGGGCTCCCAGGGTAACGCTGCCCAGGGGAGACGCTGGGAATGGGGTCCAGTCGTTCGTCGGTTTTGGATCCCTTGTTTGTCCAGGACACATAAGACTGGGTATACATTCTTTCCTGCTGTGTTCAGAACACTTTAAGGTAACTTACAGAGATTAAAAGTAACTTTTTTATCCTCACCTGAGGACATTTTTTTTTCATTGCTTTTAGGGAGAGAGGGGGGAGAAACATTGATGTGAGTGAGAAACATTGATTGGTTGCCTCTCGTATGCGCCCCAACTGGGGCTCGAACCCGCAACCCAGGTATGTGTCCTGGCCAGCAATCACCTGCAACATTTCGGTCCATGGGACGATGCTCCAACCAACTGAGCCACACCAGCCAGAGCAGAAATATTTTAAAAGTCGTTTTTGTAAATGATGGAATGAAGACAAACAGAATATGAATAGGAAAAAAATAAACTGAAGCCATGAGTGAGGTGAACGTACCAAGTGCATTGCCCGAGGAAGGATCTAGAGGGCCTGAGTTGACTCTGGGTTTTGTATCTAAGTTAGGAAAATTAATATACTCAAATGTAATTTAAATCCACTGGTGGATCTTTTTCTTTCTTTTTTTTTTTTTGACTTCTTTATTCTTCGTATTCTTGAATTTTATTTTAATTCAAGTAGCCAGACCATTTGAAACCATATTCTATATTCATAACCCAGAATTTAGTCAGATACTTTGATTCTTATTTTACATGTGGTCTTTTCTTGAATATTCAACAAAAGGCTGTGGTTACACCATTATCTAGTTAAAAATCACAAAGGTCTGACTATGAGTTGAAATGATGTAGGGTAAAATGAAACCTTCAGTTTTATTTATACAAACTATTTCAAAGTATTTATAAGATATGTTCTTCTTTTGTCAGTAGTGGCAGTTAGACTTTACTCTTAGTTGTTTCTAAACTGAGCCTGGAAATGTCTTCATTTCCTGTGTTATTTGTAATTTCTTGCTGTGGTAGTGAAGGAGCATTAATTGAGGCCACCATTCCAGCGTGTTGTTGCTTTTTCCTTTGGTTTGGATCTAAATCAGAGAAGGTGGGTATGGATTGGGTGGGATACCAGCACGCACCAAATGCAGCTGGGGAGGCTTGCTTCGAGAAGGGAGTCCCCTGAAGGACACCTGTTTCTAACTACAGGGCCACTCGGCCCGTGAAGATGTAGTGCATTCAGGTAGCACATGGCGTGGATGCTCTGTGGGTTCCTGCTCATTTGCGAACAGCTGTGTCTGCTTAGGTCTGCACACTTACTTAGATCTCTCCAGCACCCTTACGGCCATGTCGAACTCTGCAGAAAAGCGTCTGGGGAGCGGGGATGGGTGGGGGGCTCTATTGTGCAGTGCGCCAGACAGAGCAGACCTGTCAAAGCCCAGAGGCTTCCTCCAAGGGGCCTGGGTCTCCTCAGACCAGGTAAGGCCACGTACAGGTCAGAGACAAGTGGAACCATCAGGTTAATGGCCACTTTGGGGAAACTGAGGCTGAGACTAGAGGAACTAGGGAGCTGGAACAGGAATGACCAGCTCCAGGAGGAGGAAAGCACAGGGGTCCTCTGGACCACAAACAGATGGAGAGGAGGCAGGTGAGGTTCCACTGAATCAGATGGAGAAGTTGCCTGGTGTCCAGGACTGGAGATCCTGTGTGGGGGAGGGGCAGGACCTGAGGTAGAGCCCCGCCCACCTTCGCTGCTCTAGCCCCTCGGGGGACCTAAAGTCTCGGGGAGCCCAGTCTGGGGCCTTTGGGGGGAAAACAGACCAGAGCTCGCGTCTGCGGGAGGTGGAAGCACACATTTCCCTTTAGCAGCTCCTGACACACTGTTGAGGGTTTCTTGTTTTTGTTTTCTTAATTCAACCCAAAGGTATTCATTTCATTCCCTTTCCAGTTTGGCTTATGTTAGCAAAACTACTTCTCTAAGCATTTTTCGCACTGTAAATCATTTAAAAAGGATGTACTGTAGGTGGATTTCCCCGGCGTGTAATATGTCAGCTCGCTGGCAGACCCATCTGTTTAGTCTGGTGTGGTGGCTGGAATGTCTGCTTCAACGTTGGCTTTTCCTGGTCTGCCATGTGTTGCCTTCTCTTCCTAGGCTCTTTTATTTTTTAACCCAAGGTTGGGGAACAGCCGTCACACAACCCGCCTTAAACGCAGGCAAATAAACTCTTCTTTATAAAGCCGGAGCATTGCATAAATCTTGATTTTTCCCAGTTGAGAGCGCCACTGTTTGCATGTGGAGTCCCCTGGGTGTGTGCTTCAGCACTCATGGGTCTGGGGTGGAGGCTCTTCTCCCACAACATTCAGCCGTGCAAGACAGGGCTGGCAACGGCAAGGAAATTGGCCGAATTTGTGTGTGTGTGTCATTTTTCTGTTTTCTTAGCCAAATTTGGCACATATATAATCTCTGTCTATGGTCATTTCTTTTGAAGTGTAGAAGGTTAGACTTGACGGCTGCGTGATGACGTCGTTTCCCACTGGGGAAGCACTGCTCTTACCGTGATGGCGAATCAAGGCCTGGGCAGCTACCTCTGCGCCGCTGAGCGCACAGCTCGGTTCCCGTGAACACTGCCCTGCTCCGCGCTGGAGGGCTGACCGGACGAGCTAGCAGTGAGACACTGTGAAGACCTGTATTTGCTCGGAAATCGTAGCTGCCAGCCGGCTTTGTACAGAGATGCCATGGTAACGAGAGGTCAGCATCTCTGCCATGAGGGGTTCCTGAGGCGGTAAACCAGTGTTTGCAGCCTTGTGGTGTGGGTACAAGAGGCAGGAAGCTGTGTGGCAGTTGGTGTGACTCGCCACCAGGGTCGCTGAGAGAAATTGGGGGTGTCCCCACTCCCAAACGCGCGGCTGGCGGAGCTCGCCCGTGCGCCCTCCGCCCCTTCACTTCTGGGGGTGAAGCTTTACGCACGCGTCTAAAACCAGCCCCGCTCTTACCCGCGCAGCCCGCCCCTTCGGCGGACTCGGGTCATCCTTCGCACGCATCACCGCTTCGCATTCCGCGTTGTCCGTCAGCGCACACCGGGCACCACCTCCCGGACTAACCCCGACCAGTCTCCCCGGCCCTGTGCTCCGCCAGCCGTCTGCTGGTTTCTCTGTCCCCGTTAGCCACAAGACTCGGAGCGCTTGCGCCTTCGGTTCGACTCCATGACCCCTCTTTCTCTTAAACCTGTGCCAATCCGGCGCGGCCCCGGGATTTCACGGAAACACCCGTGGTCACGGCCATCGGGCTTCCTAGGTGCGCACGCAGCGGTTGGTTCTCGCACCGTTTCCACTGCATCAGCATTTGCCACACTGCTGACTCCGGCCTTGTTGGCACGTTCCGCCCTCAGCCCGCGAAGTTTGCCCTTCTCGCCCCTTCCCCAGCGCTCTCTGGAGCGCCCCGAGATCAGGTGGTCGCCTTCTCCTCCTCCTCCTCCGTGATCACTTGCTCCCTGGGACGCTGGCAGTGACGTCACCAGGGACATCGAGTTTACTGGCGAGTCCTGGACAGTCGTCGTCAGTCCCTGCGCAGTTCCTCCCCGTGGACGTCGGTCGGTTCTTTCCTTCTGATGCCGTGTGCCCCTCCTCCGTTCTTCCCTTCCGCGGTGCCGGGCAGCTGACTCTCCTCTTACCGGGACCACTCTGCGGCCGCGCCGCCGACCCCCAGCATTTGCTCCCGCTGTCCCTTCCGCACAGCGCGTGCTTGAGGTCTTGGTTCAAAACCGCCCTGTGAGCGAGCCCTCCCTCGGGACAGCCCACCCCACTGCCTCTGCCCCCCCACCTTTCCCTGCCCAGGCCTGGCGGCGTGCCCACTTGACACGTGCAGACACACGTGTGTGCTACTTCCGTGTGTGTGCCCACTGAGGTCTCTGCCTCTCGGAACACCAGCTCTGAGGGGCAGTTTTAGGGTGCTCACTGTTATCTCCAGACCCCAAAACGCACGGTAGGCACTAGAGTCCCTGCAGAGCCTTGTGCGGTATTTCTACTGTGACCACTGCTTCAGATAAAGTTTAAGAAAAATTCAAGATTGTGTGAACATATTTGAGCATTAACTTTTTTGTTTTAATTGAATTTTAGTTATTTGATTAAAATTAGTAATTTTTGTGTATAGATTAGATTAAGTAACTAATATTTTTCACCTTTTCATTTCTTAGTATCATTTTGTTGTAAAAAGAGATGAAATTAGTGAGGCATGTGTATTTTAAAATGTTTTGCTTATGGAGGACTTTATTTTCATTCTGTGGAATTAAATGTTACAAAACTACCAGTGTCTAATTCATCCAGTTAAACAGAAGCATTTGGGTGTATGAGAGTGTATAGTTTTTCTCTTAATGACCAGTAATTTATGGGTAGATAATTTGTTACGAGTATTCCTCTGTGAGGTGTGTTTAACTTACACCCTTCTCTCTCGTGTAACCAGATTCTTGCGATTTTCTTGTATAATCCAGTGTATAATCGAGACCTTGCCGGTATCTCTGTGATTACTGTCCTTTCACTTTCTCTCCTGTCTGTGTCAGAATTTTTAAGGGGGCCTGAGATAGCTTTGCTCCGTAAGCGGCTGCAACAACTGAGGCTTAAGAAGGCCGAGCAGCAGAGGCAGCAGGAGCTGGCCGCGCGAGCGCGCCCGCCGCCCACCGCCCAGGACCCGCGAGCCGCAGGTTACTGCGTCCGGTGTGCTTGCGTGCGGGCGCTGCGTGAAGCTGCTGCTGCTGCTGCTGCTGCTGCTGCTGCTGCTGCTGCTGCTCCTGCGGGCCGGGGTGGGGGTGGGGGTTGGTGGTGGTGAGCGGGCGCTTGCAGCTTCCCTCTGCTCTGCTTCCCCCGGGGCGGGCATCCTCCCCTAGCTAGACGGGTGGCTGCAGCAGTGTTTGCTACAGGGGAATATAAAATAATCCAGTTTTACTCACATGTGGAGAGGAGCAGATATTTTTTAGGTTCATAGACAATGAACAACTTTCTGATAATTATCTAGTCAGTTTTGAGCCTGCACCGATATTTCTATTGAAACTTCCCACACACACCCTTAAGTGATCTCTATGCTTAGGGCTCCTGGCTCCTCCTGTTCTTTTTTCCTTCCCTTTCCTTCCCTTTCCCTTTCCCTTTCTCTTTCCCGTTCCTTTTCCTTCCCTTCCCTTCCCCTTTCTCTTTCTCTTTCCCATTCCTTTTCCTTCCCTTCCCTTCCCCTCTCTTCCCCTTTCTCTTTCCCGTTCCTTTTCCTTTTCCTTTCCTTTCCTTCTCTCTTCTTTCCTCTTTTTTCTTCTCTTTTCTTTCTTTTTTTTTTTTGCTTTAAAAGTTAACCTGTATTCCTATTCCCATATAAACACAGTTATGCTAGATTTTAGAATTATCATATTGTTTGGCCATACTAGCCTGCTGACTCAGCCATCCCCTTCTGTAATTATTTGAACGCTTTCAATATCTGCTTATTTCTTCTACGCATAATCACCTTTCCGGTATGTAGGACAGCAGAAGCGCTCCACAGTCTCGTGTTCCTGTTCTGCTGCTGTGAAACTCCAAGGCCGCAATTATCTGTGCCTCTGTTTTTTTCTTGGAGTATTTTAATGGCCCCGTTCTTTCCTGGCCAGAAAGCTCTTGATGCTCAGTAAGCATGTGTTGAAAGAATTCATGAAAGGTACACCGTAAATAATGTGTCGACTTAACTCTTTGCCGACGGGTCGTAGGTGGTGTGCATCTTACATCACAGGTACCTCATTAGGTGCTGTGTCTCAGCGTAGGACCCAGAGCGTGTCCACATTCTCCTACTAATGCGGTTATTATACTTTACACTCTGAGTGGTGAGTGTGGAACTAATATGAGGACTCAGATTTATTACTTGGAGCTCATTTGTAGGCTGGCAGGACCAGGCAGCCTTCCTGCTCCAGTAAGTAGTGCGGTAACAAAAGCGCACGATGCACTACTTTGGGGAGATAACATGGATTTAAATAACTGTAATGTAGGTGTGGTGTCTGGAACAAATTCTGGGCCTGCTTTTTAATGCAGCCGAGCAAAGAGGTCTCTGATTTTGTTTTGCTATAGAGAAATCTTTTCCTGTTCATGAAACTCACAAGAAAGTGTGCTTCAATGATAATTATGGCATTTAATAAGACATTTGTTACGACTTTATGCTGTATATAAAACTTTAGCTAAATTATTTCAAAAGTAAAAAATAGGCAACCTAGGAACCAATAAAAAAGAAGATAAAATGTGTCCTTTACATATATAAATAATTTTAAGATACAGAAATTTATGTGAATTTGAGTATAAAACAAAGCTGTGTACATTAGCAGGAAAGCAATGTACATTGTGGACATTAGGAAAATATTTTGAGACTCAGCATTGCATGTCTTGTTCACCAGTTTGAATTGAAGTAGATTCTTTTTAGAATCAGAAAACTTCAGGGTAATTAGATAGTCTCTGAAATCAGATGCTCTTTTCCCAACTCTACGTATCATTTTTAGTAAACAGTATCTAGTTTGGTAATCAGTTGATTTGTGGTGATCTTTAAAAAGCTGAAGCTGAGTAGACACCTTGCTAGATTGGAAGGTAAGAACCGTGTTACCTCCTCTTTGTGAGTAAACAGTGCACGTGGGTCCCTGGGGCTGTCCGCGTAGACACTACCAGAGGCCCTAGGTGCTGCCACGTACAGGCGGGGCCCTGCATCCACATCACAGGCTTTGGTTGCAGCACCAGTCTGCTCTGCAGCATGCCCTGGGCTCCTTCCACAGTGCTGCTTCCTGTGTCCCGGGGCGTGGTTGGGCGATGAAGAGCTTCAGGAGTCGGGAAAAACAACGGGTTGTCAGTCTGTTCCAAAGGACAATTAACAAAACCTATGTATTTTGTCCATTTAGTGAATTCTGGCTATGAGGGAGAAAATACAAAATTCTTCATTTTAGAACACAAATTGTAGAAATTATAGAAATATACAAATTATAGAAATGAAGAATAGGAGTTAAAAGTATACAAGTCAACAGGGAGTTAGTTTTATTTGAAAAACGATGATTAAAACATCTTACTACACTTAATGATTAGGCACAATTTTGTGTGTGTATATTACGGGGAATAAGTGGTCCGTTCTCTCATGCTGGACGTTACCATGAAATCATCCATCAGGAGAGAAGGTATCAAAATTGACATTCTGGGTTTTAAGTTATTACCAATGAAAGAATGTGCATTTCCCGTAAATGAAAACTGTATTTTCTAATTAACACCTTGACATGTTTATAGTAAGTGATAATATTTCTATTGTCTTCTCACCTATTTAAATCTTTTAGGTATAAGATACTCAAAGGAGACATTAATTTGGAAACCAAGCAATTTTCACTCCTGTAGAATTTCTGAATTATTAGACTGTCAAGCAAACATTTTATTCTCTTTTCAAAACATAGGGCTGATGAGAATCTTTTGTGAGAGGCGAAGTGTAAGGTGAATCTACAGTCCCTGGCTTCTGTAAGAGAGCGGGACGCATCATTTTGTAGAAAGAGTCTGCATTTTAATGGGAGGGGACTGGGTGCTAGTTAGTGGTAATCCGGGATAGAATGTGTCTACTTAGTTGCTGATACTTCTTGGCAGTTAAAGACTAAACCGGCTTTCCAAGGCACCGAAGGGCGTCGCCCTCCATTTCTAGCTGCTGTTCACGATGAGCCCCGGGAGGGAGACGTGCGAAGGTGTTTGAACAGTGGTCTTCAACCGCGTGCTCCTTTCAGGCCCATGGGAGCTCTAGTGCAAACGTGCAGAAGTGACACTGTGGGGTGTCAGCGTAGAGGGAGAGCAGGGGCTGCCGTCTGCCTGCTTGTCCTCGCCCCCGCCCCTCCCCCGCCTTTGAAACTACTGATCTGAAAGAATTTCGACACCTCTGAAAGAGGATTTTTCGTAACTTCAAAAAATTTTATTTTTCAAAGTCAGGGTAGATTACTTAAAAATATTTTTACCTTATGCTGTTTTAGTTTCAAAAACAGCATTTCCCCCCCCCCTAGGCTTTTAGGAAATACACCCTAACTTATTTCTAGCCTTTCAGTGACTTGTTGCTGTTTTTTCATCACAAAGAGGTGCATTTGCCTTCCTCAGACCACTGCCTGGGCATTAGACGTGGCTGAGGTCTCGTCCCTTGCCCTGTGACCAGGTGACCTTGGGCAGGTCAGCTGGCTGCTTCATGCCTCAGTTCCCCAGTTACCGCCCTGTGTAGGGTGTGGCCTGCCCTCATTTACAGACATGGCACAGGGTGCGGAAGCTCGTAGAGTGTACAAAAGTGTTTACACTCCTAAGTAGAGCAGTGTGCACAATAACCACTCTCCTAATTGTGTGTCTTTCACTTCCTGCCTCAACACGTGCTCCTCCTGCGACCTGCAAGGCCAGGAGCCTCTGGGGTTCTAGAAGGAGCTGCGTATGTCTCCCACAGACGATGCCGATGCCGAGCCGCTCGGCCGAGATACTGGGCAGACGGCTGGCTTTAAACCCACTCTCCATTCCAGGTCGTGGGTTGCTGGCTCCTGCTCAGAGTGGCGCCACCCGGTGGAGGCTGCCGGTACTGGCCCGACCGCCACAGCGGCCCACTGGAGCGGGGAGCCAGCCTAGAGGGGGGCAGGTAGGAACTGTTTTTTCACTTTATGGCACGGTTTTGCTGCTTGGGAAAAGTAATTTTTTTATACCCCCTAAGGGTATAGAACATTGGTGATTATTTTCGTAAAAGGGCTTTTCAAAACTGAGCCATATTGGAAAAAATCAGCGCTTCCCTGGCCCTGTGCAGCAGGCTCTTCACAGCCTCAGCCCCCCGGGTCCCTGCTGACAGTCACAGGCCGTGCTCCTCAGCGGGATGCACTCCACCCGGGGTCTCAGTGCTCGCACGCAGGCCGCTAGTAGGCGCGGTGTGGCGTTGGCCTAGTTCTGCGAGTGCTCCTTCCTGGCCTTGGCTGACAGGGTCCTGAGCGGAGCAGTGAGGATTCTCATAGAACCTTAAATAGGAGGGTATGCTCAATATTTTCCAGAACAGCTTCCCGTCATTATTTTTCGTCCCGTATCGTGTTTCCAAACACTGGGCAAAAGGTAGTGTCACGAGTCACCCCTTTCCTGCGAGCCACCCGGCAGTTTGTGTGGATCGTCTCCTTAAATCTGCCCAAGAACGGTGTGCAGTGGCCATCATGATCATGTCCACTTACAGACAGACACACCGAGACTTAGAGAAGTTAAAGAACTAGCCCAGGGCCACACTGTTCCTGAGGAGAAAAGCCACATTCGAGCCCAGAGAGTCTGGCCGAAGAGTCCTTGTTACTTACCTGTCAGGCTGACGTTCGTTATTTTTCCCTTCTGTCGAGAAAATTCCGATGTCAAAGGGCTACAGAGCTTTCTCAGGACCAAAGCGCAAACTTTTCAGAAACATACAGTCACTGGCCTGAGACACCTCGAGCTATAATTGAATGAGCCTTTGCTTAAAGTTTCTTTAGACCTTGAAAACAATAATATAATATCTAGATAACTATAACGAGATATTATAATCTAGATATTATACTTCCAATAAGCTGACAAGCCATCGTGCACTTTGTGATAAGTTACCACTGGGACCGCGTGGTCCGAGCTTTGTTCTGCGATGGTGCTTTCCAGAAGGCGCTTCACAGAGAGACAGAGGCAGCGCACAGATGAAGCGTTCGACACTGAGTTGATAATTGTGTGTTTTTCCAGTAGTATTAGCTTTTCTGGTGGTTGCTTTGTTACTATTTAGAAATGTTTCTGTAAGTTAGAAACCACTGGGTACGGTGTGTGTGGCAGGCACATAGCCCTCCCCACGCAGCCGCAGGGCGCCAGCAGTAGAAACTGCGTGGAAGTGGCAGTCGGCCAGTGTCTGCAGTCGCGGGCCGGCCTTCCCGACAGGAGGAGCCGCACAGGTTGCCCAGGTTCACCAGTGTCCGCGGTGGCTGTGGGGCCAGATGGGATCCGTTCAGTTTAATAGTAGCTTTCTGTCTTAACGTGAACTTCAGCTTCCTTTGTAGTATAAACCCTGTAAGAGTAAAAAAATGCACACTTGTGGGGATGACAGCATTTGAGGTCCTTTATCAAGGCTTTTTTTTAAAGGGAGTTATTGCTTCCCGGATTTTATTTTAATAATTAAATAAGACGTCTCATTGAATAAGACTTGTGCATTCTGTACGTTTATGGAAAAATTAAAGATTTGTAAGAAGATTGCTTGGAGGGTTTATAGGGCTCTTTGTCGTTAAGTGAGAGGACACTGAGGTGTGCAGTATATCCTAAGGGACAGAAACTATTTCACAGGGGACTTTCTGGGAGGGTTTTCCAATGTTTATTTCCCCTGGACTCAGGTTTTTATTATGTTTTTCTTTAAAGAATATGATCTTGATTTTGTGTAGAAATTAACTTACGTTCTTCAAAAGCAACATGGGATGGTTGCGTCTGACTCTGAAATGGACAGGCGGGGAGAAGCCTTGCAGAGGAAGGGAGAACACGGAGGATCGGGGCCGGGTTGAAGTGCTGGCGTCCCTACTTCCTTCCTCGTGTGGGACAGACCTGTCAGGCTGAGTGTCTGCGGATGAGTAAGGTCGAGCAGAGCCCGCCCTGAAGTGATGAGCAGGCTGCCACAGTCGAGCCACCCGAGATCGCTGTGCGAACTGGCTGTACCAGGATGCGGACCACGGCGAATGGCCCCGGGCGGTCCCGGTAGTGGGTTTGGACTTGTGGGTGAACAGAGGGAAGCTGTCAAGTGGTGCAGGATTTCCGAGGATCAGGATATATTGGAAAACTCTCAGCTGTTGAGGTGAGGACACTCAACTCAAAATATCTACCTCTGGGGGAATCAGATGCCACTGAGAACGGAGACTGGCGATCAGCCAGAGCGCCAGGTGCTGGGTTTAGACACAGCGCTTGCCCGGACTCGAGCGTGGCCCTCAGAAACTAGGAAACAGGCGTGCACCTAGGGGAGAGCTGTGCTTGTTATCCACGCTTTCCTTCTCCTCGTGGCCCCATGGGACACCAGGCCCCATGCCAGGAACAGCAGCCACCTCCTCCCGTTGCCCAGGGCCTGGCTCAGGTGACCAGGCCCCAGGATGACCAGGAGGCGAGGAAAAGCCCAGGCCTAATGATGCTGTGCTTGTTCTGTGTCCCAGAGCTCATTACTGTCGGGCCCAGGGGTCGGATAAAAATGACGAGCTCCAGGGGACTGCTCCTCTCTCTGTGTCATGCTGCCTTCCCTCTGGACCAGGGTCTTTCAAACAGGAGGGCCTGTTTATGAAACCGGTTCTCAGACAGAAACTCAGGTGTCAGAGGGCAGAAATAAAACGTTCTTCTACCTGGAGCCAGGGCCTCTGAGCCTTCCCCTGGCCTGCCCTTTTCCCCACCAGGCACCAACGGAAACCTAGGACTTCACAGGATACAGACTTCCATGCACAGCGTGTCGCAGAGTTGCAGCGCTGCCTGTGTCTGTACTGGGAACTCCTCCAGCGCGTACTCGTCTTGTAGACACCTTCTCTTCTCACGCCTTCACGTGAGCTCCTTTTTCAGCTCCGGGCATAGCAAACATCTAGCAAAGTGTAGGCAGCACGTTTCCTGCTAGGACCCTCCACCCGGGATGAACTCACCTTCGGGAGCTGGCGCGGGGCTCAAGAGGGACGAGGGGCCTTCCATTTAGTGAAGGGCTCCCCCATCTCCATTCTGTCCTGTCCGCCTTGCACTTGGTGCCCGTGCTACGTGGACTCGACCAAGGGTGTGTGCATGGGCGTGAAGCCTGCGGTCCCCGCTCCTTCTCGCAGTGCTAACAGCTTGCCTGGAGTAACATGCCCGAAGCACGTGGCCCTGCCTCCTCGCTGCTTGGGAACCCCACCACCGCGGTACTCCCTTCCGTCCCCACCCCGCACTCTGGTTTCTTAAGTGCGGACGTGACCCTGACCTTGCTGTGCAGTTGTCTGCTGCTTGCTTTTAAGTGGAACCTCGTTTCTGTTTCAGATTCTCCTCCTTCTGTGGCTAACACACAGCTCGGACCCCTGTCACTTGACGAGCAACAGGGTGCGTGCCCAGGAGCGGTGCTGTGCCGCCACCCCCAGCTCTGAGGCGGCACCCAGACCGGCCCTCTCCTGTCCCGCAGCGTGTCGCTGCCACGTGGTCTGAGGGGCGGTGTCTTGCGGGCTGAATTCCCGGAGGTGGTATTGTGTGAAGGGCCCTCTTGACCTGTCCAAACTGTTCTCTCTGTAAGCTAATTCCTGCCTTCGGCCCCGTGTGCCAGCTTTGAATGCTCTCCCTGTAGCGGTGCCGTAGTGGGTAGGAACGGCATCCACTTTCTAAGTTCTAGGTGTCTGCCATCAAGTCGTGTGGAGCTGTGGATGTGAGCTCAGCGTTACTACCTGGTGGGTAGCCTAGGAAAGGCTGTTTGGACACAGCGACTCTAGTGCTGCCCTGCAGAGACGGCACCTGCTGCTGGGTCTCGCTGTTCCGGGCTGAGCTCCGGCACTTTAAGTTAAGGAATGCAGTTCGAACGGCAGTTATGAAGTTCCAGGGCCACCAGCCAGAAAGGGAAGTGGCTCCTGCCTCCCTCTTGCCCTTTCGAAGCAGGAGAGGTAAAGAGTCAGCCTCGGGGCCTTGAGCAGAGCCTGATGAGGCAGATTTTACACATGTCTTCCAAAACAATAAAAAGTAGCTCAGCACTAAAGCCTTAGGCTCAGGTTGGCCCGACATTCACATGTGCCGGGTGACTCGTTTGAGAACAGTGTTGGGGGATGAACTGTTGGTGAAGAATCTATTCGGTATGAGGTCTGACCTGAACTGTCTTCTTGGGGATGTCCAGAAACTGATTTTAAAGCAAATTAGAAAACCCCGTTTGTACTTCTCAAGTTATTGTTTATACAAGGTTTTTCTGTTCTTGAGAATGAGTGAGTGAATTGGTGAGTGAATTTGAGAACTAAGAAATTCAGCATGTTTTATCTTTACACATGATTGTAGTGGTGTTAACTGAAGAATAATTACTGTAAGATAAAATGCTATTATAGTAGCACTGTATATTATATTTTACTACTGTTTAAAACTGCTCTCTAGTCAAATAATTTTTTGTAAGGATGTATGACTGTAAAGAATATGTTACTACCAGAGAGTTTGTAGCCAGATTCATAGTCTGTAGAGTCACATAGAATAATTTCCATGGACTTGTCTTAAATATTATATTCGACTTAAGTTGGTACCTAATTTGCATACGATATGGGATGTGATAGAGACAGTGATAACACCCAGATTTTTAGCATCAGTGACGATGCCATTTACTCAGACTGGTTTGGAGGCAGAAATCAGGAGGTATTTGGGGTTAGGGGCATGTAAAGTATGATCCGTCCTTTAGCCCCGTAAGTGGAGATGTTACATAAAAGGTCGCAGAAGCTGTGTCTGGACAGACTGTCGTCAGTGCAACTCTGTGAGTGTCCTGAGCAGAAACAGCCCAGGGAACGCAGCTGAGCGTCCGCGTGCCCTTTTGTCAGCAGGGTTACCCTGGGAGAGTGCTGGGACTCCCACATTCCAGGCTGAGTCCCTACAGGGAGTTTCTGCTGTGAGAGTCAAGAGCAGCCCCCCCCCCCCCCCCCCCCCCCCCCCCCCCCCCCCCCCCGCATCCTCAGCAGGACGGATGCAGGGGCCTCTCTGTCCATGGGTCCCCTGCCCTCCACCACTCAGGCTGCAGTCTGTTCTCCACCCCCAGCCAGAGTGCGCTTTTAAAAATGTACATCTGATCAGGTCGTCCACCTGCCTCAGACGTTTTCATTGTGTTCCTCTGCCCTCCAAAGCCACGTGAATCCTGACCCAGCCCCCCTGTGACCTGTCCCTGCCCCATCTCAGGTTACTCTTCCTCGCCTGCTGAGTGCTGGCCAGGAGGCCTGCCTTCCCTTCTGACTCTCAGCTGCTTTCCCTCTCAGCTTCCCTCTCTTTGCTGTGCCCCTGCCCAAAATGCTTCCCTCCAGCCGCTTACCGGGTCTCCCCGAGGCAGCGCTTTCTTGAAAATGACCGGACTGTCGGGTCTGACGCAGCTCTCCCCTCATCTCTCCCTTTTTTGACCCATTTTCCTTCATTGCATTTGTAATCACTGAAGGGACTGTTCACTCAAAGCCCATCTTTCTGCGTGTTCTCTGAGTGTTGTTTTGTTCACTGTAATGTGCCCGCTGCCTTGGTACCACCACATCTGTTCTGCGCTAACAGTGAGTATCTGTCGAGTGAGTGAGGAGATGAAGGAGTTCTGTGAGCAGTGGGCTGCTACAGGACTCGCCCCGGCCTGGGAGAAACCTGCCCAGGCTTATGTATTGGAAAGACCATTCTGGCAGCTTTCTCAGAGATTGAGGAGAAGGGGGAGCAGGAGGCTGGTGCTCCGGTCCAGGTGACAGGTGACAAGGGAGGGCCCAGGCCAACGCGGTAGTGGTGGGAAATGAGGAGGAGGGACAGACTTTTTAAATATTTAAGAGAGTAACGGGGCCTTGAGACTGATATAGTCACAAAGGACTGAAAGGGCGACATCCACATACTTTGGCAGGGTGGCAGGTGGCAGTGCCATCCCCAGGGTAGAGATTTCCGGAGGAAGAGCCTGTTCTGGGGGGAGGAGGGGCATGCGTTTTTCTCAGCACACCGAGTTCGAGGTACCTTTGGATGTCCCCAAATTGAAATTTTCTTTTACTGATATCATCTTGACAAGATTACGTATTTTACACAGCCGTTAAATTGACTCTGACCATTCTAATTTTTATTAGTAAACGCCTAATGATCGGAGCCTGGTGTGTTAATGGGAAATGTAAGTGTGGTGAGTGTTACAGACAGGAAGTAACTGAGTTCCAGGGGAACATACAGGAGAGAAGCTTCAGCTCTTCCGGTAGGGCCCAAGTGAGGCATCCCCGACAATAAGACATGTCGGTGGAGATCTGAAGACTGGCCAGGCCACGCCAGGTGAAGGGGCGTGGACAGCGTGGGCTGAGGGCAGAGGTAGTCATGTCTGAGTGACTAGAAGAGTCCAGTACGGCTGGAGTATGCCATGCCATTGAGAGACGGGGAGGGCCCGGGTTGCAAGGAGCTTCTGGATTTTCTGTCGAGAACATCGGGAGGCGAGCAGAGGGTGTGAATTTGGGAGTGTAGCCCGGCCTGGTTTGTCCCCACAGAGGGCGGAGACTTAACTGGAGACTGACTCACTCGGGAGGCTGCCTCGGTGGCGGAGATGTGGGCCTGGGGGTAGACATGCCGAGGGGGTAGACGTACCGCAGGCGAGACAGAGGCTTGGGAGACGTGCCGGGTGTGCGGTAAGCCAGGTGTGCGATAAGCTGGTGTGCAAACCTAGCTGCCCAGGCCAAGTATCCCGTGCTGCTGTGGGCACACTTCATTTCCTGTGCGTCTCTGAGCGTGTTTCTTAGAACCACAAGTGAATGGGATTTCATAGCAGAAACGCACAGATCAAATGGCGTGAAAACATGCGTTACCGAAAAAAATTAATTTGTGGCTCTTCTCTGAAAGGCTTGGAAGGTGCCTAATTTAGCAAGTTCAGTTCGAAGAAGTTGTTTTCAGACTGTGCTCCAGCCGCTGTTGAAGTTTCTCTGTGAACCAGTGCCGTCACCTGACGGGCTTTGTGCCGTTTCTGGAAGGGATCTTTTGAGTGTATTACTGGCCGTTACATTAACAGTGTCAATAACAGCCCGTAGTCGGGAATCTGACGTTGTTGACCGTTCACTTCTAACCCGGAAAAAGGAAGTCTTTTCCAGGGCGGGAGAGTGCCTTGGTTTTTCTGTGGCTGTTACGGGGTGTTCTGGAGCCATTCACCCTGACAGGGAGCACTCTGCCTGCCGACCTCATCAGTGGTTTCCGACCCCGTAGTCACAGGCGGTGTGGAATGGCCTTTGGAGAACCTGGCAGTGTCGGGTGGGCTCACGTGATTTTTCCCACCGCCGCGCTGCCCTGCTGCTGAATGCATGGCGATTCCATTGGTTTTCTTCTGCTACCTTCAGAGGAGGAAACAGGGACAGATGCAGAGGGACAGGAGGAACAGAGTTCAGACGCAGGGTGCCCTGGCAGAAGGCACAGCACAGCCTGGCCTCCCAGTGCTCAGAGGCCTGGGTCACAGCCCGGCTGCTGGGACTGTCCGTTCCCGTCGTGCTGCTGAAGGAGTAAGTTACCACTTCTGAGGAACAGCAGTGGTAACAGTGGGCACTCCTTAATCGCAACAGCTACCTATTTAAGCAGCCTTGTTTCCTCCTTCCTGTTGAAGTTACGTCCAGGTTAGTGTGGTCCTAGGAACTTCACGTTGCAGGAAACCTAGGGAACTAGAGGGAAAAGCCCAGCTCAGGGGTGACCCTCCGAAAAATGGAGGCGCTCACAGGTGTTACCAGGTGGGAAAAGAATGCACACGTCTCCTGGGAAGCAGTCACACTCAGCACATTTTAGTGACTCTTATGATGGTGCTTCCTGCGTCAGCATTTGTGTGTTGAGGTGAAGTTCTAGACCTTACAGCCCTTGAGTTAGAATCGCTACTCGTTAAGGGGAATCTTTAAATAGTATATACCCGCATTAGGTAAGTAAGGCTCTCAGCAATAAAGTTTCTGGAATGTGTTTGCTGATCCAACTTCTAACCAGTAGAGCACATCACGGAAAATCAAAATGGTTACAAATGGTTTTTTTCAAATTCCGTAGAAATGAAACAGTTAATTTTTTGTTCTTTAAAGTAGATTTTTCTTAGATATTTGTCGCTTACGATATGCATTTTGTCAGAAGCAGATTGTGAATTAATTCGCTAGTAAGCCAGGGATCTCTCTCTCTCTGAGAAGATCCAATGTGATGGATCGTAACACTCAGGCGGAGGGGCATTAGCCTAGGGAGAGCGGACGGGGGCAAGGCGAGGGCATGGGTTCAAGACCTCGGGGAGCTCTTCCCACTCGTGCTTCAGTTGAGGACACTGCTGTGCTCTGTGTTGGTCACAGAGGCTCTGTTGATGTGCGGTCTGCAGGGACACCCCAGGACTCGGGCCCGAGGTTTTTGTAGCTGACAAAGGAGTGCCTTCTACTTAGACAGTGATGGGCTAGTTTTACACAAGGCTGGTGAGCTCATAACAACTTAATCGAAGAAATCATTTTGTAAATTAAATGAATACTACTATAGGGTTTTTTTTATGTTTTATTTATTTATTTCTAGGGAAGGGAGGGAGAACGAGGAGAGAAACATCCGTGTGCGGTTGCCTCTCACACGCCCCCTACTGGGGACCTGGCCCACAACCCAGGCAGGTGCCCTGACTGGGAAGCGAACCCACAAGCTTTTGGTTCGCAGGCTGATGCTGAATCCACCAAGACACACCAGCCAGGGCTGAATACCACTGTGTTTCACATGACTCACAATGTATAGATTATATTCATGAGAGATGGAGTGGTAACTTTGTAGTAGATACCGTAAGGGAGAAGGTTTGAATTAACATTGACCATCTCAGGAAGCTTTTGCTTCGGGGCAGTGGGGGGTCCTGTATATTTACGTAAGATAATTGCCACCCCATTCTGACCTCTCCACGGCTCTGGTTCCTCCTTTTCTGGAGTCACAGCATGCAGGTATCTGTAACGTGTCTCTTTAATTTCCTTCTGAAGGAGAGTTTTGATGTAGCATGTACACTTCACAAGGCTTCTCATAACTTCCGCTTCTGTAATGAAGGTGGATCTAGGAAATCAGTCCTGGTTCGGTTTGTTTTCCCTGCTTCACTTTATGTGAACCTAGCAAAGCACTGTAGGAACTGTCGTGAGACACTGAAAAACTAGCCCCGGTCCTGCCTCTGCGCTTCCTTGAGCCTCTGGCCTTCCCTGTGCCCACCGACTCCAGACACCTGAGGGTGCCCATGGCTTTGGCGGCAGCAGGGCAAAAGGTCCGGCCCCACAACTGAAACGTAAGGGAAACCAGGTGGACCAGTGACTGAGAAACAGCAAAAGTTTCAAAGATGGTCCCGGAGAGGACAGAGGTTTTACAAGTCCCATTTTTGATCATTTTATGTAAGCTAAAGGTCTGTTAATTATTTTATCAGAATGCCATTTGGTAAAATACCTCCTCCAAACACCCTCACCACGAACCCTGGAAAGTTGTAAGTCGTTCATTTATTCCCGCAGCTGTTCACATCGAGGACGTGGCCGTCACAGGCCTGGCACAGAAACGGTGACTGCACCTTTTGGGAGATGAGCTTTAGGCGCATTCACACTTTTACTCTCAAATAGAAGTCTGTGTTATCGGAGGGGGCTCCGCCCGAGGCAGAGGCAGAGGCAGTGTCATTGCCAGGCTGGCTTCTCGCCTCTTGGAGAGAACGCTTTTCCGCCCTCCCACGGTTCTGTTTGGAGTCCTGTGAGTCGCCCTGTTGCAGGCCGGGCGCTGGAGCCCAGGTTCTCTGAGGCTCCCTTGCAGCAAGTGCACACGTCCCCAGGCGGGGGCGGGAGGACACAGGTCCTTGGCTGTGACGTGCGCCCGAGAGCCACGGAGCCCGAGCTGTTCAGGCTGTGTAAGCCCCTCCTGATTGCGTGGTGGCCTTTCCAGACGGTTATTTTTAGTGCTGCTGTGTCACTTCTCCAGCCGGTGTCAAGGGAGCAGTTACATCACGGAGGAGCTCTCTTCCCTCGAGGCAGCGGCAGAAATGCCAGGCCCGATTATGCAGCACTTGGAGTTCCCTGTGCATCTCAACGTTCCCCAAGCTGGTCTTCACCGTAAAAAGGAAAACTTTGAAGTCCTGTGTAATTTTGCCCTTGAATATCCATGTCCTCTTGGGGGCGGTGGCTTTGAGGTGTTCTGTACCAATTCCTGTACGGTTTCTAGATTTGATTTGCCATTTTACAAAGATTTTATTTGTTGAAATAGATGTGTGTCATGGTAATCACCTATAGATTCTTAAGGTGAAATTCCCATTTTTATAACTTAGTGGTCAAATTCCTCACAAGATTAGCCAGGAGGAGGAGGGAGGAGGTGAAACATACCAAAACATGACCATAGCAGAGTTGTAGGAAATTGCAAAGCACACTAAATTCTGCCGCAAGTGTGTGAATTGGAAAGAGTTTTCTTTCGAGGCTCTTGTGTCTTCCTGGTCCTTCTCAAGCAGCCCACGGCGGCCATTCTTGGTGCCGTAGCAGCTGAAGTAGAACATACTGAGCATATCTGTCAAGTAAAAGTACCAGTCGATAATGTCTGTCATTGCATGTTAATATTCTTCGATGCCCCAATGATGAAATAGTGGTTCTCCAACGCGTTTGATCTCCATCTGCATCCAGGGCAGTCGTGCACATGGAGCTAGAGCGTGATGCAGTGCCACTTTGGGGAACCAGTAGTTTCTGTAACACCTGCCCTTGCACTTGACCTGAGAACCGTAGCAGATGCGAGAATTATGAGCAGGACAACCTAATTTAAGTTTTAGAGATTTTAGGAAATGTCATCTTGTTATTGGTGTCAGAGACTTTTTCAAATGTTTTGAACGCAATTTTCAGATAACAGTAATGAAAAGCTGAGCCCCAAGCCAGGGACAGGTGAACCCGTTCTAAGTTTGCACTACAGCACAGAAGGGACAACCGCGAGCACAATAAAACTGGACTTTACAGACGAATGGTAAGTCTGCGCTTCTGTGAGCTGTTCTTGGCCGTTTTGTAGGACTGTCTCAGATAATCTGTGTCGCCCCTCACCGTCTCTCTGTCTCGTGCTGTGATGTCTGCTTCAGAGCCGCTGGGAGAGCACGCCGAGACAGGTGACTGGGCCGGCCCCCAGAGTTCTGTTGGAGGAGTGGTCGAGAATTTGCATTTTAGAAACTTCCCAGGTGATGCTGACGTTGCTGGCCTGGGATGTTCCTCCTGATAGAAAACGCAGAAGATAAAAAGAAGCCGTCAGCTGTAGACCATCAGTGTAAAAACAAGCCTAACATTGTAGAGCCTTTTACAGTGTTGGTTCTGTGTATAGACACGTGTGTGTATATCTCTATGTATGATTTTTGTTTTGAGCTGTAAAACAGAATTTTAATCACGTTGAATATACTCGATCCTCCCTGCATTTATTTGACTTGACTTTATACTAAATACTCACACGTTACTAGTTAGCTTCCGTGAGTACTGTTTTATGAGCCGCACGACAGCCCGCCAGGTGGGGGCGCCACAGTTCACTCAACCGGCCCGTGATTCGCCTTTCTTTTTTGATTTAACCAAATTCGGCCATAATGAATATCTTTGTCTACAGGTATCCCCCTGCATTTAAGATTGTTGACCCGAGAGATATTTCCAAAAGGGAACTGTGTCTAGGTCAAAGGCACTGCTGAATTGCCTTTAAAGGGTATGGTGTCACCACGGGTTCGCAGCAGCACCCTTCTGCCGTCTCGGAGCCGGTGTTCAGTATGCTCACTCCTTTTTAACTCGTGTATTTGACTTTAAAATAACATTTGTTTCTATTTATAGTTATTTAATGGTTGTATAGGTTCCCTTGAATGACGTTTCTGATTTTATTGATTAATCTAATTAAATCTTACTCTCTAAAAAAATTCAAGTTATGCGGACTTAATGCTTTCCCACTGCCTCATGGACTTCTGCTTCAGATTGCCTCCAACATCTTTAATTTAAATGTATTACTATTACTATATTAATATTAATTAATACAAAGATAATATGATCTTTCTTAATATATAATATAGTCAATTATGTAGTACTATAATCACATACTATATATAGTAATTATATTAATCATTTTATAACCAATATATTAATTATTGTGTGTGATTAATATATTGACATAATTATATATTAATATAATGTATGTTGTGTTAGTGTAATATATAATATGCATAAATAATATATAATGCAGTTATATATTGTTTATTAATATATAACTATCTGTTCATACATGATCATATTAATATTTATGTATTCTAGTTCACTGGTTTCCATTTGTGTTTATGTGTGTACATATTTTATATTAAAATCTTTGATTAGGTAGCGTTTCCAGATAGAGAATGCCGTCCATGTTTTGGAGACTCTTGTAGACGTGGAGAGCGAGTGAGAAAAGTAGGCAAATCTCTGTGCCCTGCAGGAGCTCACGTTCTAGGTGGGGGGACACACACGTGATAAACCCGTGAGCTGTGGGAGAGGTTAGGAGGTGCTTAGGGCTGTGGAAGGAAGCAGGGCAGGGAGGGTGGCTGGTGGGCCTTGGGGAGGGGCAGCGTCACTGGAAGGGCGCGGAGGGCCGCGCGCACAGCGGGCGGAGCAGAGAGGCAGCATGGCTGTGTGGGAGCAGACTTGCGGTATGCCAGGGTCCGCAAGCCAAGCCGTCTCGTGTAGCTGGAGGGGGTGCCCAAAGGGAGAGCAGTGGCAGGTAATGTCAGCCGAGGAAGCGAGGAGCACGTTTGAGAGGACAGGGGACATCTGGTCTCAGGGCAGACGTAGGCCGTGGGTAGGAGCCAGGACATCAGGTGGCAGGCGGTGGCTCTAGCAAGGCAGGAGGTGGCGCTGTCTTGGACCAGGGTGGGAGCAAGGGAGGTAGTGAGAGGAGACTGGGTCCTGGATGTGCATTTGAAGGTGCGGTTGGTAGAATTACTTTATGAGCCCAAGTGTTTGACCTCTGCTTTTTAAAACCAGGTGTCGTGGCCCTTGCTCTTACTGTGTAATTCAGGCTCACAGAGGGTCGTCGTCCCCACTCTTTTCATCTGTCCCCTACTCATCGTCCTGGACAGAGGGGGCGGGTTTCTCACGGAGAATCTCAGCGGAGCACTGTTTTCAGAACGGAATGTGCAGCCCCACTCTCCCTCTGAAAACTCCTTCCCTTCTCTAGACACTGACCGTGAATTACACTCTCCCGTTCACCAGTTTCTTGTTTCTTCATCAAAGAAGTACTTAGTTTTTTTTCCTGATCAGGAGAGGATTGGACACTCAGCCTTAAAAATTTCAAGAAAGGACGCCCTGTTTTCCATCTCTGCCACCGCCGTGTCTTGCCCCCGGCGTAGCTTCTTTGATGACAGATGAGGCAATAGGGCCCAGTAGGAGCTCAGACCCTGAACTTGACAGTCGTGGAGCCTAAGTCCCGGTTTTCTCGCCTGAAGACGGCGTACTTGACAGAGAGCTACTTGGGAGGCGGTTGTCGGCGTGGGGAGGCCTTGTGGGAAGAGGCCATGGCTCTTAGTGACTGATGCCCTGGAGACCGACAGCTGCAAGTGCCGTCTTCTGGGCGCTGCCATCGGTCCTCGGCCCAGCTTCCTGCCACGGCGCTCATCGTGTTCTTACTGGTTTAGGAGAGGTCGCTGTTTATCGCAGGGTTAAGAGAGGGTGATACCGTTTAACTTCCGTTTTTCACAAATATTTTCCCAGTTTGCCGTCTGTCCTTCAGTTTTGTGGTAGTTGCGCTTTATGGTTACAGCCTATGCGCTCACGCTTGGAAAAGGCGTATTCTTCCCAGAATGAGAGGGAAGTTTTTTCTTGTCTTCCTCTTACGGTTCTATGATCCTATGTCCACAATCGTGTGTTTAACCCTCCTGTAACTTTTTCACCATCAAGTGTGCTGTAGCTTAATTCCGACCCATGGCTGCTCTGCTTTCCCAGGACCGTTTATCCAACAGCTTCCCCATTCCTCTGTGACTTACGATGCCACGTTAACATTCGCTGAGTACCTTTACTTGGTTACTTTGTCTTTTCAACTAATGGCTCTGTTCCCGTGTCAGCGCCACGGCGTTCTGATCCCCACAGCTGTCGCATGTGAGCGCTTGTCGATGCCTGTGTCATAACCTCCTCGACGGAAGAAAAGTAGGGTTGGGATGTCACGCTGGTTTCTCTTTACTAAAATTACTATATGCTTGTTTCTGGTTAAAAAGAAATACAGATGCATTGCCCCCCCAAAAGTAGAATTTACAGAGAGGTACGAAAGAACCGCTGGCACCAGCCCCTCCTAGATGACGCCGCCTGGCATCTTCTCTGCACACACACCCAGACGGACAGGCGTCCTCTTTAAGAGTACCATGTTTTGAATGGTTGCCTTTTTAAAAAATCAAATGGACTTTTGCAATTAGCCTAAAAGGGTTTTTCAGATAAAATCTCGGCCAAATTCATGGTAATTGGCACTGTTTACCGAGTCACTGCTGTTTGTCTGTGATCACTGTTCTTTCAGTTCCCGTATGTCTTAAGTTTCATTTCCTTGTTCACATTGGTTCCAAATTTGAGAAACTGTCGCATTTCTGTGACTGTGATTTTAATCTGAGTCAGAGTGTTACACACTTTCCTCTGTTTTCTTTCCTGCTCAATAACCGCCCCCCCCCGCCCTGTACAATCTGTGGAATCATGACGTGTCCCAGATAGGCACTGGAGCCTGTCGATTTAAGCTGGCTGAGCATTCTGCTTGCCCCAGAGTGCTAACCGGCCGTTGGCAGGTGGGCATCGAAACTAAACCAGAAGCCATCCTGGGCATCTACAGACTGCCGTGCCTGGTCACCTGCCACGTTTGGGGGACGGCCCAAAACTGGAAGTGGTCCGCAGAGCACAACTCAGAGACCAAAGGCGTGCCGAGGCCCTTTCCACAGTACTGCTTCAAAAGTAGCCCAGAACAGCCGAGTCTGAAAGGGCATCCCATCCAGATCTGTAGAATCCTTAGGACTTTGGATGGGGCGAACCAGCCCTGGTGAGGATGAGAGGGAGAACCTGCAATTGCTATAAAATTCAAGAGAGGGATATGTAGAAATACATAGACAATCACAGAAGCGCAAAAACAGTGTAGAAGTGGTCCTTTTGTGTTTTTAAGCCTCCTTTTTAAGATTGAAGTGGATGAGAATCATCACCTTGATTATTAAAAGTGATGCTCTGTAGGTACTGTTAAAATGCTGAATCCTGTATTTTATCTCTAGCCTGAATTTTTGGAATTACTTCAGTAGTTGTTAAATATAAAAATGACCCTACAGGCTCACTCTTAGTAACGCCCTGGGGGGCCACTTGCCTTGTTTTGGTGACAGGAGCAGCACTTCCTCCAGCTCTAGAGGGAGCGGGACCCACAGCAAGCCTGAGGGGCCGGAGGGGGCCCCGGTCCCCCAGAGCTCAGAGCCGCCTGCAGCGGGAGACAGTGAGACGGGTAAGCTGTGACTGAGCTTTGTCATCACACAGCCCAGCGTGGGACGTCCCCCTGCTTGCCAGTGCCCTCAGGGTGCCCTTTGGGTTTCTTACTTTAAACAAATTCCCTTTTGCCTCTAGTCTGGCTGTTGCTGTTGCTAAACAGTAACGTGCAGTGGGCGGGGGCTGTCTGCGTTTCAGATGGGTGTCACGGTGCTCCTCAGGCCCCTCTGTGGACACAGCGGCCAGGAGATGTGGCTGTCACACCAGCGAGGCGTGCGCTGTCGGTGCCAGTCCGCGGTGGGGTTCAGAGTGTCCGTCTGCGTTTCGTCGGGGCCTGGGGGCCGATGGAGGGAAAGGAGGAAGGGGTGCAAGCTGGCCGGGCTGTGGCTGGACCCTCTCTGTCACAGGGGACTTTTCAGAACCTTTTTCTAGAATGTTCTGATGTAACCATTGTATGGAAGAGTCTGAAACAGAGTAGATTCTCCATAAATGCTTGATAAATGAAGGAATAAATGAAGTCTGTTGTAAAGTAATGACTAGGTACTTCAGTGTAACAGTTACAGGAATTAACGTGTGAGACAGTTGTCCACTTCAAAGCAAATGTCAGCTAGGTGCAGACACTGGCCCCTCGGGGGTCTGGGAGTGAGGTCCCAGAATTGAGCATTTTCAATGGACAGAACAGAATTTGCAGTAGGCCCAGCTTCCTGTCTGTTCGTGATGGTTCAGACGACACCACATGCATACTCGAGGGGCCAGAGAACACTCAGTTTTACTTTTAGACTTTGTGAAGCAAAGGCTGGGGCTTCAGGAAGGGGCGAGCACACCCTCCCTGACGGCGTCTGTCCCATCTGCTGCAGGCGTCAGGACTGGCATCCTACCAAGGGGAGATTTATCCCAGTGGCAGTTTCTGTGACCCCAAAAGGACTAAGAATTACTTACGCATAAGAAAGCTGGAATATTAAGTTGGTGGCTATTTTTCTAAAAAATTTGTATTTAATGATCGTTTGGTTTATTTCCCAGGAGCTCCTGAAGAATCCTCAGAGGATGGGACAACGGAGCAGGAGGGTGCGTCTGCAGAAACCGCAGTGCAGAACCGAATAGATACAGGTGAGTCGTCTGCTCTGTAGACACGGGGAAGACACGCTGCTTCATGTGGGAAGATGAAGCCTTCATTTGTGCTAGTCTCTGCAGCGTTAGCAGTCATTGCCAAATCGGTGTGTTGTGGCACTCTCCTCTCCGTTTCGGGAAATGAGACTATGTTAGAGCAGGTCTGTGCCCGCCGTGAAGTCAATTCAGTAACTAAGGCCACACGTGACCCCGGAACGGCTTTGTGTTCTGACAGCACCATCAGACCGGCACACGCCTGAGCCTGTGGACTCTGGCACAGGCGAGAGGGACGACTTCGACCCCGAGGGTCTGGATGGGGCTCCAGAAGATGCCGCTTTGTCTGAGAGGGGCCAGGGGCTGGGAACGCTCGATGGAACCGGCGCCGAGGCTGCTGCCCGATGTGACAGCCCCAGTCCCGAGCCTCTGTCCCAGACGGCGGCCATCGGGCCCTCCCTCCCTGAGGAGGCGTCAGCCACGGACTCTACTCTCCAGGACACAGACGACAGTGATGACGACCCAGTCCTGATCCCCGGGGCCAGGTATCGAGCAGGACCTGGTGATAGGTGGGTACATTTTTAATTAACACGAACTGTAAAAAATATAATCCGCCAGGCTTTCTCTGAAGTCACATAGAGGAGTCTCTATTTTGGACAATGGCTTCCTCTAAGGGCGCCTCAGTCGTGTAAACGCACGGAACTGTCCGGACTGGAGATCGAGTCACAGGTGGCGTCGGTTTTTAGAGTGGGTGTGCAGGAAGCGGGGAACCGTGTCTCACGGCTCTGTCTCTCCCACGCGGAGGCTGCTCCCCTGCCTACGGGTTGGGGAAAAGGCGTGTGGAGGACGGCCCCCGGGTTATTTATGAAGTCAGGGTTATATTTGGCTGTCACATTGCCCTGGACACATCCTGGCCTTTATCAGGTTTTTGGATATTTTTCTATCCAGCGTTTTTGCTTTTCTCTTGACCCTGGATTAGGGTAGTGGGGCAGTGGTTCTCGCTCTGAGAACATTACGTCCTTCTTTGATTTCTGCTGAACTTTCAGTAACTTAATTGAGAAAGTGAAAAATTACACCAAATAACAACCACAACCACAGTAAAGAACTGAATCGCTAACACGGTCACATACTTTTCCCAGGTTTCATTTTATATGATCACAAGACGTATTTTATCTTTTAGCAGATAAAGTAAGTCTTTGAAAGTATATGCATTCCATACTTTTTCAAACCTGTTTCTGCAGTTAGTGCCACCAGATCTCATGGAAGCTCCGCCCTCTTTCTGAGAATCATGTCGTCCCTTTAAAATTCTCGTTCAAAACAGGAAAGAGGACTCATGGACACGGACATCAGTGGCGATTGCTGGGGGCAGGGGAGCTTAAGGGGACTAGATAGATATGGAAAGAATATAATAAAGATTATATATATATTTTTTAAATAATTAAAATGTAAAGTTCTAGCTCACGCAGGAGAGAAGGAGCATCTCCCCTCTTTCTGTGCTCAGTAGGCTGTCATTGGTGGACTCACCTGCTGACTCCATCAGCGGGGGCGGTGACAGGGCTGCGCAGTGGTCACGGGCACCATGCCTCAGGTCAGAGTCCTGGTTTTCCCTCTTCCCAGCTACGTTTTCTCGTGCAGGGGTCAGTGCCCTTATTTATAAAATGGGGCGAAGGTTATCTAGGGTTGTACGAGTCGTTTTAAAAACCTGCCAGCCAGCCAGTCACAGGCCCCGTCTCTCATGGAAGCACGAAGTGATGACAGCGGTACTAAACCCTCCAGGACACTCCGTGTGGCTGCTCGCACAGCAGTTCAGTAGGAACGGCGCCAGGGGTCCAGCTGACGCAGGGAAGCGGCCACCCTGCAGTTCAGCGATGCCGCCTGTTGTCCACCCTCCACCGTCGCAGGACGGCCCGCCCTCAGTCGTGGGCCCGGTGTCCGCTCCGCGGTGGCGCCGTTTGCAGACGTAGAGGAGCTCTCCTCCCTGGGTTTGTACTTGGAGGTCCGCCACGTGTGTTCTCCCTGCCCGCACACACTCCTCTTCAGCATTCTCAGCGTGTGTTTTAGACGAGACCTCAGTTCCCCACCCTCCGGGCCCAGAGGGAGTCCCTTGGCACATCGCCACCGCCCGAGGCCTGCACGTGAGGTCTCCGCACATCGTGCACTTTGAAAATCAAATGGGTGGTCTCTGGACCCCAGGGTGCAGGGCTGGGTTCCGCAGTGTTTCCAGCTTGCACACACGAGGCCTTCCAGAGACTGTTGTATAAGCAGACACAGGCCCTTGTTTGTTTTTCCGTAATTACATAACAAAAACGGTACTAAGGTCATAGTTGAAAGCGGAATTTAAATACCTACTTTTTAACAAAATGTACCATATCACTTTCCAGATTTGTTTGTTTAAATAAGAAGTCGTATTTTTAGTAGAAAACAGACACTAGCAGAAAGTCATAAATTATTTGATACCTTCTATCCAGGCTGATCACAACACTTTCATACCAATCCTGCGTGGCAACCAAGAAAACTGAGGTACTAGGCGGGGCTTTGTATATCGTAGGCCTGAGGTGAGGTGGTTTTTTTGTTTTTGTTTTTGTTTTTAAGCACAGCAGTATAACATCACTGAAAAAGGGGGGTTTGGGGAAAGAGTGGATCTCAGAGAATCCAGAACTTCTTGAGGATATACTGCCCTTCCTTTGGAGTTATTATATTACAGGAACTATCTTTCTACTGAGCTTTATCATCTCTTTATCATCTTCATAATATTTAGATGATTTACACGTGTGAGGGATTCTCCTGGGGTTTGGATCTGCCTCTAACGTGGCATCTGGTAGCCTCATGGTAGCTTCACGGACCCCGGAAACCCAGGTGCTGAACGAGACTAGCAGAGTGAGCAGGGGCAGCCGGTCAGGGGCCAGAGCCTGGGCCATTTATTTTACTTCTAAATTTGGAGAAGTAGCTGTGTTGTCTTTTATTCTAGAAAAGTTTGAGAAATTTTGCTTTTTAAGAGCATGAGAAGAATCACCGTGGGGAGGCACACGATCTTTGAGGGCTTGCTCATGAAGGGACAAAGGGCCTCAGAGCTCTGTTGGGAAAGTCACACCTGTTGGCGCTGGGAGTCTCAGGACGAATTTCACACTTGGACGAAAGTCCCAGCTGAAGGGCGCGTGTCTCCACGCGGATTCAGTCAAGGTTAGTTCGGGTAGGGCTGAGAAATGGCCCGAAAATTAAAAACGGGGAAGTATGTACTTAGATCTATATTTGAATTTGTATGAAGAATTACATAGTGGATCTCATACATTTTTTGCCCCAAATTTGATTTTTAAAGATGAAACCTAAAAAGTTCATAGCTAAGCCATTTTGGACGTGCATTTAACGAAAATATCAGAACAGTTCTTTGCAATGCAGAATAGTGGTTTCTCTTTCGCGATCTGCATCCTTACCGTTGGGTTAGATAGTGTGCCGTGGCTTTCACTCTCGGGCTGAGATCGAGCATGAGACGGAAATGTCTTAGAAAATAAAGGCCTTAACATCTAACACAGCTGTTTGTAAATGGGATGCTTTCTCATTAACTGCGGCTAGTCTCAGCATAGACACAACTGGGACTTCGTACAGCAGAGGCTGTTATGTAGGTACTGATACAACCATTGAAAATGTCCCCATTTACGAATGTGGGAGCTGGCCTCAGCCCGTGGGCCGCGAAGAACAGGGCGGCAGGGTAAGGCCCTCAGCTGTAGTTCGCTGCTCCTCGCTCTCTGGTCGGTCAGTCTTAGAGAAACCGAGGTAGAGTCTAGGATAAAAGGCCTCGCCGGCAGACGTCGCGAGTTTAAAATCGTGAAATCTCTGATCCCCACGTATTAGGTCCCCTTGAACTTCGTCTAGGGCAAGAACATAGAACATGAAAGGGAAACTACATCAAAGGAAGAAATAATCAAACATACACTTTCTACGCATGGTACTAGAAAGACCAAGGCACAGAAGTACTATGTGATCCCCTGGTGATTTTAGATGCTGGGTTTCAAATCACACACACGGGCCTTGGTACAGGGTGAAAGGCAAGGGGTGGCCTCCATGTGATAGTCCAGGGCGCCCGATGCGCCTTGGGGGAAATGGTGGAGGGCCTAGTGGGCGGCTCCTCCTCCTGGCAAACCCAGGAGGTGCTTTGCTCTGAAAAAAGACAAGCGTCAGAGAAAGCTTCCTGAAGACGCCCTCATGTAGTTTCCAGTAGTTTTGGTTACAGACTCAAAGATTCAAGATACTAACCCAAGATTGCCTGTTAACGACTTTTGAAAAGTATTTCTCATTTGCATAGAAATTTGGTTCAGTTTACCCCCGAGGCCCAAGTTCTCTGTGTGCTGAGTTGGCCACCACCTACCTCTTTGGTCGTCACTATCATCCCTCTTTCAGTATTTCTAAACCTTTCAAGTTTATTCTTTATTAAAGAGGATTGCAGAGGAAAAAAAGCAATCACAAAGAAGGAAAGGGACTCCTGGGGTATTGCAAGCTCTGTCATTGGTCGCTTGCTTGATACGTCCTAACCCGTCTTCTGGTTAGGACAGTGAGTCACTCGGGGCTTGGTGAGTCACTGCCCATGGAGCCCCAGTGGGCGGTGTGGGTCTGAGTCCCTTCAGGTCCCTCCCCTCTGTAACAGGGTTAGGTTCCAGCCTCTTTAAGGGGATGGGGTAGGTGGAGGGGGGCAAGGGTGGGTAAAGGGGAGAGAAAGAGACTTTGCTTTGGGAGATGGGCACCCAGTGCGGTGAGCGGATGACGTTAGGCCGAGTTGTGCACTGCGAGCCTGTGTGGCCTTGCGGACCAGCACCACCCCGTACGTTTTTTAAAAAGATAAAAGGAATTAAGTGCGCGTCTTCCTTCGGATCTCTTCGGTGTGTGCTTCTGTCTCCTCCATTTCCTCACTCACTCAGTGGAATGGCATCTTCTCTCATAACACCCCAGAGTGCACAGGGCAGCGAGGGTTAGCCCGAGGTCAGGGGGAGGCAGCGCTGACCTCGAAGCTCTCAGGACCTGCTTCTGTGGCGTCTGTGAGTGACTGTGTTGTGTTCCCTTCACTAGATTTAATGTCAGAGGAACAACAATAGGTGATAGAATAAAGAGGTAATTCAGTGTGCTCCTTCCTTCTTGTTGTTTCTTGTTTTCTCTCTGATGACGTTGCCAGGCGCTGTTTCCCACGGCTAACCACCCTTCCTATTAACGGTCGCTACTCCCCGGGCCTGGCCGAGCTCCTGAGTGCTCAGCGTGGCAAAGCAGGCTGCTCCGCACAAGCCGTCTCTAGCTGCATGCGTGCGTGCATGGGACTGGACCGACAGCAGCTTCCTGTGTGCGTGTATAACCGGTGTTCACGTCGAGTGTGTCACACACAGACGCAGCCACGACCCGAGATGATGTGCTTTAGATGTTGGTCCCTTGCTTTGGATATTTTGTTGAAGAATGCAACTTCGTTTTGTTTTTTGGGGTTTTTTGGGTTTTTTTAAACTTGATTGGGCTGACAGCAGCTTTTTGTTGTTACTCAAATGTATTCCTTTTCCTTGAGATCAGTAATTAAAAATGGACTCGAGTCTAATTCTGTGCATAACTGTTAAGATTCTGATTTTTTAAAAGAAAGCTGTACTCTTATAAATACCTTAGTAACTTAATAAGGCCTCATGTCAAGATGATACCTAACTCTGAAACACTCTGTCATCCAGAGACTAGTAACGGGGCACATCGTTAATTAAATACAACATTCAGGTGACCCTCCGTCCCGTTTTTACCTGCGCAAAGCTCAGTGCACTGCCAGAATCAACCTGGGACCTGATTCTAGTGCGCGTGTCTGGTACTTAACCACTCGTTTCTAAACAAAGTGGAATGAAAAGCACAATGCCGAGCAAGCGCCCGGAGTGCCATGGTGGTGGCGCCCCATGGGGGACACAGAAATGAGGAAGTAAGCCCAGACTGGTTCCCATGGCGATTCCCATGTAAACGTCTCCAGATTATTTTTGCTTTTATGCTGGTGTTTCCAGGCTGTTTTACCATTAAGATATGTTTGAAGTAACTTTCTGCAAATTAGTCTGCTACCAGTTATCACTTTGTAGTTAAATGACAGAAAAAGGGAATTTGCTTCAGGGCTTTTTGATTTTCCGGTTTATTTATACCTGTTATTCCACGTGCCCCAAGCCAGTTTCTGCTCTCACAGTGAAGATCCCAACTGAGAACTGCCTCGCTGCTTTAAATGGGTCACAGCGAAGCCAGCCCATTGGAGGGGAGGTTATTGAGAACCAATCAACCGAAGGAAGCAGAAGAAACTACCCTTGCCCTCCCTCTCCCCCCTTAGAGCCAATGAGATTAGACGGGTCCTCTCGCCTGGGTTACTGCTCTCTCACACAGAGATTGGGGACATTTCCAACCATAGGGCAGTTTTTTCCTGCCCTTGTTCCTTAGCCCTATTTTTTGTCATCTGCTCACTTTCTACCTCCTGTGGTTTTAATGCAGCCTTTTATGAGTCAATTTTTTCTCCTTTCTTGGTGTAGCGATTATGCTTTTTTTTTTTTTTACTTCTTGTAGTGGTTGCCCAAGAGTTTGCAATACCCGTTTACGACTAACCCAAGTCCCCGTTCCAAGAGCTGCGTCTCTTCACCGCAATGAGAGCGCGTCACCACCTCAGGGCAGACCCCGCCTCCCCGCCGCCCGCCGCTTGCCCTGCTGGCCATCCCGGCTCACACCAGGAGAAGTTTGCCAGAAAAGAGGGTGCTCTCTCTACTCTATGTACAGCTGTGCCTTGTCTCCTTATTAGTGGGGCCGAGCATCCTTTTATATAATTATTAACTGTTCCTTTTTTCTGCAGTTTTCCTACTCATATCTAGAACATGATTCTTCTAGCTCTATGATTTTCTGTTACAATGTTCGTTTTTCTTACCGATTCATAGACTTTTTGTACATTTTGGATTTTTCCTTGATATGTGTCAGAATGCAATGTTTTAAATATTCAGGCTAACAGACTTACTACACACTGTCACGGGTTAGGACAGGTGTCTGCTAGTGAGAGCAGTGGTGTGAACAGAGCCCCTTCCTTACCCCTCGGCCCCCGTCCTGCCATTGCCGCGCTCTCCGGAGAGGGAGCTGCCTCGCCTCGCCCAGTCCATTCTCCCCAGGGAGCCCGTACGGAACAGAGTCCCTTGGAAGGTCTTCCTCTGTTGCACGTGTGATAATTCTTACTCTCCTGGTCTTGATTCATCTGTCCTTTGTTGGGAACATCTTTAAACAAAATCTCAGAACATAAGTTTATCCATTGCTCTTGTACATCACCCTTAGTTTCCTTGGGCTTCTCCTTATGCCTTTACGTTTCCTGGTGTGGAGAGAAGGAGAGATAGCATTGGCTAGGACCTGTCCTGTTTGTGGTAAACTGCTCATGAATCTGTCTGAACTACGGTGTTACCGCACCGCCCTTTAAAGCTCCGTGTGCCGCATGCCGCCCCCCTACTGTCCCCACCGGGAACAAGTCTCTCCGTGACCTCCTCACTAAAACACCGTGTTCTTGTAACTCGACTAGTCTGACGCGGTCTCACTGCTGTGTCTGCCGTGGGTTGCTTCCAGGGGGGTGCCTCACCGAGACCACTGGTACTTGGAGAGCTCCTCGACCTCTGACTGGGCCGTGCACCGCTTCACTCCGCAGCGGCCCGTGAGTGGCTCACGGGTTTGTGTTTTCTCTTTTCATGGGGAACTCAGACGCTCTGCTGTCGCCCGCATCCAGGAGTTCTTCCGGCGGAGGAAAGAGAGGAAGGAGATGGAGGAGCTGGACACTCTCAACATCAGGAGGCCGCTAGTGAAGATGGTGTATAAGGGCCACCGCAACTCCAGGACAATGGTACCCAGTGCCCTTGACATTCTCTGCAGAGAGCGTGGTGTCACCACGCCAGTGTTTCTGCATGACCGTCTTGTTCCCGAGTTACCAGTGTGGTCCCAGCATTACCCTGTGGCACCTTCACAGCTGTCCCTCGACCCAGACACGGTTCTTCCAGTCCTGTGCGGGGCCATGAGGACCATTAGTTTCTGCAGGGGCTGGTGTGGAATTTTAAACACTCTAGCTTGTGCGAGCGACCAGTACCTCTCGTTTGCCCTGTCACACTTGCTGTGTCCTTCCAGTAGGTTGTGGGAAGTCATGGTAGCTCTCTGGCTCTTTCTGGAGAGAAAGATTTGACGGCGTGAAACCCAGATTCACTGCGAGGAGTAGTCAGGGTGCTCTCATCACCGCCCCGGGGAGATTGACGAGTGAAGGTCTCGTTTAGTCACTGCACTCGCCGGACATCAGCATCCTCATGATGAAGTGAACAGAGCAGACCCAGTGGTGTCTAAGACCTTTCCAGCCTTTGACAGCCCGCGGGTCTCCACGCCCAGCGCTATGTCGATTGTGAACTAAGGGGATGCCGAGGACACGGCCAAAAAAGTGCGGCTCTGAAGTCCAAAGACCTGGATGGCTCATTTGCGTCCATTGAAAATGTCAGCACGGCCACTCCTGTCCCCCACACCCCTCTGTGTCATTGCCGCAGAAAAGCCAGCGTGTCTAGTTTTCCTCCTCAATCATGGGAGCTTCAGATAGCTAAGAAGGAGATCGGGACTTTTTGTTATGCTGCTGAAAGCCCAGAAGTCCCACCGTTCATTCAGCAGTTACCGACTTAGCACCTACTGTGTGCTAAGGACTGTCCCAGGCACATAAACACAGCAGCGTAGAGCAAACCAGAACCCCCGCACCCGTCGAGGACTTACCGCTTCAGAGAGTAGTGTTCCCCCGCCCATCAATCCCTATCATGATTCGAAGACACTAGAAGACAGGGAAGCTCTTTAATTCTTACTGTATTTTCTAAGCCAATAGTATATATTTAGAATAAATCTTTATTTAAATAACTTGGATTTGAATTTCCTTATACTCTCCTCTTTGTAACCCCTCAGATAAAAGAAGCCAATTTCTGGGGTGCTAACTTTGTGATGAGTGGCTCCGACTGCGGCCACATCTTCATCTGGGACCGGCACACGGCTGAGCACCTGATGCTGCTGGAAGCTGACAATCACGTGGTGAACTGCCTGCAGCCACACCCATTCGACCCAAGTAAGAGGACCTTGTGCAAGGCTGGGGCTCGCAGTCGTGAGTGTGACTCCCCAGCCGCTGGCATCCTAGCTGTTAACACGAGTAATCCGAATCACCCCAGGGGGCAGCCGCTGGCGTCGGTCACAGCTCTACTGGGGTTTGAAACAACCAGCCTGCTTTCAGCGGGAAGGGCGGGGAGGTCGGTTGAAGGGCGTGTTCTCCTGGTATTTCCCGTAAGTGGGGTGAGCTGCTCGCTGCCCATCCGAATGGAACTCCCAAAGGGGCGCTGGCTGGCTCTTGCCTTCCATTGGAAGTTGCCCGTGTTTCTCATAGGACAGCAGTGAATACGAAAGAAATTTGAGTCATTCGAGATGGTCTTAAAATTATATTCTAGGGTCACTTTTAGGAAGTCTTCAAAATAATGTTCTCAGTTAACGGATTTATCAGTACGGTTTCCACTTCAGCTCACTTTCGCCGTACGTGTGCACACAGTAGGTCCTCACTGGACGCTGTGGATAGGTTTGTGGACTTGAAGCGAAACAATGTATTCAAAACCCCTTTCACCATAAGTGAATTGTTACAATGAAGAGTTCAGTGCCAGCGGCATCTGGTCGGCGTTACGATGAAGTGACATATTGGAGGCCCTGCTGTATGTGCACATGTATGTGCACATCTGCACACACATGCACACACGTGTACATGTGCATACCTTGAAGACGTGGCATATGTTCTGAGTTTAGGGTAACTCATAGGGTTTTCTTTCCAGTTCTAGCCTCGTCTGGCATCGACTACGACATAAAGATCTGGTCCCCGCTGGAAGAGTCGAGGATCTTCAACCGAAAACTTGCTGACGAAGTAAGTTGTGTATCGCACGTGTCAGAGCGCGTCCCGCACTGCCCCCAGAAGGCCTTCCTCAGAGGTGTCCAAGCGGCCCCTCGTGAGCTGGCACCTACAACCAGGCCCTGCAGCTCAGGGGGTCAACTTTAAAAAAAGTAAAAGTTAAGATAAAAACATGCCTCCAATACTAGAGGTAAAAATCAAACTAGTATTTTGCTAATTCGGAGGCTGCGTGTTAGTAATACCGGATTGTTTTGTAGTTTGAGGAGAATAGGTTGACTCTGTGCTGTTGTAACGAAGAATCATTAAAAGGTCATTCTGTCCTTTTGAGAAAACACGGCGTCCAGCAGAAGGAATGCCTGTGCGTGTGTGGCTGGTAGGGTGCGTGGGTGTCTCACACGGGATGGACAGCGCTTGGAACGTGTCACCTGGAATGTCATAGGGTGTGCTTGTGTGCGATATTAAGTTACAGAATTATATGCTTATGATATTGTAACAAAAGACTGGGTACAGATGACCAGTCAGTCATAAAATGGGGGTGTTATTTGTGCCGGACCCTGGCGTCTTCCTTCACCGCGGCCAGACAGGCAGCAGAGTAAATGGTGGGAGCCTTTTCCTTTGTTACGGTGTTTTAAGGTTCCCTCAGCATCCTGGTAAGTCAGCAGTTTTCCAGCCGAGTTCTGTGAGGTTCTAGGTTTTCTGTGGAGTCGGGACAGGAGAGTGGACGACCGGTCTTTCCTTCAGCCGGGTCTTTCACCTGTGGGTCTCCGTGGGAGGCTTCTCATACTAACAGGCGTCCACTGGATTAATCGGCTGCCGACCACTGAGCTCCTGGGGGATGGGAGCACAGCTCAGGGTGCCGCTTCTCCCTCTGAACCAGCAAATCACAAGGGCCTGTTGCTTGAAGGGTTGGGAGGTGGTTTGTAAAGCAGAGCCTTTCAGAGTGGGGTGGACAGTGGAGCATGGGAAACACGGTCATCACCCCTGTGACAGACACTGGCCCCAGCACTGGGCATGTGGGTTACAAAGGCAGACCTGCGCTCGGAGCTCGCGGGCGAGAGGAAAGGCGGACGTCACCCGGACAGCTAGCACGCATGTGGTCAGTGACCGAGATGTCTGCCCAGTGTGAGCAAGCCTGTAGGGAGGAATAGCTGCACCTGGGAATGGAGTGGACGGGGTGGGACATCCTCAACGAGGACGTGGGAGTCACCAGGACTGAGTTCACAGGCAGACGGGGTGCCAAGGAGCCCTTGAGACACAAGGGCCAGCATGTTCCACGTTAGAAGGTACCGGAAACACCCGTGCGCAGAGACCTGCAGTGTGTGCAAGAGGCGCTCAGTTGGACTGAGCCCGTCTGGGGACAGATGGTTGGGCCCCATGGGGACCCAGTGAGCGGAAGGAAGCGGTGCCATCCCTCCCTGGGGCGGCCCACGGATGCGCTTGTGTCTCCACTCAGGCGTCCCTTCCCCCTGCCCCGCGCTCTTGGCTTCTCACTGCCTTGCCCCTTTGCCCGTGAGTCTACCGTGGATCCCTCAGGGCCGTGGCACTCATTTAGTCCCGTTCTTGTTCCTCAGATGCCAGTCATCGGTAGCTCTTGCCCAAAGGTTATTTGTCAAGGTAGCTTTGCTCAGTCAAGGATCCCAGTGACCCAGGGATGACAGTTTAACCCTCCTGTGCCCTGAAGGTGTCAGTTCTGCTGTCACAGAAAACAATGACTGGGCACAACGTAAAGATAAATCGAGTTCTCGGATGTGTCAGCAGCCGGACGGGGCCTCTGTCCTTCTGTCCCCAACGAGGAGCGTTCTCTGCCTCGCTCCTTGGGCGCGTGAGAGTGACGGTGTGGCACTGAGAAGCCTCGATGCAGAGCGCAGTGTAGACGGCAGGCGTGGAGGGCGAGGGGCTGTTCTCTCCCCGCCCTCCCGGCCTGCAGGGGCCAGCGCGTCACTCCCAGGCCTTTGACGCGTGGCTGCGCTCACCCCCAGGTCATCACCCGCAACGAGCTGATGCTGGAGGAGACCCGGAACACCATCACCGTGCCCGCCTCCTTCATGCTGAGGATGCTGGCCTCGCTGAACCACATCCGAGCTGGTGAGGACCGCCCCGTCTCCGGGGCGGGGGTCGTGGGCGGGAACGCACTGTGGGTGCAGGTGTGCGTGGCAGGAAAGTTTCAGTTGCTCTGATTCTCCTGTCCAAGTGGAAGCTCCTGCCAGGAACCCTGGTGTCACTGTCATTGCCCTTCAGTGGGCCCTGTGCTCAAAATCAGTTGTGGCCGCCACAAAAAGAAATGCGGCGTGCTAGGGTTGAAACAGACACCTCCGTGTGTTCTTCCTATTCTTTTGTTCTGAGTGACAAGCAGGTCCAGGGCCTCAGATAACACAGGAGGCAAATATCCTAACTCAATTCAAGAAGGAATTCAATCATCTGTGTACCTAAGGACAAAAAAGCCCCAGTGCCCTTTATAAACCACGTGTGCTTACTGAACAGGTATCTGTCAGCGTCCACTGGTCTCAAACCAAATGTCTTCATACGTGGGCATCACCTCTCGGTCAGTGAGGACAGTGACGAGCGTTTATAGAGTGCCTGTCCCGGACCAACCACGGGCCAGTCCCGTCACAGATCCAGCCTCACTGGGCTCCGACCCCCACCAGGCGGGTTTGTGGTGACTCACCCCAGGCCGCACCGTGGGAGCTTCCAGGCCCTAGCTCCCCTTGACCTGGGACTCGGCCATGGGAACACTTTCAGGTCACGCACGTGAGCTGCTGTCCTCCGGCTGACACGGGCCAGTCTGCCTCTCTCACTCACTCCAGCCCACCTTCCTCCTCCGCCCACTCCCCCACCCTGGGCCTCTCCCAACGAGGGATTTGTCAGGCTCCTCCCACCTCAGCACCTTCATGACGGTGCTGTCCCCTCCCGTCCTTCCCCTCAGACTCCTGACCTCAGAGGGGTTTGGTGGGCACATTGAAGTCTCTGTAGATGATGAAGTCTCAGCTTCCATTTGCTCTCGTGGATGACAGTGTGTCTAGCCGCAGCGTTTTCCGTGTCCCCATAGGGACACGTGTCTGTGGCAGAAATGCTGTCACCTCCTCTACATGCCCCAGTGTAACGAGTAAAACCCACTAGTTCACCGAGGAAATCCCTGAAATCCAGACCTAGGCCCTGCGGACATACAAGGAAAGGAAACCAGGCCCACCCACCTCCTGGGGGCCTGCAGTCTAGTCTGTAGGGAGGCGAGCTCGCACACTGCCCCCTCGGTGACGCTCGGCGTGAGGTTCCCCGAGACACTGGCCCGCGGAGGGAGGAGCTCAAAGTCCTGCGGATGTGTGTCTGGGGCAGGCCAAGAAAGCTTTGCCCAGGTGACAGTGGCCGTCCCCTGAGAGCAGAGGAGCGGCAGGCACCGGTCACGGTGACGGAGCGGACAGCTGTGCTGGCAACCTGCTCGCAGCTCTGTGCCCGAGGCTTCGCCTGCGTGACCTCCTCGAGGGTGGCCCGATGTCTGTCACTGCCGCCCTGGGTCCTCACCTCCTAGCACAGCACCCAGCACAGGGAGCGGGAACTGCATTCAAAACCCCCTTACAGATCCACAGACCCTCGAGGATGGCCCGGTGCCCGCACAGCCTCCCTCTCACCCAGCTTCTCCCCCAGACACCGGTACCCCTCCGTAGACCCTGGACTCCCAGGGATAGGCGGAACCACCGCACAGGACCGCAGTGTGTCGGGATCTGTAGGCTTTGGAAACGTGTGTGTGCAGAATTGCATGCATATTCGACATTGGTCATGCTACTTCCTTCACTTTTAAACTCTCCCCCCCGAGGCAGACAGGAACTCAGCACGCACTGCTGTTGCCATGGTGATGTGCGGGCTTACGTGCATTTTAAGTGAAGGGCACTGGCATCGTCTCTGTCGTAACCCTGCAAGTGCATCTTTTGTGAGTCTCACCCCTGTGTTTTGCAGACCGGCTGGAGGGCGACCGATCGGAGGGCTCCGGTCAGGAGAATGACAACGAAGATGAGGAATAAGCAACTCGGCGTGGCCGGCACTTACGATGTGTTGAAATTTGTATAAGACATTTATTATATTTTTTCTTTACAGAGCTTCAGTGCAATTTTAAGGTTATGGTTTTTGGAGTCTTCCCTTTTGGGGGATAGCCTGGCGTTGGTGTGGAATGACTGTGTGCATGAACTTGGGAGAGAGTGTCAGACAAACCCAGCTGGTGTCTTCAGCCCTAGTTGCCGTGTGTGAGCCGTGCGGGCAGCGAAGTGCAATACCCCTCACCTCCAGACGGGGGAGCAGCGGATAGACGTTGGAGAGCAATCCTCGTGCAGTGACAATGTCGGTTCACATCAGTTTCTGCACTTGCCATGTGCATGTCTGTTGCTTTCTGATTAAAGAAGCTGGTTGTTTTAAGATCTCCTGAATCTGACTTTGTATTCAGTGCCTCGTCACCCTGCCCCACGTTTTCCTGTCTTTTCTGTGACATAAGACTGTCTATTTTCTAGATTTAAGAATCTTTTCTGTTTGACTTGTGTGTGATAGACTCGCACAGAAGAGTTTCCCCATCTCACTCCAAAGTCCATTCCCTTTACCTCCAATCGTCACCTTAGTGATCACGGACCCTCCCTACCCACGGGCAGGCAGGCGTCAGGCTTCCGGTGGAAGTCCGAGCACCCTGCGGAGCTCACGGGTCACACTGCAGCACAAGCTGGTGCTGCGGGCTCCGGCTCCCGGTCTCCCAACTCCAGCGAGACTTCAGCTGGAAGTGGTGACCACCTGTCTCCTCATCCTGGTCTCCCTCAACTCCAGTGCGCACCTCTACTCCAGCCGCTTGCCGCGGCCCCTGCCCCACAGGTTACGGCCTAGCTCTGCTCCGGCAGCCCCGAGCCTTCACCACTGTCCCTACCCGCTCTTAACCTGTCACCCTGCTCCCGCACTGGGCCCAGAGGACTCAGGTGGAGCCGAGCAGAGCATCCCTGTCTGGCTGGAGACCAGGATCACTCCTCCCAAGGTGGCTGCCCACCCAGGGAGCCCTGCTGTGGAGGGGACAGGCAGGCTGTGTGCAGAGAGGAAGTCCCTCTTCGGTTGGCTCAGTGGTGTCAGCTGGACTTCCACAGCTGACCCTGGCCCTGGGTGGGCCCACCTGTCTCCATGAGAGAAGGCAGTGAGTGGGCGAAGGGGACAGATTAGTGCTTTAGCCAAATGGATACAGATGACTCCCGGGAAGTGCAGGGGTGTCAGTGTCTGATTCCCAGTTATGTGACCTGCTGACACCACCCGACTTGTCTGGGTTCCGTCTCCTCTAAGGGGGCGGGAGGGCACCCCCTTTGCGGCACCTACATCCCAGGCGCTGTGTGAGGGCCCATGAAACCAGAGGAGGCGGCGCTTTGCTGAGTAACCGAAAATGCCACGGTTGGTGCCCACGTGACGTTCCTTCCACCAAAATCAAGCGGTCTGGGACACTGAAGAGATGGTAGGAAGCCCATGTGGCACAGAGGCCACTGGAGGACTCGGTGGGGTCCAGAAAAACTGGCAGGAGAGGCGACCGGAGGAGATCCACCCGGTATGCACACCCTCTGGGGCCGGGTGCGACAGGGAGGGGTGGGCAGGAGGCCCGTGGGAACTCTGAACTTCCTGCTCAGTTTTGCCCAAAACCAAAAGCTGCTCTAAAGCTGTCATTTCTCTTTTGAATGGCATTTGTCAAAGGGATTAGGTCTCATCCTCTCAGCGATTTTGCAGTCTGGGGTGGTGCGTTCCAGAGGATCCAAGGGGCGGCAAGAGAAAGTGTTCTGGAGGCAGGGTGGCAGGTCCTGGCTGTGGTTCAGAGGGTGTGGTGGGGGGCCCCCAGGAAGTCAAAGACTGGACCCTGAAGCTCGCCTGTGCCCCCTGCCAAAGGACTGTGACTTCAGTGGTGGCAGGCAAGGGGAGAGGGTGGGCTTTAGGCCTGAAGAACTCTGGCGTCTCAGTGAGGACCACCGCACACCCTCCACGTTGGTGCTGGGGTGGACGCGTCAGCTGGAAAAGCTGGGTCAGGAGCATTCGCTCTGCATCTCACAGCCTTCCGTGAGTCTCGCCGTCTTGGGGGAATTTCGAAAACGCATGGATGGATGTGCCCGGGTGGCTCTTGTATGGGCCCCCGGCCCCCCGGTTCTGCAACAGTCAGCCCTTCTTCCTCTGTCTCCTGCTTTAGGGGCTTTGGGAAACGGAGGTCGAGGCAAAGGGGGGAAAGGGCTAGAAAGACCACAAGTCCAAGGACAAACGTACAGCGTCCACAGACCAGATATTTAATCAGGTAAACAAAACTATTCTAAACACACTGTACTTGTTTATAAATACTGATTTACAATAATCCTAAACGTTTTTCTTATCTTCAAAAAAACCCAAAAACAAGTGAAATGTGTTTCAGGGGTAGCTCGTGGTTGTTTTGTTTGAAGGTGGGTTTTTAACTGCCTTTGCCTCTGGGGTTCTGTCACCAGAACACAGCAGGGGACTGTCCCTCATGCAGAATCAGGATCCTGGGGACGTCCCTGCCCCTGGCAGGGCCTGACTCGCCTGTGATCCTGTGATTGGTGACAGTTGAACCGGTGTCAGAAGGAGAAACAAGTGGCCTCTGATTCCCCAGCTGCTAATCTGGCTCAGGAACCTGCTCTCCTGGGGTCCCATGTCCCTAAAACAGCGCTGAGCAGAGCAGCGCTCTTGCCGATGCGACGCAGGCTGCGGCCTGTGCTTTGAACTCTTCCCAGGGAGTCCAGCCACGCTCTGTGGGCCTTCGGTTTCTGTAGGGCTGGCAAGCAGGTGCTCCAGCCGCCCAAGTGCCTCAGTTTACAACAGTAGCGCTTCCTACCCGAGAAAAAGCCCAGCTGGCCCAGCTTCCAGCAATGAAGACTTTTCGCTCACCCTCGTCCCTTGTCCCCAGCTGCCAAGCTGGCTCCTTCCTTCTCCGTCCCGTGGCCAAGACCGGGTGTTTGGCCTCGATGCTGGCTTAATGCACTTGGGGACCTCAGACAATCCCTTCACTTCCCAGGCCCCCTGGATTCTGTGTGTCTGTCCCCAACCCAGAAGGAATGTCGGACTCTGCCCCCTCTTGTGGCCAATGTGCCGCTGTGCTCTCAGCCATTCCCCTTTGCTCCAGGTGAAAATGGCGCTTTTCTTCCTCCTGTCCCCACGGTTCACCTGGGATTTCGCACACACCAGGGACAGCAGCACGGACTCCGGTCCCCACACTGCCTCTCTGATCCTCTGTCAGGGCGGAGAAACAGAGAATCCACAGTCCCTGTCCCTGCAGGACCCAGGCTGCGTCTCAGGGAGTGTGCCGTGGGGCCGCACTAGGCCCCAGGATCTGTGACAGACACTTTTTGGTCCTTCAGCCCTGCGGTGCTCCCAATGCCAGGTCGCCTTCCCCTCCTCTCTCTTGCCTTCCCCTCCCCCCACATCCCTTCATTCCCACCAGCCTTCAACACCCCCCACCTCGGATAACAGTATCTCAGGTCCCTGTGACACAGGACAAGACATCCACCTACACTCAGGGACAGGAGACTACAGGGGCTCAGCGCCACTGCGTCCACACGTCACCTCCCAAGGGGAGGCCCTGCATCCTGAGTCCCCACACAGAAACAGGACAAAACCTCATCTTACAAACGTGAACAGCAGTGCGGGGAGATGAACTGACCCGAGAGCATTGAGCGCAGCAGCGGCGGCAGCGTGGGTCCAACCCCAGAACTCAGCCCAGCAAAGCCCGCCCTGTCCCCGGGAATCCTGCAGAAACCTGAAACAGCATGCAGCAGGCACTCCCTGTCTCAGGAGTCAGGCACACAGTACACGCTGGGCCCCTGCCACACCCTCTTGTAGCCACCTCATCCTCAGTCCCCTCCAGCAGGGCGGGACACTCAGGGGCAGTGTGTCCTGGGCCCGTCCAGAGACACGTCTCTAATGTACAGGGACACGGTCAGATGTGAAAATACTCCTACAGGTACACGGAACAGGCTAAGACCTCTCGCTGCATCCGTCCCCCTCTGGTCGCCCCCGCCCCACCCCCCTGGCCAACTGCAAACGCCGATCAGTCTCACGGGCCACTCAGAGACCACACAACAGCCCCTTCCATCCATGAGAAACGACGTTGGCACCTAGTGGCCTTGGTCCTCAGCCCCACCTCACGGCAGTCACTGAGCATCTCAGCTGAGCAGGAGCAGAGCCTGCCGCCCCAGCCCCAGGGAGGTTTCCGGTGTAAGCCAGCCGGGTGGTCCTTCCAAAGCTGAGGACCTAACTTCAGGGGCATCCTTAGCACTTCCCACTGCTGCCACCTAATGTCCCAGGTGTTGAACTGCAGCCTTCCCAGGCCAGGCAGAAGGCTGCGCTGTGAGCTGTGGGGCCTCCCAGGCCTCTGGCCTGCCCCTGCCCCCAGCCCTGGTCCCGGGGCACAGCACAGGGACCCATCAGGTGGCGATCTCAATCAGAAGCCAAGGTGGGCAACAGTCCTAAACGTGGTCCTGTCAAAACCAGGAGACACAGGAAGGTTTCTAAGTGGACAAGCGACTAAGTGTCCCACCTGCCACGGTGCACGTAGTCCCTCGGGGAGGTGTCAGGAGTATGTGTGGGCCTGGGTTTTGTGGGGACACTGGGCTTTTGACCTGCACCAAGGGCAGGTGTCCTCAAAAATGCCTCTCAGGAGCTTCAGAATGTGTGTGACTCCCCCCATCCACCTCCTGCTTCCTTCCTCTCTGCCCTTCTCTCTCCCCCTCCCAGACGGAACTGGCAACCTTGAACCCCAGTTATGCAAAATGTGGTTCTCACTGCCAAACATCCTCCAAGGCTTGGCTCAAACTGCCACCTCCCTGGAGCCACCCCCCACCACCAGCTGGAGGCAGTCACCTCCCCCAGGGCCCATAGTCCTCTCCGTCATCGGTACTCGACTAGGCCATTTACAGCATCAGTGTCCCTGGTCTCCCCCTGAATTAAGTGGAAACGTGTCACCGCTCGTGGGGCCAGGCTTGGTGCTCTGCATGGTGCAGGTGCAGGTGGGCGGATGAGTGGATGGACCTCAGTAGGAGAAAAGGAGACAAAAAGTCTTCTTACGAGGTGTGGTCTTTCTAGATAAGCTCAGATCTGATCTAGTAAGTCCCAGCCCATCTGGGCCCAGCCGCTGGGGACTTGGGGTCTCAGGACCGTCCCTAGTTAGAACTCAGCCCAGCCCAGCCCGGCCCAAGGGACACACTCTCCAACCCTGGGCTTCTGAGCCCACCGTCTGCCCTCAGAAAGGCCTCACCAGGGGTTATTCCCACCTGCAGGTGGAGGCTTAGGCCCAGCCCTGCCCCCTTGCATGCCAGCTGAGCAAGAATAGGGTCCCTTTACGACCTACACAAGTGCTGGGAACACACACACACACACACAGAGGCAACGTAAACTGCCCCCCGACCGAGAGCACAGAGTCTGAGCAGCACCTGCTTGGAGCAGAACCTGCCAGTGATGCCACCTCTGCCCTAGAAAAGCCCTCTTCTCCTCCCCCCTCCCACCCAGAGCCTGCCCGGTGCCCGGCACCTGGCTGGCCTGGAGAAGTAGTCAGTGAGCCTGACCACCGTGAAAGTGGCAAGCCCCCAGGTCTCGGCCACGGTCTTTGCAAACTGCAGACCAGGGGCCAGCCAGCCACTGTGTTTACACAGCAACAAAGAACCCGCCTCTCCAGGAGCTGGCTGACCCTGACCGACGCACACACCACACTCAAGAGCAGCTGCCAGGCAGACAGAACCGGTCCCCTTTGCTGACCACCTGGGCCTTGGAGGGCCGGGCAAGTGCTGCCCTCAGCTCACTTGGTTGCCCAGGCAGTGGGGCCGAAGCAGGTGGTTTCCCCACGTCACCTGGCCACCGCTCCAGGCCCCACCTCACTGCTGTCCCAGCTCCGAGGGGAGGGGGCAGAGATCTAACCCTACAAATCCACTCCACCTGGGAGGGGGCGTCTCTTCCTTCATTGTTGCGCCTTGAAGGGCGGTGTCTGAACAGACCAGCCCGGGAGTCTGCACAGCGGGGCCTGCGGCCTCTAAGTACACCTTAGAAACCACACTCGGAAGCTGTGCAATGTTGGTCTGTGGGTCTCCACAGCCCCCCATCTCTACCTGACAGAGAACATCAAAGGTCACAGGTGAAAATGACCTTGGAGGCCAATCAACCCAATGCCTTACTCCCACATCCCATCTTCTCACCCAGAGAAGTGATAGGAAGGCCCAGGTGACCTGAGTAAGAAGGGACGGAGCCGGGCCGGAAGCGTAGGTGGTGACTCCAGGCCCAGCACGGCTGCTATTCTGCCTTATGTCTTGTCAATCAAGCATCACGCACGGAGTCCCTCGGATGAGGTTTTCCAAGGAAAAGGGGTTCCTCTAAGGACAACAGTGTCTCTACCTCCTGGCTGGCGGGCACCGTGGCCCCATCCAGGCTTGGTAAGTCCATGGCATGTCCTAACCAAATGCTTTTTTTTTTTTTAATTCTGGAAAGGAAGTACCTGGTACCTGCTCCTTCCTCCTGTCCTTTGATAGTGGCTTCTCCCTTCTTTTGAAAGCAAAGAATCAGTGAGCAGGGAGGAGGCCTGTGATACCTGGGGTCACCAGCAGGTGAGGTCACAACCAGCACTGAGGCATGGGAACTGGACATGGGGGCTCTGCTGCTGGGTTCTCCTCTGGGGGCCCCGTGGAAGCCTGGGTGCCCTGGAAAGGGCTCACCCCCCAGGCCTCTGTCTCTGAGTCAGTGCGTGGGCATCCGGGATGCAGGCAGTAAACGAGAGAACAGGACCCACCTGGCGCTTCCTTCCCGTTCCCAGCCTGGTCTCTCAAGTCCTCCCTCCGCGCCCCACCGCCCAGAAAGCCAAGGCCACACCTCTGTCTGCTGTTTTGTGTGTGCTTTTGATGCCTTTGGTCCCGTCATGGGGCCTGCGAGAAGCCCAAGTGGGGGCTCACACTGACCCTCAAGTCTCTGGCTGTGGACACAGTTCTCGGTGTGTTTTCAGGCGCCCACACTCCAGGTGCTGTTCCTGCCCCACACTCCCAGGCCCCGGCTCAGTGGGGCGGCTGTGGGCATCCATCTCGGGGGACAGGCCACCCTGAGGCCTTCATTTCTGTTTCGAGGTGAGAATGTTCCCTTCCTCGATGCTCTGCAGCTGGTGCCTTTGACTCAAGGGCACGCGGCTGCCCTGGCGGCCCCCGAAGCCGGCGCCCGGGACAGTCCGCGCGACCAGCAAGACGCCGGGCAAAGCCTGCTCCCCGAATAAGTTGACCTTGGCCTCAGCCTCTATGGCTTTGGCCAAGCTGTCTGCGTAACTGTCCAAGGACTTGTGCGCGTCGGCTGTCACGTGGAGGACGGGGTTCTTGGTAGCTTCTAAGGGAGAAGGAGGGAAAAGGGTAAGCGAGGGACCGGTGACTCTCCCGGGACATGCCTGCTGCTGCCTCCTTGCCCCAGGAGGGGAGGCAGACTGAGGTGAGGGGCGAGGGTTTTGAAGTCGGATTAGCAGGATTGAACCTGACCTCAGTTTCTCCCCCGTGAAGCGAGGACCAGGGCAGACCTCTGACGTCACAGGTTCTCTGTGACCACCAGACCGTTCCTCCCAAGATGCCTAGGTCTGGCTCATGGCGAAGGCTTGGTGAACATTTCCTACCAACGACATTGAAATGTCGCATCTTTGGGGGAGTCCTCTGGTGGTTGGGGTCCCTGCCCCGGCTCTAAACTTCCACAAGCCCCAGTGCCATCTCTGTCCTCTCCGCACTGGCTCAGGTCCCCAAATTCATGGACAACCTCAGGGTCGGAAGTAACACTGAAGGTTCAGGAGTGCCCCCCCAACTCCCAGGATGAGGACTTGACAACCAAAATGACGAGAAGACAGGGAAGGATAGGGCCTGTGAGAAGACAGGGAGGGACGTGGCCTGTCCCTGCCTTGTCACTCACTCTGGGGAGGACGGAGTTGGTCTGAGGACGTGTGCCTGCCCAGTCGGTCAGCTGGGAAGCCGGGGACTCAGCGGGGGAGGACCCTGCAGGTGGGCAAAGGAGGAGCCCTGGTGTGCTGGGGCCCAACGGGGAAGAGCCAAAGATTTTGCTGAGATCCTTCCCTTCCCCCCCGCAATGCAAACTGACCTTTGATCTGTTCCACTTCGTCCTCGAAGGTCACCGAGCTCCTCCTCTTGAGGGGGCAAGTGCAGTGGGAGGGAGGCTGGTCATCAGACATGCAGTCTTCCAGCAGCATCACGTCCGTCCCTAAAACCAAGGTCAGGGTGTGCAAAGAGGACTGGCCGGCCGTGTCCTCTTCGCCGTCCCCTCCTCACCCGCCTTCTCTTAGCCACCTGGCACGGCGCTCTCCCACTGGTGCCAGCCCTCGGTCAAGTGCACCGGGCCGCCCCGCGGCAGGTGCCCAGGAAATCAATACTATGCCATCCTCTTCTGAGGAGGGTGCAGCCAGATGTCGGGGCTGCTTCAGACACGCAAAGATGCGGCCGTGTTACGCAGGGCGGCGGGCTCTGAGCCACAACCAGCACATGGGGAGTGTTCAGTGGGCCAGACCTGGCCTGGGGAACAGAGGAGGGCCGCGTGGAGGAGGGGGCCCGGAAAAAGAGCTGTGCGTTTTGAGTGAATCCTCTTACAGTTTGAGTTTCTCTCATTGTGGTTAAAATGTGTTGCACTAAGTAAGCTTTTTCTCAATTACAGTTGACACCCAATATATTAGTTCCTCATGTCCAGCACAGCGGTTACACATGTGTGGGCCTCACCGAGGGGTCCTCCGATGAGTCTCCCACCCACCTGACGTCACACAGTCGGCACAATGGCACTCCCCACGCTGCCCGCCACAGCCCCGTGACTGCAGCTGCCAATCTGTACTCCTTAGTCCCTTCCCCGTTTTCACTCAGCCCAACCCCCCTTCCCATCTGGCAGCCTTCAGTTGGACCCCCGTCTCTATGCGTCTGTTTTTGTTGGGTGTTTCGGATTCCACACATAGGTGAGATTGTATGTTTTGTGTCTTTCTCTGACTTATTTCACTTAGCGAAATACCCTCCAGCCCCATCCCTGCTGTTGCAGAGGGTCAGAGTTCTTTCTTTTTATGCCCCAGCCATAGTGCATGTACATATGCGCCCCGTGTCTCTCCAATCACCCACAGACGGATGCCTGGGCTGCTTCCGCATCTTGGCCGTTGTGCATACGCTCCCTGCAAGGAGCATGAGGGGTGCCTATATCTTTTCAAGTTAGTGTTTTGGTTTTGGGGTTTGTTTGTTTCTTTGTCTTTGGATGCATACTCAGAAGAGGGATGGCTGGGTCAGACGGTAGTTCCACTTCTAATTTTTGGGAGCTCTCCACACTGTTTCCCACAGGGGGCCACACCACTTTATAACCCCACCAACAGTGCACAAGGGTTCCCTTTCCTCCACGTCCTCACCTACACTGGTTGTTTGTTGATTTACTGATGACAGCCATTCTGGGGGGGGGCGTATCTCGCTGTGGTTTTGACTTGCATTTCTCGGATGATTAGTGACGTTGAACGTCTTTTTATGTGTCTATTGGCCACCTGTGTGTCCTCTTTGGAGAAGTATTTATTCAGGTCCTCTGCCCATTTTTTAATCAAATTTTTTGTGGGGTTTTTTTTTGTTAAGTTATATGATTCCTTACATATTTTGCATATTAACCCTTTGCCATATGTATTAGTGGCAAATGTCTTCTTCCACTGAGTTGGTTGTCTTTTCATTTTGTTGATGGTTTCCTTTGCTGTGCATAAACTTTTTAGTTTAGTGTGCTCCCATTTATTTAGTTTCCCTTTTGCTTCCCTTGCTTGAAGAGATCTATCCAGAAAAATACTATTATGAACATATCAAAGTGTTTACTGCCTATTTTTTCTTCTAGGAGTTTTATGGTTTCAGGCCTTAGATTAAGTCCTTAATCCATTTTGAATTTGTTATTGTATGTGATGTAATCCATTTACATCTAAAGTAATTATTGAGCCCTGGCTGATGTGGCTCAGTGGATTGAGCACAGGCCTGCCAACCAAAGGGTTGCTCGTTTGATTCCAGCTGGAAGTCTTAAGGGAGTTAGCTCCCTTGCAGGAAACTAACTGCCTTTCCCTTGCTGCTTTTAAGATTCTTTCTTTGTTTTTAAACTTTGCCATTTTAATTATGATGTGTCTCGGTGTGGGCCTCTTTGGGTCCATCTTACGTGGGATTCTCTGTGCTTCCTGGACTTGCATGTCTATTTCCTTCACTAGGTTAGGAAAGTTTCCAGTCATTATTTCATCAAATAGATTTCCATCCCTGATCTCTCCTGCTGGCACACCTGTGATGCAGGTGTTGTTACACTTGATGTTGTCCCAGAGGTCCCTTAAACTGCCCTCATTTTTTTAAATTCTTTTTCCTTTTTGCTGTTCTGAGTGGGTGTTTTCTGCTGCCTTGTCTTCCAAAGTGCTGATTCAACCCTTTGCTTCATCTAATCTGCTGTCAATTCCCTCTAATATACTCTCCATTTCAGAGACTGTATTCTTCATTTCTGACTGGCTCCTTTTTAGGGTTTCTATCTCTGTATAGGTTCTCGCTGAGTCTATCTGTTCTCTCCCCTAAGTTACTGAGTACCCTTATATCCAGTGTTTGGAACTCTGTAGCTGGCAGACTGGCCTCCATTTCATGTAGTTCTTTCTCTGAAGTTTTCTCCTGTTTTCTCATTTGGGACATAATTATTCACCTCCTCATTCTGGCTGACTCCCTGTGTTTGTTTCTGTGTATGAGGTAGAGCTGCTCCATCTCCCAGTCTTCACAGGGGGACCTTATGTAGGAGGTGTCCTGTGAGGCCCAGTGGCGCAGCTGCCCTGGTCTCCTGAGCCGGGTGCTCTATGGGTGTCCCATGTGTGGGCTGTGTGTATCCTCCTGTGGTAGTTGAGCCTTGATTGCTGTTGGCAGTCAGTGGGTAGGGCTGGCCCTCAGGCTATCTGGCCATGGCTGCAGTGGATGAGCTATTGTGCAGGGCGGACCCCATGGAGCAGGATCTACTTTAGTGGGACTCAGGTCTCAACTGAGTCCACCCTCTGGGTGTATTGTTTGTGGAGCTGGTTAGGTGGTGCTCTGATGCGGTCTGAAGCTGACCACTGGGTGTGCTGGCTTTGGCGCTTCTTGGAAGGACTTCAAAGCAGGCAAAGGTCAGCTGCTGCCTGCTGTCTGTGCCTGGCCTGGGGCCACCTGGTAGGAGCCACAGAATGATCTGTAGTTGGAAGGTGCCTGTGCTGGAAATGGAGGTGCCTAGAGAGGCTATGCTCTGAGCTGAGGCTGGCTGCCACTCCTGCTGGGCTAGGGGCCACTTAGCAAGAGATACAGGCCATGCACAGGCCAGATGCTGCTTTGGTGGGTGTGGTTTGTGGACCTTTGAGAGATTTTAGAAAGGTCTGTAGCATGGGCAGAGGCTGGCCACTTGTGAGGAAAAGCCACTGAAGGAAGATCAGCTGGTACACAAGATGGGTGGGAGATGGGGGTCTCAGGGAATCGCCTGGGTAGGGTAAGAGGTGTGAGCCAGGCTGATGGAGACTCCAACTTGATGCCGGTGCCTGTAGGCTAGGCAGGGAGAGGGCTCCACAGAGGAGCAATGGCACCTGCCAGCGCTTCTGTTCCAGGGAGAGCCGCCCCTCCAGCCCTCACCCTGAAGCCAGGCAATTCAGTTTCTCCCCGTATGCACCTGGTGCTTTTTGAGATGCTGTCCCTTTGCTGGAGCTCAGGGTGAGGATTTGTGAGCTCAGGCCCTTAAAGAGGACGCCTGGGTCTGCAGCAGCCCTTCTATCTCACCCGAATGGAGTCCCTGGTGATTTCCACAGCCTGATGTTGTGGGGACTCCTCTTCCTGGTACTGGTGCTCTGAGCAAGGGAGCTCAGCATGGGGCTGAGGCTCCTGTGCAGTCATGATGTCCCTCCTGATTCTTAATCATTACATGGGAGTGTGGGACCCTCCCGTTTGGGGTCTCGGTCCCTCCTACCAGTCACACTGTGGCTTCTTCTTTATACCCTTAGTTGTATGAGTTCTGTTCTGCTATCTTCAGATGGCTCTTAATGATGCTTGTTCTATAATTTAGTTGTAATTTTCACATGGTTGTGGGAGGAGGTGAACACAGTGTTTTCCTACTCCGCCATCTTGAGTGGAAGTCTCTTACAGTCTTTGAACAGCAGAATTATGGAGGTATAGTTCCCATACCATACCACTCACCCATTCCAAGTGCATGGGATGTCTGTATCCCCACCAGACTGAAAGTCCCAGGAGGGCAGTTCACCACTGTGTCTGGAACCCAGCACCGTGATGTCTGGCCAAAATAGGGGCTTGGTAAATATTTGTTGAATGAATGAATGTCACAGTGTCTCTGGATCTCTGCTGGTTGTCTGAGAATGGGGGAATAACCTGATGAGTGACACAGACCCTTCCCTTCCTTCAAATCACACGAGGGACTCGAGGCTACAGGGGACGGTGTGACGAGAGGGTCAATCCTCCATGTTGCCGGGTGAGGGAACGTTCTCAGGGAAAATTCCAGGACAGAAGGCCTGTCTTGGTGCCTGCCCCCAGAATGCCATAACACAGGCTCAAGCAAAGAAACATAGGTCAAGGCAAAGGTGATTTTTCTAAAGCTGCCAGCAGCAGTAACAGGAGCCCCAGGCAAAGTACCCACTGCCCAGCCTGGTGCTTCATGATCCGGGATTCCACACAGCTCCCTTCATGCCAGAGCCCTAGGCTGGTAACATCTGGTGTTTCTCTAGCCATGGGAGCCACGGATGGCTGGTGGAGAGACTCTGTCAGCCTCTGCCCTCTCGCCCCCCATCTGGGGCTTTGTGAGAGCCCCACAACACACTTGGCAGGCACAGAAGTGGCACCCAGCTCCCCTCGGGCAGCCAAGAGAGACCCTGACCTCACGGAGCCCTGGGGTGCATGATCTTAGACGAGGAGTTGGAGGCTGTGGTAATGTGTCACTCCCAGGGGACAGGGGCACAGGGCATATAACAATGGTGACAAGGGAGGGTACCTGACCTCGGGGCTACCCTTGTCACTGTGACTACTTTCCCTGACTCACAAATGCAGAAACGCAAAGGTTTAGGAGGAGAGTAAGCACCTTGCCTAGGATAACACAGCTCATAAGAAGCCAGACTCGAGAGCCTGCACAGGCTGCCGGCCATGGTAATCAGAACAGTCACTCGGCATTTCCACTCTACAAAGGCTTCCATCTAATTTGAATCTTGTAACCCTGTGCGTCCGAGAGAACGGAACTGAGATCCCTATTTCACACAGGGGGAAACTGAGGCACAGAAGGACCACCATGACCCTCCCAATTCTGGTCCCCATGCTCCTTCCATGCAGCACAGCAGGTGCCCGCCACCTTTACCCCTGCACCAGGGACACAGGACAGGGAAAGCGCACCTGCCCGAGGCTTACCTGAGTCCTGAGAGCAGCTGAAGCCAGTGTCTCCCGTGCTGCTGCTGTTCCCCAGGGGCTGGCCGCAGGCCATGAGTGCTGTGAGGTGTGGGGACAGGCCCAGGTCTGAAAAGCAAAGTCGGCACTGACTGGATGAGCCACGCACCCATCCCACACGGCGTGGCCCTCTCATTTCCGCTAGCCCACCAGCCTCACCTTGTGCTCCTGTCCCCTGCCCTCCCTGCGAAAAGTGCTGTCAACCCATTGATAGGTAAGAAGCCCTCAGCCTTCCCTGCTGTGCCCCTGCCCCTGGGCAATCTGCATTGTGACAGGGTAGACATTTGTGACATGGTGAACGAGTCCCCCAGAGGAGCCCTCCCACTACAACGTCACACCAGAGAGGCTGGTGGGAGAGAAAATAGGTGAACGACCCTGGGTGATTCCCTAATTCATTGTGGAACGTGGGTGTGGGCTGACCTCCGGAAATCCCACTTGAATCCCCAAAGGGAGTGTTTTAAAGGAGGCTTAACCCTGAGCAGGAAAGAAGGTCTGTCAGTGGGGCGGTGGGTGGGTAGGGGAGACCTGGCATTGAAGGTGGGGTCCAGGGGAGACTGGTTCTCACCCCGGGCCCCGAAGCTCAGCAAGGGGGGGCCCACAGTCTCTGCAGGCAGACGGGACTCAACAGAACGTCTTTGTAGGAAGCAGTGGGTCCCTGGTGTCAGTGGGAGAGCAGAGGGAAGGGAACCATAGGCCTGGCCTCAGAGACAGTGGACACAGTCCCCACGGACACTGATGGCTAGACACCCTACAGCCAGTGTTACATATGACGAAGGGGTGGCCCAGACCACCAGGCATGTGAAGAAAGGCAATGGCTTGAAAGACAGAAGAATAAAAAAGAAAGGAAAACAATCAGACCTCAGAGGAGGCAATGCAGGGAATCCTCAGGACATTGAGAAGACAATGAACCTGTGAGTGGAAGAGGCCGTGCAGAGTGTGGGGATAACACAAGGGAGCTCCTAGAGATGAAGAATCTGAGATGGGAAGTCTGAGTCCCCTCTGCCAAGAGGGACCTACGGCCTGGCAGACTGAGCACCTGCTGGCAGGGACCACCGCAGAGCACTCACGGAGAGGTGGGCATGCTGGCCTTTACTTTTAACCTAATGTTCCTGAGGGGACCGGTGACAGACTTACCCTCTCCCCTGTTCTCTGGAGCCAGGGAGGGCACCACGGTGGTGGAGGGAAGGGCAGGTTCCTTGCGACCTTCCCCTTCATGACACTCAGGAATTGTCCTCTTGCCCAGGGTTGTCGGAGACCACCCCCTCCAGGGTCTCAGGCCCAGAACAGGCCTGTGTCCCCAGCAGGGAGCCTGGCTCGGGAGGAGCCGGTGGGGACCATCCTCTGCCAGCTGGGCAGGCTGAGGCCACAGTGGGATTTGGACACCGGCTCTGAGGCTGTGGCGAAAGCCAGGAACAAACCCCGGTCTCCACCAGCGGGAGGGAGGGCAGCAGCCAGACCAGTGTGGCTCGGCAGGACAGTCTGGGACCGTGCAGCCAGGTGGCCTCACCAGTCTGTGTCTGTCTGTCACTTACTGCTAGAGTGGGTGCAGTGACCCTGAGGTTTTTCACCTGAAATAACCTATCCAACCCCTCACAAAGGTTTTTTCCTTTAAAGGCACAAAGCGACAGGCCAGGCCGCAGGGATCAGAGCCTGGGGTAGCTAGAAGAGTCACTAGTAGCATTAGAGGCTAAAAGAATAGAAGTTCCGTCCCATGGGGGTAGGGGGAGCAACAGGTGTTTTGAAGTAACTGGGAGACCTCCAGGGGCCCCCAGGGAAGGTATTTGGGAGAGCAAGGTGGGAAAATTCAAAGGCTGCAGGATGGCCCCTCCCTCCTTCCAGCCCAGACCTCTCAAAGCCAGCCTAGGAGCACAGCATGGCCTCAGAGTGAATGTCAGTCAGTGTCCCTGTCCCCGGGAGACAAAGGCTCTACCCAGTTCCGGGAGCTTCAAGTATTAGTTAAGTGGCATTCGGAGAGGCTGCCCTTCCCCCATGTGCAGGCCACACTCCAGAATTCCCGGAGGAGCCCATGGGAGTCTGCTGACGAGACCTCACGAGCAGAAGGCACTTCGGTGGCCCAGTGACAGCTGGTACCCCAGAGAAAACCTAACCTTTGGCACTTCTTTGGGGGCTGACAGAATGACAAAACCAAAACCCGATTGTGTCTGAAATCTACATATGAAACAAACATGACAACGTGTTTATAAAACTCCTGGCTTCCGGGGGTCAGCTGGGGAGCTCCAGGTATTTCTGGAATTCCACTCTGCCTCTGCTCACAGGCGCCATCTGGAAAGATGGTCCTTCCATGTCCTGACTCCTTGGGTGATGGCTTTGCAGGTACCCATGAAAATGAGAGCGGCACGAAGGCAAAGCAGGGCCTCCCAGTCCTTTCTTGCTGGCTTTGGAATGGATCTTATGTCCTTCTGTGCCCTCCGGGTCCTGGATGACCATCAGAGGATGTGCACTCTCCATGGTGAGGTGGTGGCCCAGGGCAGGCTTGGGACAGGGGTTGAGGAGTCTACTGCACTTCCAAGTTGTGCCTACAGAGGGCGCTAGACCAGGGTCTGCCCAATCTTGGCTGGGCCAGAGGGACCAGAGAGGGAAGAGGAGGCCAGGGTACAGAGCTGATGGGCACTGCATTCTGCTCTGTTTCTCCCCCTGAGAACCTCCAGGGAAGAGACAATAGGAGCCCCCGTTCCTGCAGACGACCAACAACTGTATCCCACACACTCTTCAACCCCAAATCAGCCCACAAGCCTGCTTTTCACTCAATGAGTCGGAGACCGCCAGCTGCCGTGAACTTGCCAACCCAGCCACAGCTGGTGCTCCCCGCCCATCCCCAAAGCCTCACGAACCCTTCCAGGGTAATCCCAGGCCGCCTGCATGGAAAATCTTGGCCCAAAAAGCAGACGTTTTCTTTTCGTTCTGTCTACCCGCTTCCCCTCCATTCTCCTTCCTCATTTTTTCCCTTTCTCATTCTTAACCTCATTGGAATAGAAAACACTTAATTATTATTATTTTGGGGCCTAGGAGATAAATGATGTTACGAAAATGTGAACTGATAAGTTAATCAGTGAAATGAAACCACACCCTAAACGTACCCCTGGCTCACAAGTCACACGTGACAACGTGGGCTGGCCAGCCTCAGAGGAGCACACATTTCCGTGGTTGAAACACTGGGATACAGGGACATTGAGTTCCTCCTTCGGTCGCTATAAAAAGTCCCAGGATTCCGTCCTCTTTCGAAAAGTACCGCCCCATCAACCCAGGAAATAAACTGGGGATGTCAGCTCATGTCACCGCCTCACAGAAAGGATGTCCTATCATCATTGTCATTGAGCATTGGTGATAATTAGGATTATTCTTTCCCTCCACCCTCCTGAGAGGGGAGGGGGACGACCCTCTGTTTCCCAAAGAGGAAAAGTTGAGGGTCTGAGCTGCCCAAAGGCGTGAGCCTGAAGGAAGACCTGCAGCCTGAACGGGCTCTTTCCGGAAATACCAGATAAGTGCCCTTCACAGGTCTCTTCCGACAGTGTGTCCAGGTGATGGTCTCCCTCTGACCTGACCCTAAAGATCCTGCTGCTTCTCCCCTGGGACAACATGGCAATAACCTCCAGCAGCAAGACCCACTGTGCGTGCCACGAACGGCGAGTGACGGCCGAAGGAGACACGGGACGTTCGCAGAGCAGCCTCAAAGCGGCCCCTCCGTCCCACTGACGACAACCTGAGAAATAGTGACCTGACGGTGGAGAGGACTGGCAGACCTCACCTTAACTGTATGGACCGGATGTGCCTCCCACCCCAGTCCACACATGTGATGGGACTTGGAGATGGGAACTCTGGACGGTGATCAGATGAGGTCAGGAGGTGGGTTCTCATAAGAAGAGAGCAGAGAACTTACTCTGTCCCATCCCGCCCCCATGTGAGGACACAGCAAGGTGACAGGCAGGAAGAGATGCCCACCAGCACCTTCTCACCCGGCACTCTGATCTCCAACTTCCAGCCTCCCAAACAGCAGGAAAACAAACATCTGTTGTCTAAGCCGCCCTGTCTGTGGTACTGTGTCATGGGAGCTCGGGCTGACGAAGACAGGCACCAGGAGACAAGGAGTAACGTAGCCAGTAATGAGGCACAGTGACGTACGCGCCCCGACTCCATCCCTGAGAAGACCACGTTACCCCCAGTACGCCTGCCCAAACCTATAACCTCTTCTGATCTGGAGAACACGAGCCGAGGGGCTTCCTACAAACACCCTGCCCAGGACTGTGCAGAAGCGCCCATGTCACAGGAGACAAGGAAGGAACAAGGATCTGGAGATGACAAAGGAGACATGGTGGCCGATGACAACATGGGGACAGGAAAAGGGTGAAGTCTGACTCGAGTCTGGAGCTAACCACTGCTTGACATCACTGTCACAGGTTAGGTCACCGGGCTGTGGTTACGCAAGAGGCGTGCTCTAGGGAATGCTGGGTGGAGCGGGATTCTCTGTTATTCCGACACTTCCCCAAGTCTAGGATTCCAACAGCGATTCCTTTGGGTCTCCTCAAAGGTGACGGATTGCCTCCAGAACTTGTTTGTTTTGAATCGATTATCTGAGGGAGGGGAGTGTCACCTGTGCACACGGCAGGGACATTTCCGTGTGGGCGGGGGGATGGAAGGCTGAATCTTGGCTCTGATGTGTCCTGAATTACGAGGGACAATCAAGGACACCAGTAACCTGGGATGAAGGACCCAAGGATGAGCATATGCAGGGATGAGCCCTGAGGCGGGGGGGGCCTCTGTTTGGAGAGCATCAGGAAGACAGGGCTGGCCGGCGAAGGCAGCTGGTCTGATGCTTGGGTTCTGTTCTCTCAGACAGAAGGGACTAGAGCCTCGAGCAGGCCATAGCTGGGGTAAGAGAAAATGGATGTCTCAACTCTGGTGTCCCCTGCCTTGAGCTGCTCAGGGAAGCTGTGGGAATCACAGGGGACCCCTCTGGGACATCCCCAAAGGAAACCTGCATGCTGCACCTTAAGGTCGCAGTCAGTGTGAGACCTCCACCCTCACCATGCCCATGTGGCCAAGGGGCCAGCGGGCTACCCCTGGCCACGGGGAAGCGTCCCTCCCCTGACAAGTGCCCACGTCACCTGTGATCCTGTTGGAAATGCTGAACAGCCTAGACGTCCTCTGCCGCTGGACAAACGGTTCCCGGTAATACCGGTCCCCAAAGCACATGCCCAGCAGCTCCTTGCGAACGGTCTTGTTCCAGAGCCCATAGATGAGGGGGTGGCAGATGGCACTGGTGAAACTCAGCCACGTGGCCCAGGTCTCCAGGCTCGGGGAGACGCAGTTCTCCCCCCAGAGGGCCTCTGAGGTGATGACCCCCAGGTAGGGGCCCCAGGTGGCCATGAAGGCTCCGATGACCACCAGGATGGTCACAAGGGCTTTGCACTGGTTGGCCGAGTAGACGACGCCCTGGAAGGCGTTCCTGCGGCTGCCCGAGGAGGACGTGGAGGTGCTGGAGCTCTTCCTCCCGGGCCTTTGTGCGTCGGCCTCGGCCATGGCCACGGTGCCGCAGTGCACCTTGCGGGCCTTGACCCTGGCCACGCGGAAGATGAAGCCGTAGCACACGAGCATGACCAGAAAGGGGAACAGGGCGCACCAGATCTGCCAGAAGGCGGTATAGCCGGGCTCCCGGTGCCAGGCAGCCACGCACATCCACTTGAACTCGTCAAACTCCACCGATGACCAGCCAAACAGAGGCGGCAGGCAGCCAATGAGGGAGTGGAGCCAGATGTAGACAAGCGCCATGACGGCGCGGTTCCCCGTGATCTTCGTGGGGTACACCATGGGGTACAGGACGGCGTAGTACCTGGAAAAGGATGGAGGGAGGCGAGAGGCGTCAGCACAGAGAAAAGCACCAGGAGGGGCCCCCACTGCTTTCCCAGGTAGAGAGCACCCTCTGCCCAGACATTCGACGCAAGGGAAAGGCCGGGCAACGAAGAGAGCCTCCCCCCAGGAGCACAGTGTGTGCATGGGACGGGGTGGCCACACTGACGCTGCCTGGTGTGGGCAGGACATCAGGAACGGCCGTGGCTATGAGCCTCATGCATCACCTGTGGAGCCACCTCCTGCACCAGGACCATCTCGAGTCACCACCTGGGGACACGGCTCAGAGGTCAGCCTGAGGCTGCCGGGCTCAAGCCGCCGAGATCTGCCCGGAAAGACAGTGTTTCTGGCATCCACGACTGTGGTGTGGTCTCAGAACCACTGTCCGAGGCCTGGGCACACCCGTGCCTGCGTTGCGCTGAGAGCCAGGTTTGTGTGTCATTAGGCTGAAAGGCACCGAGAGGGGCACCAGGCTCTGAAGTGGGTTGAATCCAGTTCAGACATGGGCTCTGCCGTCCATGGGCTGCAGGACCTGGGGGAGCCGCTGTGCCCTCTCTGGGCCCATTCCTCCATCTGTGACATGCAACCACAGGGCCTGTGCCACAGGCCGGCCCCGAGGACGATCGGGCCAGCGAGGGACAGGCCTGCCCTGCGCCACCCCACACATGGCAGCAATGTGCACAGCATGATCTTTGCTAGGCCGCCCTCTGCTCCCCTTCCTTCTTGAGGACAGGACCCCTTCTTGTCTGTGCTCCTGCAAAACCGCCGTGACCATAGGGGACACCAGGCCCATCTGAGGCCTGGGGAATGAATCAGACCATTCTGGTGGTCACTTTGCCAGGTAACCAGTTAAGACACTGACCTGTGTGACAGCATCCTGGCCAATGACATGTGAGGGGAGTTGGCTGGGGGCACTTCCGGGAAGGTGTCCTTCACTTCCAAGGAGAACCAAGGCTAGTTTCTACTTTCTCTGCCCCGGGACAGGGTGTGCAGGCCCCTGGCCTCAGATGCCTCAGGGTGACAGCACGGTGGGATGGGAAGCCCAGGCCAGGCCATGTCAACTGTCCTCTTCTCCTTGGACCAGCCCTGCCTGGCAGTTGTGAAAGAATTACGATGGATGAGCTGCCCTCTGCAACGCAGCCTCTGGCTAGTCTCAAGACCCCATGACTATTATTATTTTATGGCAAGACTTCGGCTTTACTGTAACAAATGGTATTTATATCACTGGCTGACAAGGGTTCTGGCATGAGCAAGCCTGGTGGACGTGACAGTGATGTCTCCCAGCTGCGTCCGAGTCCCAGGGGCCCCCTCGTCTGAGGGAGCCCACTAGGCAGGCCAGAGTGTGGCCCCTGTTGGCCCATGGGGGAGTCAAAGCCGGTCTTAGAGGGGCTTGGGGGGCAGAACGCATGTGCACTGAAGTGTACAAATCTACACCTCCATCAAGGTGGAACTTCCTCATCTGCCCACAAAAAACGGATTTCACAGATTTGAAACCTCAGGCTTCAGCGTTAAGCCTCACGCAGGCCTCGCTGCAGATTCAAAGGAAACAGAGAAAAGAACGACTCCCCCTGCCCCGAGGGGGAACGGGGGCCGAAACCAAGGGGGTCCCTTTGCTTCCTGTCCCGACTGTCTCGTTCTTCAGCAGCTCGCTCTTAGCCAGGGGCCCGAGCACAGCCCTTGGTCCCCAAAGGGGCTTTCCTGATGTCACATGCAGCCAAAAGCCATCGTGTACGTACAGGTCCCCATGCTTCGCTCTGTCACCAGCAACTGTGACGATGACGATGGCTTTGGTTTTGATGGGAGGGCTCGCCTGGGACATCCAGCCACCACCAACGGCGCCCCCCCCCGGGGAGCACAGACATACTGAGCCCGGATCCTCCTCTCTGTAACTAACCAGCCTGCGCTCCGAGCTCTGGAGTTCCACCCACTGAGTTGTGACCCACTGCGTCCTTCACTCCGCGCCCTCCACGCTGTGGACAGCCGGCAGGAGTCTGGCCTTGGGCCCTGGGTGGACAATCCAGCTAAAACCCCAATGGTGCCAAGAGAACCCGGGGATTTGGGTCCTCCAGTGACGACGTCGCTGGCTCATCCTCTCTGTGTTTCCCTGCCAGCGTCCTCCCCGGTTCTGCAAGTGGCACTGAACCTGGATGTCCCCTCCCTGCCCCCAGGCAGTGCACCCTCGCCTGGGGTGAACGGAGTGACCGTGGGCAGAACACCAGCCCTCAAGCTGAAGCTAGAGGGTGGAGCCGTGCTGTTGGAGCTGCGAGGCCTGCAGAACCCACTCGACAAGGGAGCCTGAGGCACCTGCCAGGGGCAGCCAAGGGGCCTCCGCAGGGCCCCTTCTGACCGACTGCATCTGCCACCCCACAAGAAGGGACAATCCAGGCTGTTACAAGCACACACCATCTCTCCTGAGTGCTATCGTCTTCATTCCCTGGATCATCTCCCTCCCCTGCTCCCCTGCCTTCCTGGACTGAGCTGACTGTTGAGGTCCCTGTGCTATGGACAGGGGACAGTGTTTTCCTCTTTGTGTCCCCCCCACCCCCAGCCACCTCTGCCAGCCCAGCTCTGGCCCAGGCCAAAGCAACAGAGAGCAGATAGCAGGTCTAATACCTCCCCGACGCATTGCCTTCCACAGCCTGCATTTATAAGCTGCAAATCAGAGGTCCCTAGAACATTTTTTAAGCCACAGAACCTCTTTTGAAAAACAAAACTATAGAGAGAATTACAAATAAATACATACAAATATCATAGATTATATGCACATGGGCTTTGGGCTCGACGTCCACTACTGGCCTCTCTCTCTCTCGGCCTGAGGAGGGCTCCAGGCTGTGTTCCACGGCACCGAACAGAATGTGGTGGCAAAGAAATGTGTAATAAATACAAAAATAAAACTTCGTGCAAGATAGATGAGCGACAACCCGAGGGCCTCTGGCTGGGGGGACAGGAGCAAAGGCAGAGCTCTGCCTCCCACAGAGCCAACACCCTCCCAAGGAACGGAGACAGCCTGACGGTCCCGGGGGCCAGCCGACCACCCCGGGTCTCCTTTGCACACGGTCCTTAACTCTTCCGCTCCCTGCCCCGCAGCCAGCTTACCGGTCTATGGCGATGACGCCGAGGGTGAGCATGCTGGCCGAGCTGATGAGCAGGTACAGGAGGGCAGAGAAGTTGCACCAGACCACCCCGAAGACCCATCGCCGCCGGACGGAGCTCGTCACCACGAACGGCAGCACCAGCAGGGACAGCAGGAAGTTGGACAGGGTCAGGCTGAAGACGAACTTGTTGCTGAGGGTGAGGAGGTAGGACTTCTTGTACAAGGTAACCACGACGACCAGGTTGCCCAGGCAGACGAAAACAGTGATGACAACAATGGCGATGAACTCGGTGACGACGAGGCCCCCACCGCCACCGGCCACCGCCGCCTCAGTGAGGTTGCTCAGCTCCTTCCGGTGGCCCAGCGAGGGGTTGAGGCTCATGGTCAGTGCGCCTGGGCGTGGGGCGGGCGCAGCATGCCGGGCGTCTGGAGGGACAGGGAAGAGCAGGGACAGAACGTGGTTCATCGAGTGGGGTCATGTCACCTGAACAGGAGAGCAGTGGAGGCCCCAGGCTGCCCGGGTCTCCCAGAGCCCCGCCGCCATCTTCCCCAGCAAGCTCGACATGGGCGGCTATGTGTGAGGCTCACGGTGGCCCCTGAACGAGGCATCCCTCCGTTCTAAACGACTCTAACAATTCCACCAAGGCTGGCAGCTCAAACCTTGAATGTACCAAAGAATCACCCACCGTGCCAGCTCAAAGGGCTAATTTGAGCTACTTGGGCCCCACTGCTCGATCCTGGCCCCTGAAGTCAGAGGAAAGTCAGAGGAATGGCCTAGGAATCTGCATTTGAAACAGGCAGGCTGGGGCGGTGGTTCTGTTCCAAGCGGTTAATGGGTCGCACACTGGGGCTGCTGTTCTTAAAACCAGGCAACTCCAGGGGGTCCCTGATGGCCGCTGCCTTGCTCCCTACACCCTGCTCACTGGTCAGGCAGCACCTCGGGCGCCCCTGTGACTGGCAGAACCAGACTCTGCATGTCTCTGACTCGTGTGCCCACTGGAGTCTGGCAGTAGGGTCACTGTGGGAGCTATTCGGAGGTCCCTGCACTAATCACTAAGGGGAAGTGGGGGGCCAGCCACAGGTCCGGGCCCACAGAGCCCGTTCTCTGCAAGGTGCGGCTCCTGCTCTCAGGAAGCTGCTCAGCGTCTTGGCTAAAACTCAACGTTTGACACATGTTAACATTAAAGGCAACAGATGAATGTTTCTCCAAAATTTTTGTCTGCTTGAATCAGCCAAAGAATCCCACCTGCTCTTGTTCCCCACAAACAGAAGACGCCGGAAAGAAAGCAGAGATTGCTTCTGCATGAGCCAGACAAGGAGGACCAGGCACCTAAAATGCTGCACACGGGCGCAGCCTTCCACCGGCTGACATGATGCTTCTCTCCAAAAACCTTTCCCCAAACCCGACACTTCTAACGAAACTCCTGGGGCCACAGGGCGCTGGCAGGTTACGGAGCAGCCCTTGCCCTCACCTGCAGCACTGATAACAAGGTTCCCTTCAGAGGGAGCCTGACCCCTGGGGCCACAACCACGGCTCCCAGGCCAGCTTTTGCTGGGGCAGGACCAAATAATCCTAACCTCTCCTCCACCCCACGGTCTCGAAATACTTCACGAGTGACTTGTTTTCCCTTCTCCAGATAAAATCTCCCAGTTCCTGAGATGCCTTCCAAACCAGTCACTAACTCAGACTCCCTGCTGTGGACTTGCTCATGGATGTCTCGGACCCTCTCGACTTGTCCCCAAAACGGAACACACCATTCTGGATGTGGTCCGGTAAGTGTCGAGAACAGGGGCAGTTTCCTCCCTGGTCAGGGTAAGCTGCTACTCTTCGCTCTGAGAATGCATTTTCTATTAGCAAGTGGGAAAGCACCTGCCGGGCTTACCGTCGAGTAAATGTGTGGTCCACTAAAGCTCGAAGTTCATACACACATGACTTTCTGGGCAGGCAGGTGCTCCCGGTCTTGAACCTATGAAATGAATGTGTGAACCCTAAATACAAAGATGTCATTTCTACTAAATTTGGTATCCTGGGCATCTTGGCCCATATTTCTGGGCTGCTAAAAAATGCTCTGAATTTTGATTCGGTGATGCAATCTGTTAAGTTTCTCCAGCTTTGTGCCGTGAGTATGCTTTACAGATAAGCCTTGTATGCTGGTGTCTTCAACAGGTCGTTTTGGGTTCGGTCTTTATTTTGTGAGTTCTAGATTGTGCTCACTCTTGTAAGTAAGTTGTTCGGCGGGGTCTCAAAACACGGCCCTGCATAATAAGCCTGTTCCTTTCACCCGACAAGCGAGGGTAACGTGGTTATCTGAGGAAACGGACCTTGAGTCATCGGACAAATGCAAAACGAGAGAAAATGCTTACAACTCACACGACAGAAAAAGGCCTCGTCGTTCTAATTTATAAAGCGCTCCTGAAAAAAAACCAAAACAAGGAAAAAAGATAGGAAAGTGGATAAAAGACATCAGTTTGTATGTGAGGGGATGGGAGTTAGCTACACACTGGGGCAATCATTTCACAACATACAAATATGTAAATATATAAACATATAAATATGTAAACATATAAATATATAAAGACCTCTTGCTCTGAAGTCCTAGAATGTCATTCGAGAGAGCATGATAGATTTTCGAGGCAAACAAACCCTGAGTGTTGACTAGTAACTCCTCACTGAACGATCTGTGTTCCTGCAGGAAACTAAGTCCAGAGATTAGGGGTTGGGGGAGGGGGCCAGATCAAGGGTTAGAAGAGAAATTGGTAGATATCTGGATGAATCTAAATAAGAACTGCCAAAAAATATATAATGTAAATCGAAGAAGTTACACATCGACAGCAAACGCCATACAAATAGCTAATGTGGGAGCCGCATGAATTGAAACACTAAGCAACATGGAGGCCCTCACAGGTGTGGTTGCAGTGAGAGGGTCCCAAGGTCGTCCTGGGGCACAGACCCTGGTTACAGCTGTTCGCCCGGCGCTGGCCAAGGGCCTGGCACCCGGCAGGCAGCTCAAGAACTCTTTGTTGATGAACAACTACCCTCCCAAGCGTTGTCCCCCGTGAAGTCAAACAGGACTGTTAACGTCATAAAGATGACCACTAAAAGAATAAAAATGGGATGCAAGCCTTTATTTAGAAAAAGGATAAAGTACTCCTTGACTGGGTCACTCTTCAGGGGACACATTAACAGGCATACTAGTGACCTGTAAAATCAGAGCCCAGGGTTGGCCAGTTGGATGCAGTCCCTAAGGTCCTCTGGTTCCACCCCCACCCCCGCCAGAGGCAGGGGGCAATGCGGGACAAAAGCCTGCCCACCCGGGGAAATCCACAACCCCGGCCTCTGCCCGGAGCCTGGGGTGTGGAGGGCACCAGCCCCAGCAAATCCCCAGGGGGCGTACTTTTAAAGAACAAGAGAGAAGGTTTGGAATGCCCCGGCCCGCCAAGGCTTCCAGGCAGGCAGCCAGCTCACCCAGGGCCTGACAAGCCAGGGCCCATCGAAAGAAGCAAATGCAAGTGTGACTCACATTTCCACTGTCCCGGCCAGTTCTGCTGCCAGACACAAGGCTGTTCCACTCCCACACTCACTGCGTGCGTGTGTCCTGCCCGGACCAGACAAACCCCCCTCCGTGCTCCGGCATCGAGAAACAGCGCGGCCGTGTAACACGGCTGGGGCTTCACGCGCACATCAGAAACGCCTCCCTCCCAGACAGGTCCTCAGGAAGGCCGAGCCTCTGCTTGTCATTACTGTCAATGTGGTTCGGTCCGTCCTCTCTTGGAAGTGCCTCCCGACTTCTGGACCCGGCCCTGAGAGAGAGAACTGTCTGCTGAAGCAGAGCACTGGTAACAGCCTCGAGGCGTTCAAAGCCACACCCCAAGTTCAAAGCCACACCTCAAGTGAGAGATCAAAATCATTGGGGGTTGAAACACCAGGCAATGGCTACAGAATCCCGAGAGGGGCATCTGCTGTTTTATAAACCGGTTTGCATGGTAATTCCCCAGAAGTTAGTTGATTCCAGAAATGCCTTGATTTGTGAGGACAGACGACTACAACATGAGGGTGGGTTCTCTTTCTCCCATGTCATGTGTCAGCTGGATATTTTGAGGCTCGCCTTGTAGTTCGACTTAGAACTCTCTGATTTTTCCTCGATTTAAAGACTCCTTTTTCTCCCCCGCTCCTAGTGCTGTGGCTGACATTTGTCAGCATGATGGGGAGGCCTGGTGGCTCCATGGACAGACTTTGAAGCCAAAGGGCCCGGGGTTGGAAGCCCAACAGGTAGGTACAGAAGCCGCTGGGACAAACAGCCTTCCGGGTGGGGATGTTCCTCAACACCACTCTCACAAGCCCAGGTGAGGTCGCCGTGATGCTGTTTTGGTCGCCGTCTGGGGGTGGGGGAAGCAGCTCTTCACCTCAGCCCCTCAAAGCACGTTATACATCAGCCCCCAGCTGGCATGGGTAGAGGCGGGGAGAAGGTTCTAGAGCCCACCCTGTTTTGTATGAAGGTGAATGAGGTGAAGAGGAACACCTCATCCATGCCTCACCCCCAAACCAGGCCACAGAGAAAGAAACAGCAGGATGTCGGCATCACACGCTCTGCCCACCTCCGTCCTTCCCTGGCACTCTCCTGAAAGTCGATCCCAGGACAGATGGCCCAGCCACCCAACCCAGAGGCTGGGGCAGCACAGAGCGCTTTGCTCTTGTCCCCCCCTGGTAAGGTGCTGGTTCTGAACCGAACGTAGAGCTGAGCTCTCTGCGCCAGAGGAAGGAAGGGAAGCCAGTGGCAGAACGCAGTGGCCAGTGGCCCCCGTCTGAGCTCTTGGTTTGCCAGTGGGCGGACCCAGCTGCGGTCCCCTCTGCACGTACAAGCTCGCTGTGCGCACCTGGCAGCCCTGCGTCCTGAGCAGGGGCCTCAGGTCTGGGGGCTGGATGTTTGTCCAGATCCTGCCCCTGATGGCACCACTCCCCCAGGACGCCAGCAGTGACTCTGTCACATGTCTTTCGGAGGCGAGCTCCGGCTCCCCAGCAGACACTGCCCAGGGCTCCCCCTTGGGAACAGTATCCACTTCCAGAGCGCTGCTTAATAACCACTGACTAACAATGATCAGTATTTGCAAAACACTGTGCCACACACAATGTACCCTTGTAGACATCGTCTCATTGGACCGTGTAAGCAATGACAGCGACAGGAATCACTCCTCTGCACACTTTGCTTTAGGGGGAGCATGACCTCAGGAACTGAGGGGCCTGGGCTCAAATCCGGGCTCTGCTCCTTCCCGGCTTGGGAGCTGGACATGTGACTTAGCCTCTCTGGGCACTGGCTTCCGCATTGGGCAGCGGGGAGAATGTTCCTGCTTGGAAGGACCTGTCCCATAGGGTGGGCGGGAGGAATCCGTGAGTTAACATCTGCACGAGTGTTTGCTAAATAAATCAAGTGGGGAAACAGAGGTTCTGAAAGGTTGAGTGCCTGGTTTGAGACGGCAGTGAGAAGTCACTCCACGACTCGGTCCTCTGGCTGGGGACGGCCATCCACCTCCGATCTGTCCGTTCCCTGTAGCAGGTGAGATGCTATGTGCTGTGGCTGCCTCTGCACACCCCTCACCCGCCAACCCCTTCCCGGACCTTCTGCGTTTGCCAGCCGTGCTATATACGCCGCTTCCGGTTTGCTTTACTTCGGCCTGTCCTCTCCTGGGAAGACTCTCCCTCCTTGTGGAAGGAATGACGATGCCACAAGTCTAAATATTTTATTGATCTGTTGGCCTAATAACTTTATTGAAGGGGAGAAAGAACCCAACAAGTGGGGGAGGGGAGATGGAGGCTTGACAATCACACACAAAAAAATACACCCCGAGTCACGACACTGGACTTGGCCATGAGTCCTTGGGTGTGACCCCAAAGGCACAAGCAAACAACAAACAGACAAATGGAACTTCATAAAAATTTTAAAAGTCTGTGCATCAGAAGACACTATCAACAGAGTAAAAAGGCATCCCACAGAGCAGGAGAAAACATTTCCAAATCATATGTCCAATTAGGAATTAATATTCAGAACATATCAAGGACTAAAATTCAACAAAGAGCAAACAACTCACAGCTAACAAGCACATAAAAAGATGCCTGACATCACTCATCATCAGGAAAAGCAAATCAAAACTGTCAGATACCACCCCACACCCATTAGGATGGCAACTAAAAAAAAAAGAAAAAGAAAGAAAGAAAAAACAGAAAATGACACGTGCTGGCGAGAATGTGGAGAAACTGGAACCCTCGTGCACTGTTGGTGGGAATGCAAAACGGAGCAGTGGAGGTAGAAACCAGCGTGGTCGTCCCTCAAAACATTCAACACAATTACCACCTGACCTACCAGCTCCATTTCTGGTTTATGCCCCGAGTGATTGAAAGCGAGGTCTTGAAGAAAGAGCTGTGCGCTCACGCTCATGGCAGCATTGTTCACAACAGCTACCACATGGAAGCCACCCAACTGCCCATCAGCCGATGACCGGGTGAGCAGCAACGTACGGCCCATCCACACGATGGAATATTACGCAGCCTTGAAAAGGAAATTCAGATGCACGGGGCAATGCAGGTGAGCTCTGAGAACACGGTGCTAAGGGAAATAAGCCAGGCGTGGTGAAAGCAGGTACTGTGTGATCCCACTTACAGGAGGAGGCACTTGGAATGGTCAGGACCACAGAGACAGAAAGCAGAAGGGCTGCCAGGGGCTGGGGAGGGAGGGAATGGAGAGCCACCGTTCACTGGGCGCAGTTTCGGTTCTTCAAGATGACGAGAGTTCTGGAGACAGAGGGTGGTGATGGCGGCACAACTGTGTGAATGTACTAGAGACCACCGAACTGTGCCCTTAAATATGGCTGAGATGGTAAATTTTATGTTGTATGTATTTCACCGTAATGAAAAAAATTTGGGGAAAAACCAAATCCCAGGGGGCCACCTGCTCTTTCTTTACTGTCTCTCCCCCACCGGGTTCGGAGCATCCTAAGACGACGGCAGAAGCGATCGCCATGGCTCCATGTCCGATGACAGAGATGAGCCACAGGAAGCACCTGGAGTTAACCTGCCACAGGTGAGGACACACAGGCTGTGACGGACACACAGTGTTCCCCGAAAGGGACCAGTCTGAGGCTCAGCCCCTGAACACAGCCCCGAGGGGGCCACACCCGCCCGAGGTCATGTGGCGAACCAACCCAACTTCCTATCCATCCAACTCCTCTGCCCAAGCCCTTCTGGAGCATGTGGCAGGACGAGAGGGACACTCAGTCCTAAGCCAGGCGGGCCTCTGAGCCTCGGGCTGTCAGCTGAACGTCTTCAAAGAGCAGCTGGCCTCCCTCCCAGGCCTCCCCCAGCGATGCTGAGAGCCTCGTCCTCGCCCTCCAGTTTCCTGGTCAACACAGATGGGGGAGGGCCGTGCAGGCCTCCCAGAAAATCCACAAACAACCAGCTGAAGTCATGGTGAAGATGCTGCCAGCCGGGGAGAGTCTTGGGCCAGGAGAGAAAAGAGCTTCAGGAAAATTGGGGGGTGGGGGGTGGGGGGTGGCGGGTAAGCAGCAGTGGATTGACCACACCTCACGGGAGAGGCTTTAGCCAAGGAAAGGAGAGCAAGACCTGACTACAGAAGTGACTTTCAGGAGCTTCTGGTTGTTCCCTGGGCGGGAGCAGAGCCAAATGCTCATGGAAGCCTCCAGGCACTGGCCCTCGGCCATCTGCCTGGATCTGGGATCCCAGCAAATCCCGAAGGCGAGGCTGGGTCAGGCCAGGTCAGAGCTGCCCTAGGCCCTTCCACGTCTACCTGTCACGGCTGCCAGGGTCACTGCGGTGAGTCACTAGGCAGCTGCACCTCGGGTGTGGCCAGGAGGCCCGGATCAGGCATCAGAAGCCCATGCCGCTCTGGAAGCTCCCGACGGCCCGTCCGACTGCTACTCAGTGTGGCACTTGGATGTCACCAGCTTGCAAGCCAAACGTGTCCAAAACCCGACTTCCCACCTTTCACCTCTCACACCTCCATGCTTTCTTCAGCTCCTATTACCTTCCCCCCACCAGCCTTCCCGTTGCTCAGACCCTGAATGTTGGGGTTTCTTGCCTCCTCACTTTCTCGCACACCCCCTATCTGGTCCATCAGCAAACCTGCTGCTTCTCCTGTCCAGATGCGTCTAGGATTCAGCTAGGTGTCCCCACCTCCACCACCACCGTTCTGGTCCAGGCTGCATCATGCAAGTGGCTTCCTCGCTATTCTTTTTATGCTTGTGGTCACTAAGCATTTTCTCCAGCTGAAGTGACCCCCATGGGGCAGGTGGAGTCACGCAGCCTGGGAAAGGTTGGGGGGTCACCGCTTATGTGAGTAACAGCTAGGTCAAGGTCCACCTTAGAAGCAAAATTCTGAAGACATCTTTCTGGAACCTTCCAGCCCCCACAATGACTCTTACCATCACTTACTATTTACAGTTTTCCTTTTCTGTTTTAGTTACACGTGTGTCCTAGCACAAGTTTTTATTCAGGGGAGGATGCTTTCCCCTCCAAGTGGCTGAGAAAGTCTTCCTCAGTTTCCCCTCTGATCTCCCAATAGCACTTTGCACGTGGGAGAAGATACTTTACAGCCCCTCTGAGTATCTACTTGATCTGACAGAAAACAGAAGAAAACTTTTTTGTTTGGAAAATGGGCAAAGTGACCAGATTCATCACTCTCCAACATTTGAGACCTAAGACAGACCTAAAAAGTAACTCCTCGTCGAGTTGTTTTTCAGATGAAACTGAAGCCCGAGAGGGAGGCGAGGTACGCCCCTCACACACCTGGTCGCTGACAAAGCCCAGATTCCCTCATTTGGCCATCACCACAGCTTGGCCCTTACCTGGCTGTCCCCAGGGCTCGGTGGGAATGCACAGGGCAGGTGGGACTATGACCTCTCCAGCAGGGAGTCTCACTCAAGTCTATGGTAAATGGTCTTTGCTTTGGGCAAGGTCATTAATGACCTCCTTGCTGAACCCAGTGGGCCCTTCCTTGAGCTCTCTGCTGCCCTGGGGCACCCTTGACTGCTTCCCTTTCTGCCTCAGACTCCCTGGGGCCCAGACCCTGTCCTCTCCCTCCTCTCCTGCCTTCCTGGGTACCTGTCATCATGCTGCCCTGTGAGTGTCACTGTTCCCCGAGACGCCGTCGGGGTGTTCCTTCCTTTCCCAGCTGCAAAGGAAAGCAACCGGCTGCCTCCTCTACATCCCTGGCCCTTGCACTGGTAGGTGCCCCTGGGTTTCTTCTGGGTCACCCTTTTGTAGTCCAAGTTCACAGAGGTGACACATGACTTACGTTAATCATATCCCAACTCCCTCCACCCAATCGGCTTCTGAGACGGAAGTGGGACTGTGGCTGGGTAGCAGGGAGAAAGAGAGTTCCCTGCTCCCTTCGGATTTGGAGTGCCGCTTCGCCAACCCATGACAAGGGGACAGCCGGAGACACGAGGAGGTGAGAAAAGGAGATGAAACAATTTCAATCCTGGGCCCACGCCTGAAGCCAAACGCGCTCCGGAGCCCTTCAGTGCCGTGAGCCAATACCTTTCCTTTTTGCTTCAATTTCAGCTGGATTTTGTACCTCTTGCAAAAAAAAGACAGTCCTATTTCCACTTTGTAAAGTACATGATTGTCTAGCCTGTAGGCTGCACACCTGAAACTAATACAAAATAATATCAAATACAAACTGTAATTGAAAATATGGAGTCCTATTTGGGATCTCCCCTCTCCCCTGAAGCTCCCTCTGCGAACCCACTTAAACAATGACGATTCCAAAATCTCCACCTATAGCCTAGACAACTCTTCGGAGCCCCAGATTCGTGGCCATCCACCCAGTGGATGTTTTGTCCCGTATGTCACCCCAGGAACCTCGGATATAACCTGTGCAAAATGGAATCCATCATCTCTGCCCCACCGGCTCATATGCTGTTCTCCGTGTTTTCTCTACCCTAGGAAAAAAACACCACCACACACCCCATCTCTGAAGTCGGAACTCTGGACGCCCTAGACCACTCTGGCCAGGAAATCCTGACGGAGTGAGGCCCTGACTGATACTTTCTGTGGGACCTGGGTAGGTGAGCGAACATATCTGAGCCTGGGATTCCCATACTGACCTTCTCAGTGAGATCATGCATGCAAGGCGGCCCATGTTGACCGGTTCCATTCCTGTCACACACAAGCCTCACTCAAAACCTCACCCTCACCACCATGCCGCAGCTCAGAGCCTGGCCATCTTCCCCCGACGACTACCAGATGCTTCTAGCTCATCTTCATATCTTTGATCTCCTCCCTCCCCACTCCAATCTGCTGCCAAGCTGATGGTCCCCTAGGCAAGCACAATCACGCCATGTCACTCTCTGGCACCCGCAGAATGTACCCATTAGCGGTACCCTTCACTTCAGCTATCCTGGGTCACTCACACTGTTCTCCCATCCCATGGCTTTGCACCTGATAATGTTCCCTGGTCCAGGTGTCCTTTCTGCCTCTTCTCACACCTGCAGAAGGGCTCATCCCTGAGATGCGCTGAATCACACCAGCGTGAGCATCAGGTGAGAATTCTCTTCGTATCGCACCCCCACCTGGCCTGATAATGACTTCTGTGAACAGAAGGTCCTTTCTGCGGATTTCCTTTGTTCCTCGGGTAAATCCATCTTTCCTCAGTTTAATTATTTATGTAACAGATGACACTGCCATTTCTTTAAATGGAAGAAAGGATGCAAAAGTAAGAAGAAGAAAAAAAAGACTCGGTGGAAAGTCACTATGAAAATGGAAGAAATTATAGCCTCTACGTTGTCTTAAAGAGGCTTGCTGACCAATGTAAGCCTGGCCTCCCAGGTCCCAGAGAGGACAGAAACTGAAGAAAGGTAGAGGAGTAATTTAAAACATTTTAAAACAATAGAGAGCAAAGAAAGAATGGAGAAGAAAAAGAAAATTTAAGAACATTTCATCTTAAGATGTTGAGGACTTTTCTAAGCAAAAAACCTCGAAGCCACAAAGAAAGTCAATACAGATTTAACCACATAGAAATTAAATACTTCTGCACAAAGGTGCAATAAGCAAAGATGGAGAAGACACAAAAGGCAAGTTATCTGACCCACTAACAAGAAAAGGATTAAAGTCCAGAATTTACAAAGAGCCTCACAAACGGAGGAAACCACAAACACTTCAGTGAAAAACTGGAGGGAAAAAAATGTCACAGTGGGACTGAGTCACAAAGTCCGTCCTTCCTCTAGATTCCGGGTCCCGTGAACAGCTATCTCCAGTTCTGTTGATTTTTTTTCTTTTTTTGGTGCTGTTCTCAAAGAAAAGCCTCAAGAAGATGCCGCTTCTCCCCTCCAGGCATGGCGGACTGCATCTCACGAGGACAGTAAGTGCGTCCTGAGGGCCAATGCCGAGGGCAGTCTGCAGGCCACAGCCTTCCAGCACATTCTGAAAGATGTTCTCAATTAACTGCCAACTTTCAAAATATGGAGCTTTTCTTCCCCCCATAAAAATGTACAGCTCTCCCCCCACCCCGCATCCTTCAAATTCAGATCAGGCAGCACTGTGCTGGCCCTTGTTGCACCTGCTCCTGTCTCTTTGCAGGAGGGAGGCCTGCAGGGGGGAGGCATGCCCTCCGGGCACACCGCACCCAGCCCTCCTGGCTGTGCCAGCCTTCCTCCTGCAGGCAGGCCGCCTGACAGGCCCCAGCCGGCACCACACAATCGAACCTCCTTGGGCTGACATTTAGGTCAGTTTCGGTTCAGCCCGTTCTGCCTTCCACCAACCCAAACAAAAAGCTCAGCGCCTCCGACCACGCGGCCCCCCTCCTTGGCCTCTCTGACTCCCACTGCACAGGGCTGCAATGAAATAGGACAGTCTGAGTACCTGAGACCTTGGTTTAGTTCTAAAACGCTGAGCAGGCCTCTGGATGACGCGCCCCTTAATCTCCCTGCGGCGTGGACAAGTCCTCTGAGTTCAGGGCCTCACAACTAAAGATGCGAGGAAAGGGCATCAATCAGTTGCCTCCCATAAGCGCCCTGACTGGAAGTCGCAGGTGCCTGGCATGGAGATTGAACCCACCACCTAGGCATGTGCCCTGACCTGGAATTGAACCTGCAACCCTTGTATACAGGACGCTGCCACCCCTGAGCCCCCCAGCCAGGGCAGACCCCCTCCACCACCTTGAGCCTACAGCCCTTCACAGGGCTGATACTGAATAAAACAAAAAAGTAGATGGAAGTGCCATTAAGCATCTCACAAGTATAAAATAAGGTGGGTGTGGCCTAGCACAGGAGGAGAGGGGTGCTCTGGAGGAAGTGACCCAAAGGGGGCGGCAGGAATCTGAATCTCGGTGAAACAGAGTGAAAATAAGCACCTGGGCTGTGCGATGTAAGATTTCTCCCGCCCCTTCTTTCTGTTCTTGGGGCCTGCGAAATGCCTCTCCTCACCTGTCTCACCAAGTGGCTGCAGTGAGATGATTTTAAGGGAAAGTCACCTATTTCGGATGCAGTGGCTCTTCGGAGGATGGTCCAGGTCCAGGTCTAGGTCAGAGGGAAAGAGGCCGGCTCCGTATTACTTACCATTGGACACATCCAGCAACTAAGGTCCTTTCCCTCCAAAACCACACCACCTCCCGACTTCAAACGACCTGCTCTTGAAAGCACTTCGCAAAAACTGATCAAAGGTACAATGTGGCACAAAAATACCCTCAAAGATGTGACCTATACAGGCCAGTGTCCGGCTGCGCGGTTGCTGGAGCGCAGACCTCTCGGAAGCGCGCCCAGACACCCCGGTCATCCCGCCGACATTCTCATCCCGCAGGCCTTTGTCAAAGGTTCCGCGGGGTTATGGTCTGACCCAGGAGGCACCCAAGGCTGGATGGATGGGTCCCCCAAAGCTAACTGGACCTCCCTCTCGCAGATCGAGGGGCACAGGCGCCACAGCAGCCCGGCGACTTCTGGGCGCGCCCCCCACACCCCCGCCCGGCGTGGCGAGACAGCGCCCTGAACCCCGCCGGAGGATGCTGCTCACCTGGTGCTCACGGGTTCCAGCCCAGGGACGAGGTCGCTCTGCCCCACGCACCTGTCCTCCAGCCTACCTGAAGCCCCTTAACCCGTGGGCCCACGAACCCCATCAGCCAGTCTCCGGCACGCACCCTGTCCTCCTTCCCCGGGGGTCTTGGCAGGGGCTTCAGCGGCGCTCGAGAAACTGGGCGAGGCTGAGGGCACAGCCACTTGGAAAACCCTGGCCGCCGGGGAGGGGCGCGCCCCCACGATACACCACAAAGAGCTCCAGCCCTAAAAGCCAGGCTGGGTGCGGCTGAGGGTACTTCCGAGGGGGCGGAAAGGCGCGGGGCAGGGGCGCAGGGACCCCCGGCGCAGGCCCCGCCCCCGCCCTGCAGCCCCGGCTCGGCCTCGCTCCATCCCTGCCCGCGCCCCCCGCCCCGCGCCCCTTCTGCTCACCAAGGGGCCGCCGCGCGGCAGCGCAGGGCCCGACCGGCCACCGCCCGCCTGGCCGCCGCCGCTTCCTTCCTCCGGGCCGCGCGGGGACCGGTGGTTTCGGGTTTCAGCCCCGAGCCCGCTCGCTCCTCCCGCCCGGCAGCCAGCACGCGGACCGCCGGGCGCAGGCCGGGAACTTCGCGCCGCCCGCGCCTCCGCCCCCGCGCCCCGCCCAGAGCTGCCCCCCTCGGTCCTCACGCCCCTTCCTGCGCGGCGCCCTTCCCCCGCCCCACCGCCCCTTTTCTAGTTCTTCCCACGATTGGCCTCGGCGGCGGCTGGCTCTTTGTCTCGCCCTTACCCTCTGGGCTCCCGCAAACCCCTGTGGTCCCTGCCCGGGCCTTCCAGGTCCTGCCCCTCCATCCCACTTCCAGCCGCTGGGATGTCCCCTCTCCATTTCTCTCTGCATCACACTCACACTTTCGGATTCCATCTGCTCCTCCGGTCTCCCCTGGACTCCTGGCATCGCCCTCCCCACTCACCTTTCATTCATCCGACCAACGTGTGAGCGCCCGCGGGGTGCCAGGCACTGCCCCGGGCTCCGGGATCACGGGGGAGCCTCCTGGGAGGACCCCACGGCCCTTGGGGGTGCTGGGGTGGACATGAACAGACTTTTTCCAGGCTGCCGTTCCCTCCCTCTCAACCCAAAGGCCGGGAGCGGTCAGCGCCAGGCACACAGGCCGGCGCTGCGAGTTCGCAGGACAGAACGGAGCCTGCTCATGGGGTGTATTTCCCGTCTCCTGCGTTTTCCGTGCAGCCAAGCTACCCAGGGGGCGAAAAGTTAAAGCAAACTAATTTAAAAAGGGAGACAGGGAGGGCGGAGGAAACGGGGCAGGAAAGAATCAGGTAGAGAAGCTCAGTCCCCCCCAACTCCAGCAAAAAACCGGTCCTGTCCCTGGAGCATGATTCGAATTCCCCAGGAATCCATCTGCAACAAATGCATCGATTATTCCCTTGTCTACAGATCGGCACCTGTGGGAACTGCTTCCTGACTGTTATTAGGCCGCTGAGGCAGCATTTAGAACAATAATTGACTATCTGTCACCTGCCAAACACCCAGCTTGTCCTCAGGGACACCGGATAATGGGGAGGAAAAGAGTGTGCAATGGATGGCTCAGTATTCCCGGAGGACAGGTGTTCAGTTTGGTCGAAACCTGGAAGCTGAAGCTCCTCCCAGTCTAGGTCGCCAGCAAGCCGGGTGCTGAAGGAGCCTAGAACCCTCCGTTCTCCAGAGTATTCCATACTTTTATTCTGAAATCCCTAGTTATGTCTTTATTTCTTACAATTGGAATTGGCTCTGACACCGACTCAGCTTCGTGACCCTGGGGTTACAAAGAGTTGTTCCATCTTTCTGAACTCCGGCTTAGTCGTGTATAATGTAGGCAGACTCTTCGCTGCCTCCTCTGTGTAGTTCACAAGATGGAATGAGATAAGGCAAGTAAGTCATCCAGTGCCACAGACCCTGAGAGCTAAGTCCCTTTGAAAGTTGGTATTCCGGAAAGTTCTGAAAGTATATGCCATACATTGGCAAACTGGCGTGGCAAAAAATCTTGGGGCTCCATAACCCCCCTAACTCAGAAACTGCCCATCCCATACTTAACTCGAGTCCATGGTGAACTCTTCGCCTGAACACGGTTGTGCCTCCTACTGCTCATTATCATATATATTATTTATCACAAAGGTTTTTCTTCCTATCGCTCAGGAGTTCAGAACTTGTTGTGCATTCAGGATAGAAACTGCTGCCAACACGTGCATCCTTTCCATTGCTCTTAAGGTTGGGTTTTCTTTCTCCCAGAGGTAAATATTGACCTGTGGACAGTGTTCAGTCAGATGGAGAGAAAGCAGGAAAATTATTAAAGTAATGAGTTCACCATATATCGCTGTAAAGGTGACCATCGTGTGAAAGTGAGATTGATTTGAGCAAAAATTACTTTTGTGTCCAAAAACTAGGAGAAAGATAAATATAATAGTTCTCCTTTCCCAGATCAAATGCATAAGCCATTCTCCTCAGGGTTCCTCCCCCCAAAGACTCCTGAACTAAGATAATGAGAGAGAGGCCTTGTCCAAGTGGGCCCTAAATGCTGATTGAAGAATCAACATATGATGAGACATCTTTGGTAGAAAGTATCTTTTCAATCCAGCAGCCCACATAAAACCAGTCAAAGCAAAATGGCAAAGTACGTTGTCTCTTCCGGACAGAATATTATTTTATTCCCTTACTATTCACAGGCCGGATCCTTCCTACCCTTCACATCTGAGCTTAAATGTCACCTTGGGGAAAAGTCTTTCCTGACCAGTCCAAAAGAGATTCTCTAACCCCTGCTACCCCAAGTTACACTGTATGTCTGTTTTTCCTATTCATCTGTGTTTAATATGCCTCCAGCAGTAGACATCAGCTCTCCAAGGACAGGACCCCTGTCTGTTTTATTCACCGCTGTAGGACGAGGGCCTAACCTGATAAAGCCTTTTGTAAAAAGATTTTATTTATTTATTTTTAGACAGAGGGGAAGGGAGGGAGAAAGAGAGGGCGAGAAAGATCAGTGTGTGGTTGCCTCTTGCACGCCCCCTACTGGGGACCTGGCCCACAACCCAGGCGTGTGCCCTGACTGGGAATCGAACCAGCGACCCTTTGGTTCTCAGGCCTGGGCTCAATCCACATTAGCCAGGGCCACTTTTTAAATAAATTAAACAAAAAATAAAAAGAGATGAAAGTATATCTTCAAAGGCCTCAAACTTTGGGATATATAAGGACCTCTCGGAACTTCTTAGACACAACAACAAAAGCACAATTGTTTAAGGAGAAGTTTGATGTGTAGATTTTTATTAAAATTAAAAGCTTTCCCGCCTCCCAGGACACCACGAGGACAATGAAAAGACAATCCATGAAACGGGAAAAAATGTTTGCGGATCGTGTATCTGATGAAGGCCCGGCGTCCCGGATATGTAAGGAACTCCTACAGCTCCATAATAAAAAGATAAACAACCCACTTTAGAAATGGGCAAAGGATTTGAACAGACATTTCTCCAAAGAACATACACCGGTAAGCACAGGACAAGCTGTAGGATGTCGTGATAAAGAGCATCACAACAAGGATGGGGGAAGGTGTGGAGAATTTAGAAGCCCTCGTGGGAATTGAAATTACATCTCCCTGAAAGCTGTTTTACAATTAACAGAATCTCTCGGGAAGTTTGTTGGAATGCTGAGGTTGAGGGCCCATTCCCGGAGATCCTGACGGCAGAAATTGTGTCTAGCCGCCGTTGGCTGTGTAGTGTCCATTTCCTCTCCTGCGGGGAGCGTGCCTTCCAATTTCCGTCGGGAAAAACATTGCTTCCCTCTGAGGGTCAGCCGTGGGGTTTACATAGCACTGAGTCTCCCCAGTTCCAGGCTTGAGCTCTGCTGGTCAATGTTTCCCACCCTTTTCAGCAAGACAGTTGGTTCAGGGACAGAGATGGGTCAGAGTGGAGCCTCAAGGACATTTTGCTGAGAATCCTGGGTGGAACCAAAATTTAGGAAATAGAGAAATTAGGTGCTGGCTAACCTGTGAGAGCCTGGATGAAGCCTTCCTGGAAGTTGCACCCCAGGCCAGATCAGTTACAGGAGCCAATATGTATTTGTCTGTAAGTGTAGATGGGTTTCTTTCTGTTCTTTGGGACAGAAAGCATCTATCTCTTTCTCAATCTGACATTTTGGAAAGCTGAGGGGGCTTTGGGGCTGTTATAATGATTAAAGGACACTCCTGACACTTAGTGGGTGGGGACCCCGGGTACCAGACATTGCGCAGTGCATGGGACAGTCGGAGACAAAAAGCAATTCCCCTCACGCGTGACTTTTGAAGGACCCCAAACAGCTGAAATTCTTTTGCGTGGTTCTGTCCAGGAACGGTGTTACTGTGAAAACTGAGAGACAAGTGTGCTTGGATTTGTCTGAACTGCACCGAGTGTTGTTCATCATTTTGGAAAAAAATCTCATCACTGTGACCAGTGCCACTTGTGGTGTAGGATTTACCATGTGAGGGGACTCCGTCACATTCTCCCAGAAATGTAGTCTCGATCAACCAGTCTGGAATTCTCTGGTCAACCCCCAGGAAGGCAACCTGTCACATGGGCCCTCTCCATGCCCCAGAGAAAGCAGAGGTGACCCGAACAATAAAATCTCTTTCTGTTCTCCTCACCCAAAGATGTCTTGGCCCCCAAACAATCCTTCCTTGACCATGCTTCTTCCTATAAAAATCTCCTGTTGTGGACACCCCCTCAGAGCACCCTCAGGTAGCTCCCTGGCTCCCAAACTGCTTAGCACAGCCAATTGATTAGATCTTCATATTTACTTAGTTGCGTTTTGTTTTTTAACAGTAATTATGAGGACTAAATGACATCATACTTTTCAAATGCCTAGAACTTAGCAAGCTGTAGTTGAAGTTAGCTATTATCATCGATTTTTATTATTATTACTATTATTAGAATCTGTCTGAAACTATAATGTGCTGGATAGGAATATGAGCAATTATGGCCATTGTACCGTTACTACGACTCCTCCGAGAAAATAGCATGTCCCAAATCAATAGAATTGGTGCCCAGGTGGTGATTTAAGAGTTTATGTAAAAAGCAAATCTCAAATATGTCAGAGATCTAAATAAAAATTAATTCCTTTATAACCTGGAACTGAGGAAATCTTTCCTAACTAGACACCATACCCAGAAGTAATGATAATAGAAAAGATAAATTTGATTACACAATTAAAAATAATTTCATGAATTTCATCACTCTAAGCAAAGTCCAAAAAAAATTAATAGACTGAAAAAAAATATTTGCAACATGTTACAAAGAAATATGTGACAATTTGGACCCTGGTAGGAATGCAATTCACATCCAAAGGGTCCCAGTAAAGAGATGAACCCAGCCATGGGCAGGGGTAAGGGAACAAACCAGGGCTGTGACTCGAGGAGGCAAGTGGCATTAGAATGTCCGTAGCTCCCCAGGGGCTGAGGAGACTGGAGGAAATAACGTTACCCGGCTGGGCGCTGGGCGTTGATCAGAAAGCTAGTTTTATTAGGGGCACTGAGAGTTTTATTAGGGAGACTCTGGGAGAGTTTAGTTCTCTTAAATTTGGGAACCAGTGATTTCTGTTGGGAGCATCTTTTTTTCATTTCTTATTATTTTCCCTCGGTTTTCTTGGGGATCGTCTTTTCAAAATACCCACGAGAAGTAACGGTATTTCTGTTAACGTTGGATTAAGGGAAAAAAGACTTGTTCTCTCCTTTTAGGCCTGGGGAGCAGATGGCCCCTAGTGGCCAATGTTGGAGCTGCAGCAGTGCCTGCGCACGACCCGGTGGGCCTGCGAGGCGGACCTGGTGCACAAGAGGCGGGGGGGG